>JACGWL010000012.1:7445722-7597535 GCA_034509725.1 Sesamum angolense
TTTGCTGCTGTCCGGAAAATCCTCCTATAGCGTCAGCATGTTCGGTAGGCCCCTCTTGAAGTGTTGGGCAGATATCAGTGACGTGTCCAGGCGAGGTGCATATACCACATGCTTTTACATGTTGAGTTCTTTCTACTGCAAGCTTTTTAACAAGAGAAGTGAGCTCATTTAATCGATCATCAAAAGCAGCTATATTTACCTCATTACTTCTCCTTGGTGGGTCATCGTATCTAGTTCCAAACTGTTGTGTATTGGATACCATGATGGAAATTAGATTTCGTGCTTCGGTTGGAGTCTTGTTGAACAGTGCTCCTCCGCTGGCGGCGTCGATCAATTTCCTGTCCATACTTGACAGTCCTTCATAGAAGTACCGGATCAACAAATGGTCTGGAATCTGATGATGAGGACAACTCTTGACCAACTCGTTGAATCTTCCCCAATACTCGAAGAGGCTTTCTCCTGCAAATTGGCGAATTCCGCTTATCTCCTTGCGGATTGTCGTAGCTCACGAGGCAGGGAAATATTTCTCGAGGAACCGTCTCTTGAGGTCGTTCCAAGTTGTGATGGATCCCGAAGGTAGGAAATATAGCCAGTCTTTCGCTTGATCGGCAAGAGAGAAAGGAAAGGCTCTTAATTTGATTTGTTCTTCGGTGACCCCTTGTGGTCGCATACCGGAGCAAACCACATGAAATTCCTTCAAATGCTTATGAAGATCTTCACCTGCAAGACCGCGAAAAGTGGGAAGTAAGTGAATCAAACCAGACTTTAGTTCAAAATTTACCTCTAGATCCGGGTACTCAATGCACAACGGCTGCTGGTTCAGATCGGGCAAAGTCATATCATTGATCGTTCTTTCGGGAACTATAGCCATGACTTCTTCTTCGGATTCTCCCGAGGACTCTTCGAATTCCAGCGTTATATCTTTTCTATCCTCGTATGAAGTTGATGCCTCTTTAGTATGTTGCTTGGTTTCCCAACGAAATCTTCGTGCAGTTTTTTCGATCTCGGGGTCGAATGTAAGTTCACCTGTACGAGAAGACCTTGGCATCAATAATAAAAGATAACAAAGAAGAAATTAACTAACAAAACGCCAGTCCCCGGCAACGGCACCAAAATTTGATGGGTGTCGAGACCACCAAAAATAATATATTCCTACTAGCACTCTTGTCGGAGTGATGAGTAGGGTCGAATCCTCAAGGACTGGGTTTTAGTTTATTTCTTCAAAATATAAAATAAAAGATGGGGGGAGTTTGGATTTTGTCAAACAATGAAAACACAAAATTAATTAGAGTGAATTAATATAGAAGGGGGCTTTTTCGGTTAAAGTCTAGTTCATGCTTGATTCCATTAGTCGATCATTGATGCAAAAATGACAGTTGTTAAAAAGAATAGATTAGTTATAGTCGTTGGTACGACCTAACGACCTTACCTTTTCTTACCTTGTCGTTAGCCAAGGAACGTCCGTTGGCTAATTCCCTAATCAATAAACAACCCTAGGAACGTCCATAGGATTTAATTTATCAATAGCATTAGAAATTAGAAAGGCCTAATCCTAACCAACAAATTCCAACGAGGATTTATTTAGATTTAGATCATGCATTCCCCATAACACATCTTAACCACTTCCACATGGCTAATCATGCTACGTTGCTACTAGTTATCAAACTAAACAAACAATTACGGATTTGTGAAGTTCGATTAGCTAAGCAAACTCTCTTGACAACGAATAATTGGCCACATCATTCATAAATCAGATGTTTGTAATTAAAGCACAGAGAATAGCATGAATACTAATTTTAACGAGTGTATTAAACATAAATTAGACCTCACAACTACTTTAGGAATCAAGTAATCACATGACTTTAATCGAAAATAAAAGACATAGCCTAACATGCTAATGGAAGAACACACTAGAAAGTGGTATTCCATTAGCAATTCGGCACAAGTAAAAGAATGTAGAAGGAGAAGAATAATTAGAACTAAAATAAAATATTCGATTAAAGCACAAGATCAAAATATGAGATTTAGAGGTGACTCCTATTTATACTAATAGCACCTCACGAACCTGGATACAAAAGAGGGTAGGTTCGAAATCATTCCCAAAAAGGTTAACATTTAACCAATCCCTTACATATATGCTAACTTTCCATTCTAAAAATTCTATCAAGATCAATCAGTATAAGTCAGCAAACATTATTTCCTTCTAGCAAAATCCGCCTCTCTTTATTTTTGGCAAGGTTGACTGCGGCATTAAACGTGGGCACGCTTAGTCGTATCTGCAAGACTGTCACAATCCGTCTTTCTTCCTTCAATTGTCTTCAAATGCCCTTTTTAGCTTCATCTTGCCATCTTTACTTCTCATCATACCTTATGTTCTGAAAATGCAATAAAGTATATGATTTTGAAGTATTTTAGTCCCAAAATAAGGCATTATTACCATAAAAACATGACAAATTGTGCACTCATCAATAGGCGTCCTCGACTGACAAAAGCACTATCTTGTCTACTAGAACCACAATTGTCACAGTCATTCATAGTATGTACGGTCCACTGCTAACGTTTCGACCATGTCATGGCATAACCGAGCCTTAGAAGGATTGTAGATTTTTTACCTAAACATATGAATTCTCAATGGGATAAAGGATAAGAGAACCCAATGCATGTTGATCCAATTTTGGTATGGCTTTTGACGCACCTTTATGCAAGATAAACCTGGGATCACCTGTCATATAAAAAAACAAAATCAACAAATGTCTCGATATGGAAATGGATGAAATAAGATACTTGTGGGGCTTCTCTTTACGCATTTGGGTAGCCTAAACCTTTGAAATGGGCACATAAAATTAGAACAATAATGGGATAAGAGATCTCTACTGTTTTTTACATATGAAAGACTCCCAAGTTTTGCTACTAGTGTGGGCAGCTAGGTCACATCACAAAATTTTGCAAGACGTAATGTTTCAACAATTTTTTGGATCTGACAGGTGACACTCGATATGGATGTTTGCTTCGGGTACCTACATTGATTGGAAAATGGACTAAAAGCAATCAATATCCAAGAGTTGGGTGTATATGTCTAGCATCACCGGATCTGTGATTATTTTCTATGATAACAGATGGGGCAATAGGGTAAGCCTATGAGCTGAGATCTCATTACAAAGCCAAATATATCCTCAAATGCTATCATTTGTTGCAAGAGATGGTGGAAGGATGTGACAACAGGTGGATCGTGTCACATTAGCAAACAACACAAAGATCCATTGACCAAACCTGTTTCACAGCTCGCCCATACTCAGCATCTTGAGAAAATAGGGTTGAAGTACATGGGTGATTTGTTTTAGATCAAGTGGAAGAATATTAGATTAGGTGACGATAAAATCAAATAGATTGACATTTTAAAGTATTATTTTTTTTTATACAAATACTACCTATGCCTAAGCGAGGGTTTGGTCGACCCTTACCCGTACATTAAAGAATCAAATGATCCCAAAAGAAGTTATTACAAGCATGATGCCAATGATCAAAACCAAAAATTAGGAAATCGTCTGTCCAACTCTATCAGAGAGGTTAACATGTCGTTTATGTCCATCGATTCCGAAAATATTGTCATCCCGTCCCTAACAAACCATGTTTGCAAGTCAATATGTCACTTTCTTCCCTTACGAAAGATATGAATGAACTTTACCTCCATTGATCTATTGAGGATCCCGAACCTGGTGAGCAACACCTGTAGCTTCCAATTCCAAGGTCGGAACAAATAATATTCAAGATAACTTGAGAATCCACCTCCACCCAGATTTGTTGGATACCTCTGTCGAGGGCAAGCTTCAAGCCTCCTACGATTATTGCTAATTCGACATACGTGTTTGTTTGTGTCCCAAGAAACGTGTAGTAAGCAATAATCCATTTGACATCCTAGTCATGCAGCAAACCTTAGTCCCCCAACAGACCAAGATTCCCCTTCAATGCATCATCACAATTTAATTTTACCCCTCCTCTTATAGGAGGTAACCATTCACTAGCCAAGGAAGTGGTTGAGCATACATTGATAGAAAATATCTCAATCGTGCTGCCACTTTAAAGTCGCCCTTCCAATGTTGGGCTCGTAAAACCTCCGATCTATACAATTGTGTAAATCACAACATTTCGAATAATTTTTGAAACCTTGTAAGTGTTCTTCTGGTTCTTGACTTGATTGGGAATTACCCATGTAAACCATAGGATCAATAGTGGGACAAGCAATCGAACATACCCTTTAACAAAGAAAGGAGAAGATGTCTTTCAATATTGGAACATGACAGTCACTAAACCTATACAAGGACCACAACTTGAAACAGACCTCCAAACTAATTCCAAACCTCTCTCACCGCAACTCAATGAAGGAAGACATGTTGCAGCGTCTTCGTTTCATGGTAGCACATACACTTTAGTGCGAGCTGGATACCTTTACTCCTCATACTCTCATCAATTGGAAGAAAATTGTTAACAATCCAATAAAATATTGAAATAGTAGGGTGTAGACAAAAGTTCCCAAAATTTTCCAATGAAAGCCTGCTTATGGATGATTAACAAACCTTATTCCATGCTAATTTCATTGTACAAGTTCCTTGTTGGTCAAGTTTCCATCGTTCTGAGTCACTACGGTGAAGGTCGAATGGTGTGGATAATATCACATCCACTACAGCTGCTGGAACAATGCTTAGGAGTTTCTCCATATCCCACTCTCCGTTCCTCTAGTAGTAATTCATCCGTTCATGGTTCGAAAAAGACGGCTACAATCACTTCGCCAAGCTCATGTCACAAGTCAAATTGTCAGGGTAGAAATAAATATCCCTTTTGCCCGAGGACAATATCAATTCTTGTTCAACATTCTATTCCGTGAGATTCAAATATTTCCAAGTAATAGAGCTATTTTGATAGCTATGAGATTACACCGAGCACGCCCTTTTGCAATATTTTGCCTTGAGCACTTCGTCCCACAAAGATGTGTCCACACGGAACCTCCACTAAAGTTTTATTGAAAAACCCGTTGTCTCGTCTTCCAGTCAATGGACACCAAATCCACCCTCTATCATCGAAAAACACATACAACTCCATCTCGTCCAATGCAATTTTTGTATGGCACCAAAACAGCCCCAAAAGAATCGATTTAGCATCCTCACTATCCGATTGAGAACCCCTCATAGTGGTTTTGGAACATTGAGCAAATGAACTATCATCTCAAGGAGGACTGACTTATTAATTTGTACTCGTCCCCCTTTAGTTAACACTTTTTTCTCCCAATCTCTAATTCGGTTCACCATGGATTCCACCAGTTTATCAAAACAATTAACTTTTCCCTCCCAACAAATAGAGGGGCCGCCAAGATATGTTAATGGGAAATATTTCATTCCAAATCCCATCATTCGCTTCACTTTATGCCGGACCAATAGGGGGTTGTCTGCGGAAAGGTGAAGGCACTTTTATTCATGTTATTTTGCTACCCTGTTCTATCGGCCACACTATGCATAAATGCCATCACAGTCCTTAAATTTCACAGCTAGAAAGTGGAAGCATAAATTCCTTGGTGAAAAACGTGAAGTACAGAAAGACGAGGCCATAGACCTCAAGGAATAAACCTTACCTCCAAGCAGGCACCTAAGCTCTACTTTGGGTGGGCACTTAGGTCATTCTACGAGGAGGTGCACATGTTCTACTCTAGGCAGGCACGACAAAACCTTGTCTTCTACACAGGTACAAAAAAATCCCGTCTTTCACACAAGCATATAAGCCCTGCTCCTATTATACACCTTTGTCCCCCATCTAGCAAGGCCCTAAAGTCTTGTTCCAAGTAGGTACCTTCTCAAAATAAGCCCTGCCTTTAAGCAGACACTTTATCAGAATAAACCCTGCTCCTAGGTAGGCACCCTCTTAGAATATGCCCTACTCCTAGATAGGTACTCTCTAAGACTAAACTCTATTCCTAGATTCATCTCTATTATAAACATTTTTCTTGCAGAAAAATAAAGCACTACGTTTGTGTAGGTAAAAAAATAACCCATTAAGCCCTCCTCCACAGAGCCACTCAAACTTTGTTCCAAAACAGGCACCTCCAGCAAGTCCTGCTTCATACAGGTACGAAGTAAGCTCTTCATTTTTTAAGCATGCTTATACTATTAACATTTTCTTGTAGGAATTCAAAATAAGAAAAAGGCTAAACTTCATTTTATCCCCCTGTATTTTCCTGAAATAGTTAAAAAATCGCCCTATGCTTTAGAAATAAGCTAAAAACCCCTCTATGTTTTTAAAAATTTCTCACAAAACCCCATTCCGTTTGAAACTAATGGCAGGTGGGTGCATGTGCTTGAAGTGCGTTTGGGCTTGATTTTTTGGTGTATTTTTGTACTTTTTTGGTCTTTAATTGACTAAAATGCCCCTATATTATATCTAAACTTACTATGATCAAATTGACTCTCTAATTTTTTTTTGTTCTTAAACATATTCATATTAAATATCAAATACAAAAAATAAAATAAAAAAATTGCAGTACAAAAACTAATATACTATATTTTATTTTTGAAATTTAGATATTTACATGATATAAATATTAAGCAATTATAATAATTATAAGTTATAAATTAATTTAATTATAATAATTATTATAATTATCTAAATTATTCTTAATTAACTAAAAATATATTTTAAATTAATTTAAGTACAATAATTATTATAATTATCTAAAATATTCGTATTAAAATATATTTAATTAATTAAAAAACCTCTTTCTTTAAGTCGCCCCCATCTGCGGGGCGGCAGCGAGCGTTCATTGCGGGGCTGTCGTAGGGCTGGGGGGGAGCTGTGGAGCGAGGAGGCGGGTGGCGTTGGAGGTGATTGGGGGGGAGGGGCTAGGGGGGATTAGGGTTTTCTAAAATATTTTATATATAATAATAATTATTTTTTAATTTTGAATTATTATATATAATATATATATAATATAAGTTAAATAATTTATTGAATCCAGACCTTTTATTTTTTCTAAATTATAATGGTTGAGATTAATTCATTAGAACTAACGATCATTATTTAATAAAAAAATCAAATGATGATTAAAATATAAAATAATATATAATAAAAGGGCATAACGTTCATATAAAAAAATTAATGCCGTTAAGTCAATTTAACAAAAAGGGCAAGTAAGCTATGTTTAAAACAATAGAGGGGCGATTTCGCCTATTTTTAAATATAGGAAATTTTTAGTCAAAATTTTGAAACACAGGGGGGTTATATATGATTTATCCTAAAAAAATGAATCCCTCTCCAACCAATCTCTTGCCTCTAAGATGCTACTCTAATAAATGTCAAAATCTTCACTTTTTAGAGAGGGGTGTGTGAATGATGTCTATGAAAATAGGTTGGCCAAAAGAGATCTAAACTGCCAAAAAGAAGAAAGGAATTAAATCCCATGATGTTTCCAGGAGACCCAGTTTGAGGAGGGCCCAAAATGCCCCCAGGATGCCGAGTCCAGGTAGAGCCCTCAAAGAGTCCGTCAAGTGCCCCAGAAAATACATTAGTTAAATGAAGTCCAAACGGCACAAATGTGAGAGTGCCATGATTCAAAAAGGTCTCACAAGTCCACAAGGAAGCTTAGGGAATTGAGGTCCCCCAGCCAAAGTCAAAATCTAACTCACATGGAGTCCATAGGTGGCATCGGTGGTATCTACATAGGATCTCTAGAGGCACGCCTAACAGAATCAGATAAGGACAAGTAGCCCTCTAAGAGACACGTGGCGCCTCCTTAGAGAAGTAACCTATAAAACCCTAAAAGCTTGGACAATAGCTGTGAGAGGATGTCTCCTCAACCTCAATGGAAATTCAGGAAAGCATTATTATAGAAGATGCCTTCATCCATAGCAGACTCGGATAGACATGTGTTTGATGTTTTCTGTACTTTGAGCCTACATAGTACAATTTTCACCTTCATGCTATTATTTTGGGAGCTTTGTTTCAATATCAACATTTCATTTGTATATGAAAAACGAGCAATAATACTCTCTTTATCACTCATTTACACTCTTTTATTTCTTAGCATTTCACTTTATTATTTTGCACTCTAACTGGATCGAGCATCATTATGTTTGCTCGCATTAAATATAATACAAAAATATTGAGATATTTTATATTTAATTAATATATTCTATAAATAAATATAATTTATGTAAATATATTCCAAGAGAATTCTAATGTCGTACGACACTCAGCAATTGACAACGTATCCAGCTCTGTACACTCCTATAAATAGGTGTCTAGTGCGGTCATTTAGTAGCATCTTCTTCATTCTAAAACTCTCATCTCTAGCACTATTATCTCTCAGTTTTTTGGGATATTTCAAGCATATATTTTGCACTCCGCACGAATACATACACTTTATTATCCTTTTATACCATTATTCTCACTTTATTTCAAATTTTCTCATTTATTTCTTCATAAACCATTACTGACTTAAGCATCGGAGTGCTAACATCTGTTTTACAGGGCTAGTCCTCTGATAATCTTAGGATTTTTTTAAAGGTCCTTCGACCCTTATGGTGTGGCCAAAAATTCTGGTATGCATCAATATTAAATTAAATATATATAAATAAAATAATATTTTTATTGATTAAAAATTATACACAGATGTACATGGAGCGTGTGAATGCACCGCTAGCCCATGAGGGTATTTTGCTCTATTTTTTTAATACAGAGAGGTAAATTATCGTTTTACTTTCATAGAAAGGTAAATTCCTCATTTCCCTTAACACAAGAGGGTAAATTGCATTTTCTTTTAAGATTGTGCGACTAATCAATATCTTATCTTAAAATTCAGCCCAAAAAATGGCGGAAATTTTGCAATAGATGAAATCATCGAAATATCACCAAATAAAAAAAAATCATCGAAATATCATAGAGTTGCAAAGTTAGCCGCAAATTCCATATAATGATGAATAATCAGCCAAAAGTTTTGCGACAGACCATTTTCGACGTAAATAAATTCTGATGTCACTGCAACATAACTGCAATAAAGTTTGCAACAGGAAAGTTGGAACACAACTATCGTTGTGAATTCCGTCGTAAATTCACGACAATTGTTGATGTCCTGCATCAGAAATTGGCGCCGCTTGCTAACCATATATATGAAGATGACAAAACTTAAAAGAGAAATAAATGAAAGGGCAAATTGCAATTTTGGTCCAGTATCTTAAGGGCGGTGGCAGTATTGGTCTAGGTTCTTAACGAAATAGCATTTAGGGATATTAGTGCTAAAATTATGGCAATTTCAGGCCAAGAAACCCTAATTTCGCCTGAATTGCCCACGAGGACCGCACGTGCTCTTGTAAAATTGGGGCTTTGCCTACGTGTCCGACAACGGTGCTGAGGTGGAGAGGCAAAAAAATTAAACATCCCACTTGGCAGGCTTACGTGTTTAATTTTTACCACGTCAGCCTGCCACGTCAGATTCATTTTTTAAGAGGGAAAAACACATCACGTGTTCTACACATGTCATCTTCTTCCCTTCTAAACATTTAACAAAAAGAAAAACCCTTGACTGAAGAATTGAGAGAGGCAAAATCCGTAGGTGCGATCAGTTGCTACAATTTGTGTGGGCGAGTTTCGTGCATGGTTTGGAGTAAACGAGACCACCTATTTGGAGAAAATGGTGATGAAACGTGCAGAAAGGCATTTGAATATGCCTCCACCAGCGTACCATAAGTCCCAACTAAAACTCAATTTATTTTGTATTTTGACACAAGAATGTTTCTTGTGCTTATTTGTGTGTGAAAGTTGTGCGATTATTTAAAGGAAAAAATATATTTTTTGAATGATGCATCCCTGGTCCCCCCTGTGCCCTAGATTCCCTCTTTGTTGTTTGCTGCTTTATTATAATGTACCCTCTGTGTAGGGTACAATAATATAGTTTATTGGGTTGGTATGATGTGCTGATTATTTATTAATGTGTTGCTTAGGTTTTTTTTTCTTTGTTTCTTTTATTTACAGACCCTGAATCACAAAGCATTACAGTAGCAGTCCATTTTGGGGGTGAACATAGGAATTTGCCTGTAGCAAATTGTATTGGTGGAAAAGTTATGAAATTTGACTATATGAGTGCACTTCATATGAACAAGAATAATCTAGACCTATTTGCTGAAAAATGTGGAATTTCTGGGGAAGGATTTAGGTATTACATAATTAAAAATGGTGGTTTTAAGTTGTTGTTAAATGATGAGGATATACTAGAACAAGTTTTAGAGCAATTGGAAAAAAGAGAATTTACTGTGTACATTGAGTTTGATCCTCCAAAACCTCAAGAAGTTGCTGTGGAAAGTGATAGAGTTGGGAAAAATGCTACTGAAAAAAGAAGAATAAAGGTAAAAAAAAAAGAAGGGGAAATGGTAAGGATAAGGGTAAGGTGATTAGGGAGGAGGATGACATAGAGTTTTTGGGAGAAGTGCCTGTAGATGATGTGGGAAATATATTACCAGGAGGGGTGTGGGTGAGACATATTTCTGAGACAGGGAAGGGGTGTGGTGATATGGATGAGGATGATATGGATGATGCAGATTTTTTAGAGAATGATTGTGGATGGATTCAGTTAGTGGGATGATGAGTTATATGAAAATTTTGTGGATGATGTTAGTGCCGAGATGGATAGTGCAGATGAAACAAATTCTGAATCAAGTGGAGATGTGGTGGTTAGTGATAATGATATGGATGAACATAGGCTTTCTGAAGATTATAACAATGAACCTAATTTTCCTGTCTTCAATCCAGTGGAGATGTATAATCCTTAACTGGAATTGGGGATGATATTTTGTTCAAAGAAAGAGTTCAAAAAGGCAGTTCAGTCTTATGCAATAAAACAGAAAAGAAGTGTGAAATTCACTAAGAATGATTCATTCAGAGTTTATGCTGTTTGTAGTGGGGATGGTTGTAAATGGAAAATACATGCAAATAAGCTGAAAAATGAAGAAACTTTTCAGATTAATCTGTACCAAGATGAACACACTTGTCCACAAGTGTTTAATGTCAGAAATGTGAAAACAAGTTCGCTAAGTGAGAGGTACTTACAAGACTTCAAATCTGACTTAAAAGATGTGAAAGGATGGAGGGTAGACATAATGAATCAACTGAGGTGTCATATTTCAAGAGATCAAGCTTACAGAGCTAAGAGACAGGCACTAAAAAAACTTGAAGGTAGCCCTGAACAGCAATTCACTAAACTGTGGGACTATGCTGAGGAATTGAGAAGAACAAATCCTGGGTCAACTATCATTTTGGGGGTAAATGATGTGAACAGGTTTGAAAAGTTTTATGTTTGTCTTAGTGCTTTAAAAAAAAAGATTTTTGGGAGGTTGCAGACCAATTATCTGTGTGGATGGTTGCCATCTAAAGGACCCATAAGGGTATTTTACTTACTGTTGTAGGGGTGGACCCTAATAACAATTTGTACCCATTGCTTATCCTGTGGTTCAAAAGGAGTCAAGAGACACATGGGAATGGTTTTTGACAGTTTTGAAGCAAGATTTGTGTATTCAGAGAGACAATGAATATACATTCATGTCAGACAAACAGAAGGGGTTAATACAAGCTTTTCAGTCAGTTTTCCCTAACTCTACACACAGATTTGTGTAAAGGCATCTACACAACAACTTTAAAAATGCTGGTATAGGGGGCTTGCTTATAAAAATGCATTGTGGAAGGCTACGAGAGCTAGCACAGGAGGTGAGTTTAAATTGAGAATGGAGGAGATGAAACATTTAAATCAAGATACTTTTGATTGGTTTAATGACAAGCCACCAACTGAATGGAGTAAGTCACATTTAAAATTCCCAAAATGTGATATATTGCTAACAATTGTTGTGAGAGCTTTAATGGAAACATCATGGATGCAAGGGAAACCTATCCTCACTATGCTAGAATGGATAAGGGAATATCTTATGAGAAGATTGCAAGAAAACAGAGAAAAATCATCTAAGAAATGGAAAGACACATTATGTCCCAAGATAAAAAAGTTACTACAGAAGAATGTGGACAAAATTGATGATTGTATTCCCATTAAAGCCAATGACAGACACTATCAGATTTCATGCTATGATGGGAATCAGTATTCTGTAGATCTTGAGATGAGGACATGTA
This sequence comes from Sesamum angolense, assembly GCA_034509725.1. NCBI lineage: Eukaryota > Viridiplantae > Streptophyta > Magnoliopsida > Lamiales > Pedaliaceae > Sesamum > Sesamum angolense. The sequence continues at coordinate 7,457,873 of JACGWL010000012.1, forward strand.
CATGTAGAATATGGCAACTGTCAGGCATACCTTGCAAGCATGCCTGCATTGCAATTTTCAATCAAAACCTGCAGCCTGAAGACATGGTGCACCCTTACTACAATGTTGACACTTACAAGCAAGTGTATGAGCATGTAATACTTCCAATCAGTGGTCAGACACTGTGGAATGAGACAGGTTTTGTTCCACCATAGCCTCCAAACTTTGGAAGAGGCCCTGGGAGACCTGCAGGAGCAAGAAACAGGGAGCCTGATGAGCCAAATGTTAAAACAACAAAGAAATCATGTAAAAAACCTATCAAGTTAAAGAGGCAAAAGGTGAAGCACCACTGCAAGATATGTGGTGAAGAAGGACATAATGCTAAGGGTTGTGCATTATGGAAAGATATGCAAGAGCCAGGCCTTGATCAGGAAGTCATGGATAGTCTCTTTTCTGACCATCCAACACAGGTATCTCAAACTACTTTTTGTCATTCTATTTAATACTTGTTATACCTTTATAACAAAATCTGTATTTTAATGCAAATAGGAACAAAGAGGTGCATCATCTTCAAACAATCCAAGAAAGAGGAAACATTCTGTCTATCAAGATCCTACTAGGGTAATTAGTTTATCTTTATTGGTTATTTTATGCACTATCATGCATAACTAATAAATACTTTGACACAGATGAATATGACTGCTGCTGCATCTGGAGTAAGTGACCAACCACACATCTTGCCTCCTATTGTAGAAGACAATGAGCCAACTGAGATTGAATTCACTCCAGAAATATTAACTGAAGCTGGTCCAAGTCAGACTCAAGCTTCTGTGCAAGGGCCTACTATGTTTGAGCAATTGCAGATGGCCCACACAAGTATGCCTGTACAACCACAAATGACATTGCAGCCAAGGCTCAATATTAGGGCACATCCCCCTATGACAGGCATTGGTGTCATGCCATGTTTCTCTAGCAGGCCCTTAATTCCAGTTTCCAAAACTATAATCAAGGAGCATGGGAAAAAGTTTGTGGATCTCTCTAAATGGCCTTCCCAATCAGCAAAAGATCACCAGCAAAAGTAGTGTAGTTCAGATTTTAAGTTGTGTTTTATTTGGTACTTTTGTGCTGTCATAAGTTATATTATGGAAGTGTGCATATGACACCATTTTGGTTCGAATTTTAGTGTTTTTAGTGCCAGCTTTTGACATGCAAAACTGAAACTATGTAATAGCAGTTATGCTTAGTTAATGTCAATGTTATTTCCCTTTGTCTAATTTTGCCTCGAGTATTTGCAGATTTTAGTCGGTTACATGAACAAAAAAGCATTAAAAAGCAATACCACCCATTAGTGAAATATAAGATTACATATTGCAGGTTTTAAATATTACAATGGGAAACAGAGCATTAAATAATCTTCGAGTACATTACAACCAAGTACAATATGAACTTATATACTACACAAAGACACCATCTTCCAGAAACACTACATTACAACCAGTCTACCTATCCACTCTTCCAGAGATCATCTTCATATTCAACTGCCTACTGCAAACTTCTTCCTTCTTGAAACACCATCCAATACTCATCCAAATCCACATCAGACACACAACAAAAAGAAAAAGTATCACTTTCCACAACCTCTTCTTACTGCATTTCAGCCTCACTATGTCAGCCTCCATTTCATTCTTCTTTCGCAATAACCCTGGGATAATTACATGTGCCCTTCTACACATTGGAGGGTCCTCCCAATCAAAAAAACCACAACCTCCTCTCTACACCAACAACCAAAAAATAAAAAAAAAATTAATTCATGAAAATATTGTAGAAGTGGAGGGGAATAGAACAAATAAAAAATAAAAAAAACAGAAACTTAAACTTACATTGTAATCTCTACATGCATGGAATCTCCTTTCAGGATTCATCTCTGTCCATGATATCAGTCAACGAGACATGTAACACTGCTCATCTTTAATCGCTGGCTCAATTTCGGGTGCGATCGAGTATTTTCAATTTCGGCTCAATTTCGGCTTCGATCGAGTATTTTCGAGAACTAGGGTTCTTCAAAAGTAGAATTGGGGGATTTCAATCCTACCGTTGGGAAATGGCTTTTATTTTCGCTCTTACTTGATCTGACGTGGTGTGTGAATCTGACGTGGCAGGCTGACGTGGTAAAAATTAAACACGTCAGCCTGCCACGTGGGACGTTTAATTTTTTTGCCTCTCCACCTCAGCACCGTGGTCGGACACGTAGAAAAAACCCCAATTTTACAGGAGCACGTGCGGTCCTCATGGGCAATTCAGACGAAATTAGGGTTTCTTGGCCTGCAATTGCCATAATTTTAGCACTAATATCCCTAAATGCTATTTCGTTAAGAACCTGGACCAATACTGCCACCGCCCTTAAGATATTGGACCAAAATTGCAATTTGCCCTAAATGAAAATAAGCATAAATTACAACGACCTCCCTTGAGATTTGGATAATTACGAATACCCCTTCCTTATTTGAAAAATTATCAATATTCCCCGATTTTAACAACCGTCTAACAATTAGTTCAATCCGTTAGGTTTTCATCCATTTTTTATGGTGAACTAAATAAAATGTCCTTGTAGATTAAAAGTTATAATTTTATTTATTTATTTTAAAAAAATTATGGACTAAGTGGATAATTATTTTATAATTTTTATATTTTTTCAATCCATTTCGATTTTTTTATAAGTTTTTAATTTTTTTAAAAAAAATTAAAAAAAGTATAGTAAGGGCAGAGTTGGCAATTTCATACCTCCATTCAAGGATTACATAATTTCATCAAATATCAGATGGTACTTATAATTTTTCAAACAACAAAGGGAGTATTCATAATTATGTCAAATTTCAGGGAAGGTCGTTGTAATTTATCCTAAAAATAAAGGGAAAAAATAAATTAAAAACAAAGCTAGGGCATTTAGATATTTGGCATTAGATCTCTTAATAAGTCTAGGAAGTCAGTTTGCATCTTTTATGAGAAGATAAAAAGACTTTCTTACATTCTTTCTTTTTTTAAAAGAAAAATCTATCAATTTGTTTGGATTTAATCCCTAGCAATATTCATAAACATGTTCATAACTCAGAGTGTGTTTGGCTAAACGTATTTAAAACATTTTGATATCAAATAATTTTAAAAATTGTAAAATATCATATCTTATTTTAAAAATAAGTTTATCAAGTGTTTGGATAAAAATAACTAAGATTAGAGATAATTACACCACTCTTTCTCTAAAGTTTGGTATAATTACATGTAGACTCTTTATAATTTGAAAAATTACATCTAGTACTCCTAAAGTTTGCTTTCGTCTAACATATAGGTCCCTACATTAGTCAAAATTTACTGAATTTATTGATATTAAACAAAAAAACTAAATCAAAAATGATATTTACCCTCGATTGACTTATTACCGATTTATTGTAGGTCAAATAATATTTTCCGACTAAACTATCCTTATGATATACCCCATCACATGCATTCACGTGTGAAGACGTATGAGGTGAATTTTGTCATAAAAAAATTTATTTGACCTGCAATATATCAGTAATAAGACAATTGAAATATAGATTTTTTTGTTAATATTAACAAATTCGGTGAATTTTGACTAATGGAGGGACTATTTGAGCAAACCTTAAATTGTTAGATGTAATTTTCTAAACCACAGGGGATCTACATGTAATTATACTAAAACTTGAGGGAAGAGAATGTAATTATCCATAAAATTATGGAGCTCATAAAATGTTAATAATGACAAATTTGTAATTAAATTCAAGAAATTTATAAATAAATCAACGACTCCTTATTTTTTTTTTTAAAGAACTTAAAAACTCTTGATTCCTTATTTTTAGAATTTTTAAGCTTTTTTTTTAAAAATAATTACCAAATATTTTTCAACTTATAAGCTTTTTAATATTTTATAATATATTTTAAAGAGTTTATAAGTTCAATCTGACACCCTTGTAGTAAAGTCCAGTTTTGCAAAATAATAATAATAATTTATTTAAATTTAATTTTCCAAGCTTAGGACATGGATGGATGGATGGATGTCCTTCTTTTTTCCAAATTATTGAGGGTTGGCCTCTCTGGCTTATAATTTTTAGTGTAAATTACAACCACTTCCCTTGAGGTTTGGCATAATTACGAATACCCCCTCGTTATTTGAAAAATTACAAATACCCCCTTGATTTTAATGGTCACCTAACAATTAGCCCAATCCACCAGTTGAACTTCTCTTCGTCAGAATAAGGGAGCTCACTTCACAAACCCAAAGCGTCAAACTCACCTCGATTTAGCAATTACACGTCCAGTCCAGGAGTTGCAGAAGGATCTAGGCAAGTAAAGAACTTGCTTTGCTAATATCACTCTTCATAGGATCACTCGCCTTAAGGCTCTCTCAGTGAAATTCCAAAAACAGATTATGGAATGAAATTGATGAGAACTGTCTTGTCAGAAAAGCAAATCTCAGTAGTTCCAGAGATGGATCGCCTTGGCTACAAGGCTCACTCCCTCCCTTGCTTTAGACGTATAGAAGGAGTACTTCTCACGAAATGACTTGCAAGTGGCACTGAGAAAAGAAAGAAGAATGAGTGAGGAACTCAATTACATCGAGCCTCGGAAGGGATCTAGATTGAATGAATGCGCATAACTCGTACTCGCTTGTACCACCTTGTGCGAATGAGTCAACCACGGAAAAGATACTTTCACCATAGTGAGTGATATGCTCAAAAACTATTTGACTTTAGTTTAAGTGTCTAAACTATTGTTTGAATCTACACTAACAATTTCCCTGTTCCGCTGCATCCCCTCTTGAAAAGAAAGAATACCCCCCCTTTCCTTTCAAGGAAATTGGATTGCCTAAAAAGCCCTTCTTATCCCCACCTACCTTGCCCAGATCAGAAACGGGAGAGCTTCGATCACAATTGATCCCTTTCTTTCGTGAATCGAATCGAAGACTTCTTTGTTCTTAGACCATTGACTTTCGAATTGGCTTATGAAATGCCTACTTTCTGAACCTCTTTCTCTTACTATTAAGCAAAAACAGTTGTAACGAGGTCAACACCCACCACCCCTGGAAAAGAATATCTTCCAACCTTCCCCAGCACCCTCTGTGGGAAAGAATTCCTTCTTCCCTTCCTCAGGCTGAAAAGCCTTCTTCCTCTCTAAGAAAGGCCTCAGAAAACTTGCTTCCCACTTTGGGATTGAGCCCTCTGACTAAGGCCTAGAAGAATTCTCGAGAAAAATGCCTTATTCCCATCTCTGTGTAAGTATTCCTCGCTAGTACTGAACAAAATACCTTCGATCCTCCCCCTTCCCTTAATCTATGCCTAAAAGAAGCTTTTGTTTTTTGCCCTAATTTATCATGATTTTTGAAGTATTCAAGCCCATAGAGAGTTATCCCGTATGGAGCCACCTTCTTCATCCGACATACCCATTGCTCCTCAGTCTAACCTAAGTATTATTGAGGAATGAGCGGTGTTACACGAGCCTCCAACTCCTTACTATCATAACCCTGTTAACACCAATCACAGCCGTCTCGTCTAGTATCGATATCATAGTGTACGTTTGGTCCTATAGGCAAGTCGGACTAGCCCTGACCTCCCTCTTTCTATGATTGCTACTAGTTTCTGTGATCACTTATGGAAATAGAATATGCCAATTAAGCTTCCTAGAATCTTCTTTATGATAGTTTATCTTCAACTCTTTTTTAATAGACCTTCAGAGGCCTAAAATCATAGGAGGGGGGTTCTAGGGGGCCTCTCAGTATGTAGTTGAGTTGTTTCCCCTGAGTCTGAAAGCTAAGATGGGAATGTTCGGCCCTTACGGGTCTAAATGTAGCTAAATCGAAACGAGAGAGCGACTTCCTAGTTGGAAGGCGCGAACGGATAAATGAGCAGCTATGATTGCTAACTCTGGAGTATGAACTAAAAGCTGCAGCTCTATCTTAGCGGGGATAATCCAACTCCTAGCTTCTACGGAGGGAAGCCCTACGCTGACCGAAGCGACGATAGCTCCATACCGGATAAAACTACTTGGCTTCACCCTCATGCGGATTCTAACTCGGAATTCGCTTTCAAGTCAAGTATCCGGGAGGTGATTCAGAGCAGAGGGAAGCCCTCGTGTGTCACGCTTTAAAGGAGCTCGATGCGGTAAGTGGTCCGGAGCCGCTTTAGTCCTTAAAGCAGGAGTTAAATCAGTTCGTTCCCTCTTACCTATTGACCGCTCTTCATCGCGCTATTAGTCTTCAGAATGTCCTCTTCGAGTCCTTCTTTCGTATAGATATTGCTCTTCGAGCTACTCCCTTTCTAGATGTCGATAAACCATCAATACAGTCCTTTCAGGAGCTGATTGTTGATAGATCTCTTCTAGAAAGTCACCGTTCATTTCCCTTTGGTCATTCACTCAAGATCGCTAAAGCCTAGCTCTCTATGGTGGGCGGTCTCGCCAGTTGAGAAGAGACAAGTACGGTGACATCCATCGAAGGGATCTCGGTCGAGAAGCGGCCCAGGTAAAGCCAGATTTCAAAGGTAGATGTATTAGTGGCACATCGACCTAGAATAAGGGCTATAGTCCACGATTCCTGGATTCCAACCTTTCATTTCAAAGGCAAAGGAAGTCTCAAGCTGTAAAAAGTAGGCTTGCCATCGATGCTAAGAGATACACGAGCTACCATAGATCCCTCACCGACGAATAGCGTACTTTCCTCTTAGAATATCCCTTAAATAACCGGATGAACCACTTGAGCCTCCTATTTCACTGAATCCGCTCCCATCTCTATTCGTCAGTTGGAAGTCGTGTATGGGTATCTTGATGTACTGTGTAACTGGTGGAGAACCATTGGCAGTCACTGAACTCACTCAGGAAGAAATAGAACTTCAGCACTTGATGATTGAACTTATTAAAGCAAGGACCCGGATCAGCGTCCTGGGTGACCCAGATTCCTCTTCACCAAGGTCTGTGGGAGCAGCACCATAAGGCCGAGAGAGAGATGGAGGAAAGAGAAAAAAAAGAGATGGGTGGAAATCCTAGAAGCCGGGAATCATACTGAATCCAAGACAAGAGAGAATTGATGGCCTCGGATAGATTAGTTCGGATTGAGCTGTCCCTATCAGTCGAGGCAAATGCCCTCAGCCGGTACGGAGTCAACCCAGATACGCGCTTCTTTTTCTATAACACGCTTTCTCTAGTCTATAAGAAAGACTCGACTCTTTCCTAAATGGAACCAGATATCCTCTTTTTTCTTGCCCAATAGGGCCCCTCTCTGAATAAGCCCTTTTGCTTAAACACATTTCGTCTAGTAAGATAGCACAATCACGGTGGGAACAAGCTTCGAAGTTGCCCGCTGCTCTTTCCTGTTGTGGAATCAAGCCGCATTCTTTACGCAATTCATTGATCTGATCGGGACCTTAACCTCCCCCCTCGTTATTCTGAGGGTAGTACTTTCCCTAGATTGAGAAGAGGCAAAAGGCTAAGAAGTTTCCCATTGGCGGATGAATGCCCATTTTGGAATAAGGAATTATTGGGTAGCTGGATCAGAACGTTCGCCTAGCCTTAGTGTAACCCACAAACGATAAGGGAGATTGAAAAGTATTGAGCATGTAGAACTACTAGCTTGATTGTAGGACCATCATTGCTATCGGTTCTTCCTATCAATCTTCTCTTTCCGATGAACTGACCTAAATACCCTTACAGATTAAAAATTATAATTTTATTTATTTATTTAAAAAAATATTTTTTTTATGGACTACATGGATAATTTTTTTTTTATAATTTTTAAAAAATTTTCATTCATCCCATTTCATATTTTTATAAGATTTTAATTTTTCCAAAAATAATAAAAAAAATACAATAAGGGCAAAGTTGATATTTTTATACCTCCATCCAAGGATTACATAATTTCATCAAACATCCGGGGGGGGTATTTATAATATTTCAAATAACGAGAGGGAATTCGTAATTACGCTAAACCTCAGGAGAGGTAGTTGTAATTACCCTAATTTTTAATGTAACGCAAGGGCTGGTTGGTTTAGCGATCATAATGGGGTAAATTGCAATCTATATATCTATGTTATGCAATAAATAAATAATTTTTTTTATAAAAAAATAAATAGCAATTCATCCCTTTATATTTTATAAAACATAGCAATTTACTTTTCTATTTTTTTTAAAATTGAAGCAATTTACCTCTTAGGCAGAGAGGTAAATTGCTTCATTTTTTTAAAACACAAGGGGTTAAATTGCTATTTATTTTTCATAGGGGCGTAAATTTATCTATTTTTAATATCACAGAGGGGTAAATTGCTATTCACCCGATGAGAATGTGTGAAGAATATATATAGTCCAGCTATATACCACGTTATTAATGTCCACACGAGCAAGAATAGGATGTGATACATCAGCAGAAACAAGCCTATTCTGGAAAAAGTATTTACTTGTAGGGTATATCCAACGAATTCTTGCTTCTTTCAATTAACATGTCATCTGAGGTGTGGACTATTGTGGACATGTCTGCTAAGCTGGTTAGGCCATCGACCAGTTGGAATTGGGCCTGGAGCAGTTTGGTGTCGCCAGCATATTTTCAACTGGACTGGAGGATATCTACAGTGTGTGGCTTGCTTATTTTAATTCTAATTGGATTTGGAGTCTTAGGTCAATTCGGTCCAGCATCTCTTTCGAGCTTGAAAAATGAATACTTCAAATATCAGTAAGCATGATATATAATGGTCATAGACTAGGTTTGAATTTTGATAGGGGAAACAAAATAAATAGGGATAATTATATGGACCTCCCCTTTTAAGTATGAGAATATACGAATTCCATTTTCTTACTATAAAAATTATAAAATACATCCCTTAACTAACCATGGTTAAGATTGATTGGCGAAAATTTAAAATTTACATTTATGCCACTTAAAAAACTAAAAATATTGATATATAATTAGGCAAAATTAAAAAAAAAAATTGGAAAGGCAAAAACACCCTTATGTTTTTCTCGCCTAACCGAAGACTCTCTATCTTCTTTCTCTTACTTGTTCCTTCAAACCTTCAATTCATACTACAAAAATCATTCCTCCTTGTGCAACAACCACCTTGAGAATTCCACATCTATCATGACTAATTTTAAGATACTGGAGGCTCACAAATAGATAATACTAGTGGAAAGTAAATCTAAATGTTAGTTTGACTAATGAAGGGACCAATTTGTAATGGTAATAAATCAAGAAGGTAAGTTATGTAATTTTCATAGTAATTTGTATATTCCCATAGTAAGAGGGGAGGTCAGTGTAATTATCCCAAATAAATAATCACAAAGGATATATTTGCCTTTCACCTCCGGGTCGGGTCACCGACCTTACCTGCTCCGATGTACCCAACGTATGGGCGGTAGATGTCTTGACAGCTCCTAGCCTCATATTATGACACGTGGTCCAAATAAGTGGATGCATTTGGTCTTATAAATATATTCATTACACTCCATTTATGAAGAGACACATTTAGGGCTCATTTGGTTCGTATGAGAGGATTAGACATGATAAGATTAGATAGGATGAAAATTTGAATGATTATTAATCCTATCTTGCATTATATGATGTTTGGTTTGAGTTATTGCAAGTGGAATATTTCATCTGATAAATATAATATGGTGTTTGGTTGAAAGGATTATAACGTATGATTAAATGTAAAAGACTATAAAGGGTATCTATTTTTAAAGTATCTATCTTGTTATATTGTAGCTTGTGAATGATTTAAAAAATAAAAAAATCACTAAATTACTTATTGAAATACAATTGCTTAAAATAAAATTAATTTAAAAAAAATTCTATATTGTATAAAGTTGAAGTTGGAAAACGAATTCAATTAAGTAATTAATGATAAAAACTCAAATTTTTTCAAATGTCCAAAAAGAAAGAATAATATTTTTACTATTTTTATTATTAAATTAAAATAATTTAAAATATATTTTTACTCATGCGCAACCTTCACAAATAATAAAAAGGAAAAATTGCATAAAATCCCCTATGTTATGAAAATTCAACTAAAAACCCCTGTATTTTTAAAAAATTTGCACACTCTCCCCCTTGCCATTCATTTGACTTAACGGAGTCAAATTTTTTATTTCTTATTTTTTGATTTTTTATTATACCCTTATATATTATAAATGATTGTTATATATAATGACAGTTGGATGTTTTATATATCATTAGAACCATAAGATCCAATCATTCTTTCTTTCTTTCTTTTCAATTTTTTTAATTTTATAAATTTTAATATATGAATTAAATTAATTATGTATTTTTATATTTAAATATAAATATATTAAAATACTAAAATTTATTTACTGTAGTTTATATAATAATATAATTTTAAAATATTCAATACAAAATTAATTTAACTAATATTATTTAGGAAAAAATATCATATAAATTTATTTACTGTAATTATATATAATAATATAATATCAAAATATATTCAACACAAAATAAAATTAATTAATAATATTTTAGGAAAAACTCATGCATTTTATTTTAAAAACACATACATATTAAAATAATCCTAAATATTTGATATTTCATATATAAAAAATGTATATTAATTTAATTTGATGTAGTGATATTTTTTACATATAAATATTTCATGAATATTAATTGTTCAGTATTTTTAATATTTTTTAATAAAATATGAAAAAGTAAAGAATTAATTTAAAAAAAAAAAAAAGAGAGGCGATAATGGCATAAGATAGGGGTAATTTTATCCATTCAAAAAGGTCAAAAGCTAAAAATAGGTCAAAATGGTATCCAACTCTAGTTTCTGGCACGTGTAAGCAACTCTCTATTTTTTTAACTGAAAGATTTTTTTTTTTTTTGCAGGGTTTATAATTGTAGAGGGTCTTTTTAGACCATTTAATTAACACATGTAAATTTTTAGCAATTTTTGGATAACACAAGCGGGTATTATGCAATTTTTCCCTAACAAAAAAGACAAATGGGAGAAAGAGGGGAGAGTGGAGACGAGGAGAGGGAAAGAAGAGTGTCCAAGGGTAAATAAGAAAAAATAATTAATATCAACTTGTAGGATTACTAATATTAATTAAATAGACTTGATTCATAATACCATTTATTGTGATTAATAAGACTGGGTCCGGTATTAATACTGAGCTCTAATAATACTAACCAAATATGTGATTAGGCATGATAAATAATTTTATCATGCCTAATCACATGAACTAAATGGGACCTTATTATAATCACTTGCATAAAAGATATATAGTTTGTAGTATTCAATCTAGATCTCAAACTGACTTAAATATTGAAGGTCTTAGTTGGGAATCTCTCAGTAAATTTAATAATTTTTTGGCAAAATTACACTTTTGGTCCCATTTGATTCTGTCGTTCTCACATTTGGTCCTCCGATTTATAGGGTTGATACTTCTAGACACAAAATTCTAAAATTTTGACATTATTGATCCTTCATTTTTAAATATAATGGCAAACGATCATGTGCCGTTAGTCAACAGTCTTTGATTTGACAAATAAATGCCTAATTTTTTATTTTACCCCCTATATTTTCCAAAAAAAATATTAAAAAATTCTCCATTTGTTTTAAAAATAGGTTAAAACTTCCCGTACTTAGCAAAAATTCATTTTGAACTCAGATTGGCTAAAATACCATTTTTTAATTTATAAATTCACCGTCATCTGTTTCTTGTAATTTGATTTATTTTTTTTTTTCTTCCTCCTAAAAATAAATAATTATTTTTAAATATATTTATTTAAGTATCAAATACTAATAAAATTAACAACACATAAAAGAATAATATACTAAAGTCATCTAAAGATAGATATCTATATGCATATAAATATTAATCAACTATAATGATTATATCCTATTTTTTATTTAAATATATTTAAATAAATTATATTTTTTATTATAAACAATATTTAAAATTAAATTACTACTATAAATATTTAAATTAAAATTTTAATATTTACTTTTAAGTTTCAAATTTCTTAATTTTTTGAAACTTCAAATTTATAAATTATAAACAAATAATACTATTATTAAAAAAAAAATTACTAAAACTAACCCCTTACCCTCCATCCCCACAAACTGACCTCCTTCCTCGCCGCGCAAAGCCTAAGTCTGGATAATCGTGGCTAAGGGAGGTGGGGTGGGGAAGGGGGTCTAATGGTGGAGTGATCGATATAGGTTAATTTTAGTACAGACTATTTAAAAATAATTTTATTTTTTATAATGTATAATTTTGTAATTTCTTAAAAAATTAAAATATTAATTAAAATAAAGTATTAAATTTTTATTTTAAATAATTATCATATTTAAAATATTATTTGTCATAGACAATATAATTTATAAAGTATATGTTCTTATTTATTTAGAAGAGAAAAAATAAAAAAAAATAAAAGAAATATAGAGGTGGGTGATCTTTATAAAATCAAAAAAGGTATTTTAATCAAATTGAGTTTAAAAAAAAAAAAACAGAGTTTTTCAAAACACATGAGCTTTTTAATATATTTCTAAAATATAGGGGGATCTTAGTCCTTTTTTAAAAAATATAGGGGGACAAAATGAAACTTGAGCATTTATTTGTCAAGTCAATAGATATTGACTAACGGCACATGACCCTTTACCGTTACATTTAATGGCACGGAACCAATAATGCTGAAATTTTAAGATGTTTGGACTAAAACTGTGACCAAAAGTCAGAATGACCTTATCTAGTGGGAGCAAAGTGCAATTTTATCTTTTTTTTTCTTTTTCCCAAATTCCATATCTTATTTAGAATAATATTTTGAAGCAGCGTCGATCTCCTTCCAGATAAATATATTTTTATCAAAAGTTGATTAGACGTAACAACAACAATTTCGATTGATATCTCATGATCCAGCTACCAATTAAATAATTAAATCAATTAGACAGCTAATTAATTAATTGTTGCTTAGCCATATGTTCACATTACATGACAATGACAATAATTCAGTTTCCGTAATTATTGAATCCGTCGCTGGACAATTTCAGGCGCTGTTGCTTTGGAAAAATAATACTCACATTTGTTACAAGCTACTTGTAGACAAATAAAATTGTAGGATAATTACACTCTCATTTCTTAAAATTTGGTATAATTATATATAATTCTTTGTAATTTGAAAAAATATATATCTAATACCCTTAATGTTTGCTTTCGTTTAATAAATAAGTCACTTCGTTAGTCAAAACTAACCAAATTTACATATATTAACAAAAAAAAATTGAATAAAAATTGATATTTACCCTTGATTGACTTATTCTTAACTTATTGCAAGTCAAATAATTTTTTTCTGATTAAATTACCCTTATAATGGTGAAAATATACTTCCTTTCATGCATTAATGCGTTAAGACGTATGAGGGTAATTTTATCATAAATATATTTATTTGACCTGCAATAAATCAATAATAAGTCAATCGCAGGTAAACATAGAATTTTTCTATTTTTTTGTTAATATCAGCAAATTAGGTGAATTTTGACTAATGGGTGGACTTATTTGTTAGATGAAGCAAACCTCAAGGGTGCTAAATGTAATTTCTCAAACTACAGGAGGTCTACGTGTAATTACACAAAAGTAGTGCCACTCACTCGAAAAAAACACACGCCAATATTTACTAAGGAACAATCAATCCCTATCGCTAACAATTGATTTGGGCATGTTGTGCAGGCGATAAATCTCTACGTAGAAGAGATATGTTATGAAAACGACAAAAAACTTGGAGGGAAGCCCAATCAAGTGTGCGTACTTTGAAAGGTGATCGACCACCACCCAAGTCATAGTCTTCCCATCGGTGGCAGGTAAGTGTGTATTGAAATCCATGCTTAAATCCTCCCAAACCTGATTAGGAATGGGAAGGGGTTGTAGCGTACCAAGAGTCTTCTGAATGGAGTATTTTTACTTTGACAAGTAAAGCAACAACGAAAATAGTGTTTAATATCGGCAAGTATCTTCAGCCAACAAAAAGACAAGGCCAAGCAGGCATAGGTGGCTGCCAATGACGGGTGGAAGTCGTTGTAATCGAGAATAAAAAATTTGTCATTGTAGAGTATTAAATCCTTTTATGGTGAAAACTAAAGTGGGGAGTGTGGTGTCTGGGAGATGTGAGAGAGAAGAGATTGACATGCCGTATGCGTGGTGAAGTACTCACACGGGTTAGTTAAGATGTCTGGAGTAGAGGAGCTGAGGGCAGCGAAGAGCATGGCAAAAATAGAGGGGAGACGAGACAAAGCATCTGCTACTGGGTTGTCGCTTTCGGGGGTATACAACATCTCAAAATCCAACCCCAAATGCTTGGTGATCCATTTCAGTTAAGCAGGTGTTTGAATAGTTTGTTTGAGAAATCCTATAAGGTTATTCTGATCCGTGTAAATTGTGAATTTTCTCCCGAACAGGTATTATCGCCACTTGCGAACGACCTCAGATATGGCAACATTTCCTGATAGGTAGCTACTTGCATCCTAGGGGTCAGTTTCTTACTGAAGAACGTAATGGGATCATGGTTCAAAGTATCGGCCGATATCCGATGATATCGGCCAATACATATCCGGATCGGCCCTTGCCGATCCGATAAATTCACCCGATTACATATATTATCTGAGGTGATTTCGTATCGCCGATATTATCGATATTATCGCGATACAATGATGTTATCGCTTGAATCCGATAATATCACCGATAAAATCGAATTTTATCGGCGAGAATGTATGTAGATAGCCATAGAAATTGCTGACGAAGTTGCAGTAGACAAAGGGATGAAGGATGATAATAGAGCTTCCTAAAGAAGATGACAGAGCCTAAAACCGCATCCATGAGTTCACAAAACCACGCCTTTTTTAAGTTGTTATACGCTTTATTCGTTAGTTGCTTAATGTGAAAGTCGCACTTGTATACAGCGTTTCTATTATTTTGTAGCACATCTTTAGTTAGCTTCAAATGAATCAAATTAGTTAGCATTTGTTAGACTCTGTTAGCAGCACTTAGTTTCTCTTTTCTGTATTTTAAACACTTCAAAGGCAGCCATACTAGATACGATCAATACAATACAAAGCTTCTACATACAGCTGTGAATTCAATGATCTTGGTTTTAAGGATTTTGGTGATATTAGAAGTTGTCCAAGTTGAGAGTCCTCCTATATCATAGTGATAGAAATCCTCTAGGTTTGGGGGTTGAAGTTGCCATGATGGTGAAAAAGTAGAAATCAAGAACAAAAAAAATTGATCAAATGATAAAAAGTAGAGTAAATTTCGAATTAAATAAAATCTTGCAGCTAAGATATATTGAATATTGATAACTCTCGTTGAAAACAAGGGTCATCAAACTTCAGTGTCATGATGTATGTTTATCTTAAGCATTTCTACAATTAATTTTATTGATATTTGATATGATAAATTTTTGGTTTGTTATATAATATCATAATATGTGATACTTAATTTTGTTTGTAATTTATTAATTTTTTTGGAATTTTTTGAGCATTTTATGATATTTGTTTCGTATCACCCGATGATATCGCGATATACGCGCGACCGATGTGGAATAATACCCACCGATATTATCACCGATACCGCGACTTTGAACCATGTGGCAGACGGTGGCAAGTGGAATGATTTTTCCTTGAGAAAGTTCATTGAGGACCCGGCAATGGTGGCATAATGTCGAACAAAAACGTCGATAATTTTCCATCAAACCAATGAAGGCACGAAGGGTGATCAAAGAAGTGGGGTGCGGCCACTCTATAATAGTTGTAGTTTACATGGGTCCACTGTGGCGCCCACTGCTGAGATGACGTGCCAAAAATATTCCACTAAGGCCACCCTAAAATGACACTTACTTAGCTTTTGCATACAAGTTGTTATCCTGCAGAACATGTAAGACTTGGGCAAGGTGTGACAAATGAGAGTTCCGATCATGGCTGAAGATCAATATATCATATAAAAAATAAAAATATAAAAACAAAACAAAGCACATAAATACGGCCAACAAGGTGCTCATAACCGCCTGAAAAGTAGATGGAGATCAAATTGGTCAAGTTACTGGGTCTTTAGTTTAATCGATTGGACCGGAGTGAAAAAATTGATAAATCGGAAATAATATTATATATATATATATATATATATATATGCATATATATGTAACATATTAATACATACTATATATAGATTGATTAAGATAAAAAAAATAAAATACATGTAAATAAGAAAGTTTAAATTTAAATTAAACTTTATTCAATTAAATAATAATAATTATTTAAAAATTAACAAGAAACATAAAAAAAAATCTAATAATTAACTAATATATATTAGTTCATATAGTTCATATAAATAACTAATATCTAATATATAAACTATTATATATGAACTATATATATAAAAATAATAACTAATAACTAATATATATTGTTCACATATATATATATATAAACTAATATATATATCTCCCCCACCAACCCTCTTTACTTCTTCACTCCCCTTTCTACCCACTTTCCTTCTTCACCCCACCCTCCACCACCCCCTTTCCTTCTCTCCACCTCCCTTCCCATCTTTTTCATCTCCCATTTCCTTCTTTTCCCCCACCACTACCAATATTCTTTCCTTCTTCTACACTCATTGTCCGACCCACGATACTACCTTCTTTCTCTTCTCTTTCTCTCTTTTTTTTAAATAAAAGTCGATTTTAACGTCGGGTTGGCCGGTTTTCACCAGTTTAGCTGGGTTTTGACCAAGTTGCACCAAGTTTCACCACCCCCGTTCTAATACAAATACCTGGACCGGTTCTAATACACATACCCGGACCGGTCTTAAGTCCAGTTCCTAGTCAAATCGGCTAGTCCAGTCCGAGTTATAAAATAATGGCCATCAACAGTCTGTAAGGCGGTTTTGTGGGTGTCCTCCAGGACAACACTGATCTGATGATAACCGAAAGGAAGGTCCAACTTTCAGAAAAATCGAGGCACCATTGAGTTCGTCCAACAATTCATCCACAGTAGGTATATGGAAACCATCCCAAGTGATAATGACATTCAATCTTCTGTAATCAACGCAACAATGCACGAACCATCCTTCTTAATAAGGAGAATAGGCGAAGAAAAATATGTTGGTATTGGTCTTGATAATACCTTCTTGCAGCATTTTAGAAATCATCTTGGCCATAACTCTTATGGCAATGAGGGTAATGGTATAGGTGAATATTGACAGGTGGTGTATTTGGAAGTAAGTAGATGTGGTGATCTTGGGGACGACAAGGAGGGAGGCCGTGAGGGATGAAAAATACTTGATGGAAGGAGGATAAAACAACAACTAAATCTGGTGAGTAGTAAGTGGGGTGAATGGAAGTGGCTGCTGGTCGTGGAAAGATATGGGATTTGGGGCCTTCGTTTTGTTGAGGGAGAGAAAATAGAGAGAGTTAATAGAATCAGTAGTTACAAAATGACAAAGTTAAGTGAAGGAGTTGTAGAGGGATGTGACTGATGGCGAGCCAGAAATGGTGATAAGGACTCCGATGTGGTGAAATTGCATCGAAGGAATAGAGTAATCAAAGAGGAATATGCCCTAAGAACTGAGCCACTGCACGCCTAAGACCACATCGTCTCCAAAAATGGGTAAAAAGTACAGGGAAGTGATAAAATGATGGAACTAAATGGAGATAGGAATGTTGTGATAGTCGTCAAGGCAGTGAAGAGAGACGCCATTGCCCAACAAAATTGGAAACGAAGCACGGGGCTGATGTGAAGGCTCAAATATTCCACCACCCATGATTGGACAATATTGTGCAAAACTACCAAAGTCAATCAATATAGACACCGAGTGCTCCCAAATGAACCCGCAAAGACACAACATGCTATGGGAATAGGGACCAACGAAGGTTTCATTGGACAACATATATGGTCGTTATTGTCCACAGAATCCAAAAAAAGACATCGAGATGGCGGTAGCAGTAAGAATATTAGATCACTGTCAGTGGGGGAGAAATCTAGCTGTTCAAGCTCGTCAGGGAGGAGAAGGAACTACTACAACTATGACTGGGGTCAAATTTTTCATCACAGTTGAAACAAAGGCTCTAAGCACGACATTCTTGCATTTCAAATGATGATAGGCGGCATGGCAAAAGGGTGGCTTAGGCGCCTAGGAAACAACAAGGTAGGTGGTCACGAGGGCTGGTGAGACGGGATATAGTTGGCTGAGCAAGATCACGGAACTTGGCTGTAAAGAGCTTAGTGAGGCCTATGGCTTGCTGATGGATGAGGGTTGGAGGACAGCGAGCTCGCGCTATAATTCAGAGCTTAACCCACTGATAAAGCAGTTGAGAATAGACTCGAGAGGTAAGCCCACAACCCGATTGTAGAGTTTTTCAAAGTCGGCCTACAAATTGGCCACCGAACCCCTCTACCAAAGCTTAAAGAGGGCAGCCTGGTGATTTTCATAAGAGGAATGGCCAAATTGCAGTTCAAATGCACGAACAAAAGCATCCCACAAGGAGAGTTGATGGTTAGTACACATCCTCTTAAGCCAACTCAAGGTGTCGCCTATCATATAAAAAGAGTGTATATCCATGCCCTGCTCCAGGGGCACTTGGTAGAGAGAAAAATATTGCTCGACTAGAAAAATCCAATCGAGTAGCAAAGAACCATCAAAGGGTTACATGTGGAGTTTACGTGGCTCAACAAGGGTTGCGGAAAAAAGTTAAGGAAACGGTGTGGGTGGGGGATGGGGGAGGGTGAGGGGCAGGAAGGTGTTGTTTGGAGGTCGCAACAAGCAAGTTGTGGCGCTGCTTGATCCATTGAGAAATGAAGTTCGAAAAGAGTTCGAACGGGTGGGATAAACCTCCTCAAGGCTTAAGTGGATTTAGGAGGCATGAAGAGAATAAAAAACACCAGTCTGATAGGATTGTGACAAAGGATTAGACATTCCACGAGATTCCTGAGCAGGCAGAGAGCTCCAGACGTACTACACACAGGTGAACGCTAAGAAGTGGGAGAATTAAAGAATGGCAAAACTATGATTCTTTCTTTTCAATCGGTGCTATGGGGGAACGCCTCAGGGGTTCCTAGAATACATGTACTATTTTTAGATCTAATGAAACGAATGTTCCAACTTAATACTGAGTCTACTAGGGCAGTCTCAATTGTCAACACAACTGGTTTTTGGAGCTATGTCTCATATGCAGGTTTATCTTTAGCCAATGGCGTGACATAAGGCTAAGTGGGTCTAGAAGTAGGTGGCCATTATTTTTGTTCTTCGCCGGAGAGAGATCTTGCATACATTTATGGCCCATTAATCTCAGGCTTTGGTATGGCGCTGGGGAGTCCCCCGCCGATATTGTTGACGCGGTAGCCTCCGTGGCTGTTTTTTCGGCTGCGAAGAAGATGAGGGTGAAGCAGCACGAAGTGAGATGGGCCGCTCTTTCTAAGGTGTGTACCGTTGGCCGCGGAGAGTGGAAAAGAAGGTGGATAAGGGCATGGGGTACGGGGAGGGGACCGTAAACATGCATTCTATTATATTCGAAAATCCGGCTCAGACATTAAAATTCCCCTACGGCCAGCTTTGAATCTCAGCGGGATCGGGTGTATGCGGAAATGATACAGCTATACTTAGCCAGCGTAAATATCTATATATACCATTTTTGAAGCAAATTGGTGTCTAATTGACCCGTCGCGTATTTAAGTTCTGAAGTTTGTTTTGTAAACAGGAATTAGTCATACATACATATATAGGTCAAAAATCACCCCGCCGCTCCACGACGAATGGGGTAATTAATTTGATAAAGGACTTTGAATAAAAAATATATTCTTAACTGGCGGCCCGAGCGCGGCTCACGTCCGCCGCCGATACGGACTTTCGGCCAACGACTAGTATGTGAAAACGGGTGACCTCCTTTTTATTAACCTTGGGCGAGACCCGAGGGCCACGGTCAGATAAAAATCTTTTTATGACAAAATCTCACTCGGCGGGTTCGGCTCATTCAAGCGGAACGACCGTGCGTCGAGTGCCATGTATTTAAATCGCGATTATGCGCTTCTAGACGCGCAGGAGTTAACTTGAATTAGATAGTCGCTGTTCTCAGCATCGTTATATCATAGAATCACAGCGCATACGGGATAGCATTCTTTCGCGCCAAGACTAAGTTAGTTTAGTCCGGCTTACGATAAATAAACATATAAATTCTCGACTCAAGCGCCAAGATGAATAACACGCATCAGTTGTTGCGCAATAGATCAAAACATAATGCTGTTCCTGCGTCCCAAGTTATCTTATAATTGACAGTTGTCAATTCTTTGTAACATTTTAATTTACGACTCAATAACTGTTGTCGATCAGAATTTAGGAACCGTAACGAGAATTAAAAATACTTTTGTTAGATGAAAGTAACTTTTGAGGTTTTACGATGTAATTTCCCAAATAGGACGTGTAGGAGGTGGAATATAGATGTACACGTATGTCTCAACCAAACTACTTCAGGAGAGAGGAGTGGTATTATCCCGGATATACTAATAAATTAATATTAGTATACAAGTGCGAGGAATTTCTGAGAGAGGTTAACCACACGTTCCCGTATATAATTTTTGTAGTTGGGCAAAATAGGTGGGCGATTGACAAATGATACAATATCTCCTATAAAACACATATTGGGTGTATATAATTTTCTACTGCATATATAACCCAATGCAGCTATATGAATAAGGAAGAGCCCGACATCGAAGGAGTTTATAATATTTGTAAATGATAAGCAACGTGACGTCTTTAATGAAGAGAGATATAGAAAACTAGCTGTAGGCTGCACATATAAAGATATGCCCAAAGTATTTAATTTCTTTACATTCTTGTGGGATAATACTATTTTTCATTTTGTGATTCAGTCTCTTTCTATTCGCCTCAGATCAAATTCTCACGAAACGCTATTAACTAAAAAACGAAGATATCAGTCTCTAGTTAGGCACAGCAAAACCATACAGCTCCTTACTAGTACATTATTAATCTAGGAGAAAAACCACTTTGAAATAAATTTCTACCCTTTTTAACCAGATTACGTCTTTTTCGATGACATGAGTGTATGAGTAATTTCTCACACGTAACTTACAGATACTTGGAAAATTCCTAGTAACAAACGAGCTATTTCAAACAGTGATCTCTACCCTTCTTGTTCCACAACAGAAGATTTTACATAGATATCTTTGCGGCCATCGTAAAGATTTTGTTGTCCGCTAGTTTCATCACTATTTAAGGTATAAACAAACAAAATGACAGGTTAATCATTTTTAGAAACAACACACGGAATGATATTTGTCGCATGGAACCAACACAATGTTCTCATTTCACGCCCGCCACACTCAACATAATGCTCACTTATAAACTAGATTATACGCAACCTGTCAGAAGCTATAGACAAATAAGATCGTCTTCTCGACCCTGCAGTGTAGAAACACGCTGAGAATCAGGAAGCCTTATTTATACGACCATGAGTGCACGAGCCAAACTAAAGTCATTGTGAGTTGGCCCTAAAAAAAGAAGAGAGGCAGTGCCCTCCGCCTCCCGAATCTAATCACGGAATAAGTAAAATAAACGTTAAATAATCAGCTAGTGGATAATTATTTTTAAATCTGCACTTTTAGCATTCAAATTTCCGCTTGAAATAAGGTCGTGTAATTGAATTGGTGTGCGCTTTTATTCGGAGGGATTGAATAACTTGGTCGGTTTCGCGCTCTGTGACCAACTATCGCACCTACACTCTTCTTCTCTGTGTATAGCGTCCATTTTGACAACCACTCACTAAAAGTCTGGTAGGCGGACCTAAGTCTATTCAGAAGTATCTCAAAGCTCTCTGAATCAAGGGGTCTTCTTTCCCCACACACTCTCAGCTCGCTGGATAATATAATGTGCGCTAAATCTCATGCAGTGCTTGCGACATAGAGCTCTCCGTAAAATCTTGCCAATTCACGCAATTATTTGACAGCTGTGGTTTAGCAGTGGAATAACGTAGACAGAGCACGTGGACACGTGTGGCATATCAAACTCTCTGATTTATAAATTAGGCACCACTAATCATTGCTTGTCTACTCCGCATTAAATAGGTTTAATGGATTTTTGAATCACGCTCCTTTTGATTGTGAGGAGTGTCTGTTGACGAGTGTCCACTAAATTAGAATGATACGTAAGCATCCTTGGCTTAAACCTTATTAAATATAAGAGAGTCAATATAGTTACTTATATGATTTCGAATGGCAATACTCCCACGCTCCGTGAGTATTGATAATGAACTCTGAAAACGATCGCCGTCGACTAGCTTACAATGTGTGTGAATTATCAATATCTTATATCGATTCTAATAATTGATGATGAATTGTTCTCAGGTGATCGGAGAAGAACATGGTGGCGTTTCACAAGATAATTCACACCATTGCGTGTTTAAGCACTCTCAGATTTTTATATGCTACAGCTATTTTGTACGACGTACGCAGCTTTCTGTCAAAAACCTCTCAATGGTATGTGCAAAGACCTGCAAAATAAGACCATGTTAGGGCCTAACCAGAAGGGATTTCAGTGAAGGCGCTCCGAGCTCAAGTTAGTCTGTGTTAAGGTCTCAAACAGAGATAAAGCAATAGTTTGGGGTGGCAAAATATACTTGAAGCTAGAGTACCCATATTTATATATGTAGTGTTTGTAATTATTGAATACTATTTCACAATATATCGCAGTGGGCCACACCATCCGTATAAGACAGAATGATTACAACAGACAAAGCCGTCATGGCTGCCAAAGTACTGTATACTATCAGTACAGGGACGTCCTATCATTAAGTACAGGATGGTGTCTACCAGTTGGAAATACTTATGGAATTTAAGAACATGAAGCCTAATTACTATATATCGAGCCCAAGAAAAGTCTTTTCGAAACTATGAATCAGTAGATTGAAAATCGCCCATCAATCATATTATCTTATACTTGTTTGGTTCCATTTTTCAATCCGCACTGCAATTTTTAGATGAAAATTCACAATATATATATATATATAATATATATATATTTACCTCTTGAATAGAAAGGGTATCACTGCGTCATTATTGCTTTTTAAAAAAAAGAAAAAGAGTAATTTAAATTAATATCATTTTACGAAATTTACCATTATTTATAGACTCCTAATTAAGAGCATGAGATGATGAGAACATCCAAGTTGGGCATAAAAAATGCGAGTATTTTGTAATCATTAATGATTTTAAAAATTAAAAAACCAAGCTTAATTAAAATTTATAATCAACTAATAATTTGTTTTGGACAAGTAATTAGCTATTAGGGGTGCCAAATAAGATGGTTGGGTCGAATTCAAAATATGGGTTCAAAATGAATCTAAATCAACGGGTTCAAAATGGGTTGAATTACAAATGGATTTGGTCGGATTAGTATAAACCGTTTTATTAATTTGAATCTAAAAATTTTAAAATTTCACACAATGAAAAAAATGACAATATTTGAACTACTGAAATATGTAAGTAAAACTTCACACCATGAAAAAAAAATGATGATATTTGAACTATTGAAAAATGTAATTACTAGTTGCAATGTAATATGACTAAATTTGCATCACACGTCATTTTCTATCCAATGACTGTGTACATTAAAATTTATTTATTAAATTAGAAAGTAAAAAAATCTGAATGTGTAACAAATACTATATTTTATCAAAATAATCCATAATATTTTGAATGCTCGTCTTGAATAAACATCAAACCGTGCAATCAAATTTTCTATATTTATTGAGAATAATTTTCATATGTGCGAGGGTTATGTGTCTAAGAGAGCGCGATGTGGGTGTGTATGAACAAAGTGGAGTTGTGTTCGTGTTTTTGTGTGTGTGTAAGTTCAGAAAAGGATTGTCTGGGATCCAAAGACAGAGATGTGAGAGAAGAGAAGTTGTGAGTTGTGAGCGTGCTTTTTTTTGTGAGAGAGAATGTGTGTGTATACGAAGAAAGATGAAAATGTGGGTTCTTTTAGATTTTTTTTCTTTTTTAGTTTATGGGTTGAACCATTAAGACTCATATTAAGCGCATTATCAATTCATATACAACCCATAAAAAATATAATTTTATTTTAATTCCAACAAGTATCAACCCATTTTAAAATATAATCAACTCAACCCAAAACTAATTGAATTAAATTGAACTCATAGGTCTCAACTCATTTTATCGCTCCTAGATAAGATCCTACCTATTAACATCCCAGCCTTTAGCGGGTTTAACCCATTGGGTCCCATATCGAAAGATTCTCGACGGCTGTCTTTGACGATCCCAATAGCCAGACATATTGGCATCCTATATTAGTTAATGAATAGCAAACACATGTCAAATCAAATGGATGGAGTTGTAAGATTGGCCACTTAGAGATTAGCTTTGGTTGTATGGCTTTTCAAGATTAGTCCATTTCTGCAGTGGTTTACATATCTCATCATGCTAATTAAATAAAAGAATTAATTACACTTAAACCCTTTATAAAAATATAAAATTATATTTTTTTCTCAATTTTTTTTAAATGATACATATGTCCTCTCTGAAAATTTATTGTTTACATCTGACTACATTTTGTTAGGAATTGAAGAAAAATACTCAAGTTAGCAAAAAATATTTAATAAATTTTTAATTTTATCTCTCATTGAATAATTTCATATAATAACTCTGTACTTATAAAGAAAAATATATAATGATGTTGATATCACTCCATATATATTATATTTATTTATTTATTTTATAAGTACAGAAATCTACATGAGAATATAAATTAGGGGCAAAATTGAAACTTTATGTAATTTGTCTGCTTACGTTAACATTTTTCATCCAAACTCTAATGGTGGAGATCGGGTGTCAATCGAGAGTTTTCGAAAGTGCAAGTCTAATTTCAATTTTTTTGGAAAAAAAAGTGTAATTTAATATTTTCAGAGAGAATTTAAGTATAATTAACTTTAAATAAAACTAAAAAACTTTCAATATATCAATATATATATAGTACATTTTTATATAGTGACAATTTGTTTAGCTGAATATTATTGTAGTTGTTATGATGTGGTCTACCTAACCACCCCCACATACAATCGCATTAGTAATTAGCGCTTATTATTATTAATGCAGTGACCACTAACCATCGCATGATTTGGATAGCGATTTCTCTTTTCCTGTGGACCACACAAGTTTGTGATAGAAGGTTTTTCGACCAGAAACCATTTCTTTTTCAATGGTTGCAGAGGGACCCCAACGACGTCGTCGTCTTCATGACAATATTAGTTTAATTGTAAGCCTTCTATACGTAATCTTACCCTACCCAGGTTTATAAATTAATCGAAATTTTAAAACCCAATTAAATATTATTAATTCGGACGGAGACCTAAACCCATTAAAACAAAAAGATAATTATGCCCTTCTTGAAGTTTAGTTAATTGCACTTAAATTCTCTAAGATTTGAAAATTTACATCTAACACCTTATAGGTTTGTTTTCGTCTAACAAATAAGTTTAGTCAAAATTCACTGAATTTACTGATATTAAAAAAAAAAAAAAAAAACTGAATAAAAAATTTTATTTACCCTCAACTGACTTATTACAGACTATTGCAGGTCAAACAATTTTTTTTGAATTAAATTACTTATAATTATAAATATACATCTGCACATGCATTAACTCGTGAAGAGTAAGGTACTTTGTTATTAAAAAATTTATTTGACCTACAATAAGTCAATTAAGGATCGATATAGATTTTTTTTTGTTATATAAAAAAATCGATGAATTTTAATTTATGGAAGGACTTATTAAATAAAGTAGATATTAAGTAAATGTAAAAAATTTTTTTAAACCAAAGAAATGTCACCTTAATTTGGTTTAGCTGTAACCTCAATAAAAGGGATCCGGGTTTGGGTTCGGGTCCGGGTCCGGGTCATGGCCATCCCTATTTATTCATATTTGTAGCACTAAGAACTGTCGCCTTAATTTGGTTTAGCTGTAAAAATAGTACATGAAACTCCAAGCAAAGTATGGCAATTGCTTATTTGGGAGGTGAACTGTTATTACTTGAATTTGAAAACTAATGTGCAAGTGGCCAACGAGTCCTTTGCATCAATGCTAAGGATGGAGAAAATTGCAATTTTGTTCTCACAATGTAGGATAATTAATTTCATATTTTTTTGTAAACAGTCAACATTAGTCTCATACTTTAAAAAAATAATATGAAGTTAGTCCCACCGTTAAAATATTAGTCCCATACTTTCAGAAGATATTACAAAATTAGCCCCAAATGTTGCAAAATTATTCCAAAACGTTGCAATTCTTTTACATTGGACTGATCTTGCAATATTTTTTTAAAGTGTGAGACTAATATTGACTATTTCAAAAAAATATGAGATTAATTGCAAATTATCCCATAATTTGAGACCAAATTTACAATTTTCTTACTAAGGCTGGGACCCCAAGGGTTTCCACTTGTCAAAGTTTTCTGGGCGAGCCGAGCACCACAAATATAATATTTATCTACTAAAAAAGTTTGTAGTTAATTAACTTTATTGCTTTATTATGAAATTCTAAATATAGCCGATAAGGGTCTTGATTATCTTTATATGATGAAAGTATTGATTTACGGGATGATTTTTTTAAAAAAAAAAATTGATATATTACATAATGTAATCAATCTGTTATGTTATTGTGTATACTAATACAAAAAGAATGTATATTTTTCACTTGCAAACAATGGTTTATAAAAACCCGTCACCAACTTGTCTATTGTGTCGATAATACTTCTAAATTAATTTTCTTTGCTTTGTTTTTTCCTTTTGTGGAATATGATGTGTTTGTTTATACATAATTATTCTTTTTATAATATACTTTTAAAGTTTGAAAAATTATTTTTTACATGCATTTATGAATAGACTGCCATAACGGTTAGTATCCCCCCCCCCCCCCAAAAAAAAAGTGAATTTAAAAAGGAATAACTTATGGTCTATTTGCATACACCACCCATGCCTTTTAAAAAATTACACACACCCACCAGGAATATCAACATCATTTACACAAGCTACACTTATTTTCTAAAAATCACACATACATTCCCAAAAACAGCAACCTCATTATACAAACTACCCTTATGTTTCTCGCTGACAGGATGACTTTTATAATTATGCAAAATACAAATAACGTATATAAATAAAACATGGATAACATAGATCAAAAGTGCAAATGTAATTATCCCATTTAAAAACAATGTAAAGCGGCCAACTGAGTGATCCAACGCAGAGTCTATTACACCACAATCAATACACACAAGGCTCCGTAACTTCAGGGTTTTGAAAGTCATCAATTATGTGACCAGAATTCCACTCATTTTCAACCCATCTGGAATCTCATCCACTAAGGAACAAAACTTGAGGCGTCATGGGGGCATTATCTCCCCTTATATTTGAATGTTTTTCCCCTAATCGACTAATTTATTATACTACTCTTAGATAGAAGCAGATACGCAACTGATTATCCAACAGGTAACATCATGCTACAATTCCCAAATATGACAAAGTCTTGACAGCCCATCTCCATAAACATATCAATCATATCCATCAATTTTTCAGAATCATTCTCAACTTGAAACAGATGCTCCCAGTTCTTATTATCTTAACCTCAAATCCATCTCTCAACGTCTTCATTCATGAGTTTTTCATTAGTAAATTCAGCTTCATCGACAACAAATTCTGTTACTAGAGCTTTTCATGCATTTACCTGAAAATTTCACAAATGCGTGAATTCGGTATACATTCCGATGACGAAAAGGGTTTTTGGCTTAACTTATTGTAAGTTTATATACATTATAAAATATTTGTAAAGATTATAAAGTGTTTAGATAAAGTAATAAGCTCTTGAAAGTGTTTAGATAAAGTAATATTCAAAAGAGCATATAAACTCCTACCATCTTATTTGTAGATCTCATATATTCTTTTTTTAAAAAGTTTTTGTAATAATTTATGAACTTCAAAACATCTCCCAAGATG
Organism: Sesamum angolense; assembly: GCA_034509725.1. Classification (NCBI taxonomy): domain Eukaryota; kingdom Viridiplantae; phylum Streptophyta; class Magnoliopsida; order Lamiales; family Pedaliaceae; genus Sesamum; species Sesamum angolense. The sequence continues at coordinate 7,485,917 of JACGWL010000012.1, forward strand.
TTCGAGCTTATAAACTCACCTCAAGCGCCCTGTAAAGCATCGTAAGTCTTAGCGAAACATAAGCATAAAAGGGACAGGCCTTGAGATTTAAGCCACTCAAAATGTTTGTCTCTAACATGCATCACATGCCACATTCGGACTTGCAAAACTAAGATATGGTTGCAATAACAAGAATCTCCAAACAATATGAACCATATAACATAAAGCACACAAGATAACGAAGAAAGGCAAACCTGAAGCATGTAGTTGAGCATGGTAATAAGTTAAATACCAAGATAAGAATGTTATGCAGACATGGGAGAAGGATGACAGCAGCTGGTACCTGGAGGTTACTGGCACTATTCATCAAAAGAAGAAAGCAACTTTTGTTAGGTAACAATAATGCAGAAAGATTCTTCCAAATCTAACATCATTTGATTGGAGATGAATAATTGAATCTATAACAATTAACAGGAATCAACTTTTCTCCAATTTCTAACTTAAAGTGGGTCCTCATTAAGACTGAGCCAGACTTTATATATGCACCACATGTGAGCTTCCAACAGGAAAAGAAAATTATCAACATGAGTACACCAACTTAAGACCCATAGAAATCTCTCTCTCTCTCTCTCTCTCTCTCTCTCTCTCTCTCTGTGTATTAACACAATCAAAATTTATACAGAGAAAAGAACTTACCATTAGACTTCTCTGGTTCTCCAATTCAGAAATGAAGATATCCAAGCTCAGAGTTCTTCCACTGATGACAGTTCTGTTTCTTTGCCATGCATTTGTTGAGGCAGAAGAGATGAACAACCAGCAGAAGAAAAAGACATTCATCATTCACATGGATAAGTCAAATATGCCAGCAAGTTTTGATGATCACCTCCAGTGGTATGACTCATCTTTGAAGTCAGTATCAGACTCTGCCAACATGCTTTACACCTACAACAATGTCATCCATGGCTACTCTGTGCAACTAACGGCTGAGGAAGCTGGGTTCCTCAAAGAGCAACCAGGAATTCTGTTAGTCCAGGAAGACATAAAATATGAACTCCACACCACCAGATCACCAGAGTTCCTGGGACTCCTCAACAGTGATGCATACTTACCTGAGTCTAGCACCCCTAGTGAAGTAATAATTGGTATGTTAGACACCGGAGTTTGGCCCGAAGCAAGCAGCTTTGATGACAAGGGACTAGGCCCAGTCCCCAGTGGATGGAAGGGTGAGTGTGAGGTCGGCAGAACCTTTAACTCATCAAGTTGCAACCGCAAACTCATTGGCGCAAGATTTTTCTCAGAAGGTTATGAAGCTGCTTTTGGGCCGATTGATGAAACAGCAGAATCAAAGTCCCCAAGGGATGATGACGGCCATGGAACACACACATCAACCACAGCCGCTGGATCAACTGTCGTTGGAGCAGGTCTCTTTGGTTATGCTGCAGGTACAGCACGTGGGATGGCTAGACATTCCAGGGTGGCAGCATACAAGGTGTGCTGGCTTGGAGGATGTCTCGGCAGCGACATAATAGCAGGAATGGAGAAGGCAATAGAAGATGGTGTCCACATTCTATCACTGTCACTGGGTGGATCACTCTCTGAGTACTTCCGAGACACAGTTGCAATTGGAGCATTCGCAGCAACCTCTAAAGGGATTCTAGTTTCATGCTCAGCAGGGAATGGAGGGCCCGGTCCAGGAAGCTTGTCCAATGTTGCACCATGGATAACAACAATTGGAGCCGGCACAATGGACCGTCAATTTCCAGCATATGTTACTCTTGGAAATGGAAAGAAATTAACTGGTGCATCACTCTACAGTGGGAAATCCTTAGCTGGCTCCTTAATGCCACTGGTGTATGCTCGTAATGTCAGTAGTACATCCAATGGTAATCTATGCACGAAAGGAAGTCTCATTCCAGAAAAAGTTAAGGGGAAGATAGTGGTTTGTGACCGAGGGATGAATCCAAGGGCACAAAAAGGTTTGGAAGTAAAAGATGCAGGTGGCATCGGGATGGTTCTTTCAAACACTGATGCCTTTGGAGAAGAACTGGTTGCTGATGCCCATTTTCTACCTACAGCAGCTGTGGGTCAGATTGCAGGTGATGAGATAAAAAAGTACATGCTTTCTGAACCTAATCCAAGTGCAACAATTGCATCCGCAGGCACCCTACTTGGTGTTCAACCATCCCCTGTGGTAGCAGCATTCAGTTCCAGAGGACCAAACCCCATCACGCCAGATATACTCAAGCCTGATTTAATAGCACCAGGTGTTAATATACTTGCCGGTTGGACAGGAAAAGTCGGCCCTACGGGGTTGCCTGAAGACACCCGTCATGTGGGCTTCAACATAATTTCCGGTACTTCCATGTCATGCCCACATGTGAGTGGATTGGCGGCACTAGTTAAGGCTGCACATCCAGAATGGAGCCCTGCAGCTATAAGATCAGCACTAATGACAACAGCTTACAGTAAATACAAGAATGGAGAAAGAATTCAAGATGTTGCAACTGGAATGGCAGCAACACCATTTGATTACGGTGCTGGACATGTGGACCCTGTATCAGCTCTTGACCCTGGTCTAGTGTATGATATCACAGTTGAAGACTATTTGGACTTCCTTTGTGCCATAAAATATAGCTCAAGTTTGATCAAGATCATCGCAAAGCAAGATTATTCCTGCAAGGTGGATAAGGAATACAGCGTAGCAGGTCTTAACTACCCATCTTTTGCGGTTCCCTTGCAGACAGCCTCAGGCCCAAATGGTGGTAGTAGTGCACCAACAATAGTCAAATATACAAGGACCCTTACAAATGTGGGCAATCCAGCTACTTACAAGGTCACAATCTCTCAGGAGACAGAGGCAGTCAAGATTCTGGTTCTTCCAGAGGTGCTTGATTTCAGCAATCCAAATGAGAGGAAGACTTACACAGTGACATTCACTGCAAGGTCCATGCCCTCAGGCACAACCAGCTTCGCTCATTTGGAATGGTCAGATGGAAAGCACATAGTTGGTAGCCCAATTGTATTTAGTTGGACATAAAATAATTTGGTAGTATAATAAAAATTGTAAGAAATGCACCCTATACTCTGAAATGCACATGTTATTCCCATAAATATCCAGACACTGAATCTCCAGGGAACTGAAACATTCCCCAACCATGTCTCTACAACTGCAAAACTGGGGTGAACCCACTGGTTTATGAGCTTTTAGCAAATAGAATGCGAAGAAATCAAAGAGGTCCAGACAGAAACAGAATTAACACCAATACCCTAAAGGCGGACCAGTCTTGATGATGAGGCAGCGTTCCTGGTACTTTTCTTGATATTTAGTGTTCTTTTGTTTACATTTTTTGCTGAAAAAGAAGTTGATGTTTATATTCCTGAAATTAATCAAGGTTCTGAAAATTGGATCAAGCCAATAATTTTAGAATCACAAAATGTGCAACAAGATCAAGAAAGTTTCAGTTAGCCATCACTTCCTTCAGATTCAGGGCTCCCCTCGTAATGCTCCCCAACCACCATTACCACATCACATAAAAAGTGTAAAAGTCAGTTCTTGGTTTTATATTCTTCTACTTACTTTTCATGGATGCTGTTACAGGTTACACTAATTCCTTCAAATGAGGTAGGCACCATACCGTCCTCCTTTTCATGATGGGCAGTTGATAAGTGATCTTTAGATCTCACGGTCCTCATATCACCCTCTGCATAGCTTCACAGACAATAATCATAATATCTTATATTAAGCGAAAGGAAATCCGGCAAAGCATATATATTTCCTAGCATAATTTGCCAAACAACATGAACCAGGAGGAACAAGAGAAAAGACCATTGTTATCACTCAGATGTTTAGACTCTACTATGGAAGAAGCGAATGACAGTTTACACTCTAGCACAAATTAATGTGTTCATAACACAAAACTCAAAATAAACCATTAGTCAGAATCATCAATAGGCTGACAAACAGGAAGGTAATAAGTATCCAACTGCCAGTATTTGTGTTTCACACCCTCCCACGTTTCTTCACCTAAGCATTCCTTCACAGGTAAGGGTATCAACTGTGTAGAGTAACCCAAATTCTCAAGTTCCAGAGCAACTAACTGACAATAAACAACATGAAAGAAGGGATTACCCCCACAAAGACCATTGAAGAATGAATATATTCCTCCAGGCTTTAACAATCGTGGTAGATGTTGGTGAAACTCTCTCATGTCTTCATAATATTCCCCATAGGTGTCAAAGAATATCCCTGAAAATTTCGAACCAGTGAGTGTCAAAGTCATCTAAATAAGCAGTACTTGCTCTTCAAGTAGAGACGGTATATATCAAACAACAGTCCCTAGAAATGAAATAAGAGAAAGAAAGTGTGACGGAAGTCCCAAAGAGGTATACCCATGTAAACAACTAAAAGGAAAATGCCTCTATTTTAATTACAAAATACCCATGTAAAGATAGATGCAAGCATTTCTCGATTATTCATACATTAAATAAGGTTAATCATAGGGACCTCTGCAAAGATTTTTCGAGTATATGGGCATTTTTTATGGGGCAATTTGTAGCTCATGAAAAAAAAAGATAGAAATACCGTAAGTACAAGAAGGCATTTCTAGCTTTCTATAAAACAGGGCTCCTAAATTCAAATGTCTAAACCTAAATTAAAGTTGGTATTACTCTACATGGATTAACTACTTTTCTATTTTCTTCCCGCTCCATTTGCAAAGAGATAGTGAACTTTGGGCAATAGCGGTAACTAAAGGGGTATTCTAGGCTTTCAAGTTGTTGCGGTACAAGAATAACTATACATAAGAACTTTTAATCAATTTATTGTATGTTCATTTCAAGAATATGAGCATTTTGTTATATTTACTTTTAATTTCCATTTTCCGTTTAAATAAGAAGGAATTTAGAAAATAATATATAAATGATACAGAAATTATGTGACCTTAATTATTTTTACTAATTCCTAAAAGAATTGTAACTTTGGTATAAAACTTCTTGTTGAAAAGTATACGCCTAAACAGATAACTAGTCCATATTTTTAAAATGTTTAAGTAAAAAACAAATTCCAAAGTGTACTTACTTACAACAGAATAATTCCAATAGTTTACAAGAAGTAACAAATATTAATCTTAAGAAAGAGTTTCATATACCAGCACACCAAAAGGGGGTTTTTGTGTAAATTGCACACTAAAAGGGGGTTTTTCTGTAAATCTAGACAAAGCTTAGGAGTTGTAGATTACCAAGCAGAACAATTATGCTAAGCGTGGTTATGGAGGTAGAATTAAATTTTCACTATTTCCTTTTGACGGCGTCATTTTTCTGTCACAGCATAACAACAGAAGAGGTAATCTGTAACTCACCTCAAACCTTAAAGAAAGCAAATGCTAGTGGATATACTACATGGAAGTGCCTTTATATTGGGCAAACCTTAGAGGAAGTCTCTGTAATCACTCTTTAAATTGGAATGGACTAACTGAATGATGTGTAAAATCAAAAAGCACCTAGTGATGTAGGACAACTACCCTAAAGCTAACTAACTATGCTAAATCTAAAGATTTCTAGAGAAAATATTCGTTCAATTATCAAAGGTATTGAATAATGAGTTTAGCCCATGTATTTATAGGCTTACAACAAAGAATTTGAATAAAATTAAACTAGGAAATAACCCTACTCAATATAAACTAATATAAAACTTCATGTCTCAATATATATTATTTATTTACTATTATTCTTATCATATTCCTTCTCGATCTCCATCAGTTGATTAACTCACAAACAAGTGGAATATAAGTCAATAATGCCAACTTAGGATATATCCAGAGGCCCAATCTATATCAAGAGTGAGCAAATAGTTTATATACTTAGTTACACCGCACTAAAGTAATTAATAGTAGGTTCCACCCCTCTCGAACAAAATACACAAAGCTAGGGCTCACTTAATACTCCATGAGCATATTCATTTGTACTCAAGCTCGATAAGGTAGAACAATCAAGTTCGAACTTGGCCAAGCAACATATCCAGATATGATATTCGTTGTTACAAGTATATCACCAAACAACTTAGAATTAGAATTGTATGTATGTATCTTACCATCATATGATTCCAGTTGAGAGAGAACATCCTGCCAACGACCAAACACTATCTTCACATTCTCCTTTTCACCCCACCCAGTGCGAAGCATACGATCATAGACCTCAGGGTGAGCTTCGATAATAGTATGTGACACAGGTGTGTATTGTTGTATTGCAGTATCCACGAGACCCATGCCAAACCCAACGTTTAATATGTGCCCACCTCCTGAGCAAATAGCTTTTGCATGAGCTTCCATTAGTGGCCTCTCCCAAGCCATCATAACAGCCTTGCTTTCTGTATCCATTACCTTATCCTCACTAAAAGTAACCCTGTCTTCTAAATAATCCCCATTAGGTTTACCTTTTGCACTGTCTTTCCTTGCTATTGTTCCAAGAATCAGTTCAGCTTGTATGCCTAGAAATGACCAAAAACCTAAGATTAATTACATCAATTACATAAAAGGCAATATCTTGGACTATGGGTGCAAACAAGTAGGGCTAGAGTTGAGCTCGGCAAAATCTTGAGGCTCGTGCTCGACTTCGAGCTTGAAATAGCTCGAGCCCATGATTTTGAGCTCAAGCTCAGAAAAAAAAAAATTCTATTTTTTAATTAAAATAAAAATAATTACAATTTTTTTCAGAAAATTTATTAATAACATTAGCTTGTCAAAAGAAAAATTACTGCGGATTTAATCATAAAAATATATTCCTTTTTTTAAAGTAAATGAGATGACTTAAAGAAAATAGAACAACTATTAATATAAAATTATGTATAGTATTATTATTATTATTAATTGATTATTCAAACAACGAAAGTTTTAAAAAGTATATGTACATTAGTTTAATTTAATGCTACGAATTATAGCTTCATATTATCTTTATTATACATCTAATATTAATTTAGTAGCAACATAATTAGTAAAAGATGTCGAAAATATGCATTAAATTATCTAAATACTGACAAATAACTTGGTATAGTTATAGATTTATTAAATTAAAAAAATACCAATAAATTATTAAAGAATTCAATAATGCTTAAAGTACGTCATTTTAAAAATGTGTGTCTAGGATATGTAAACTTAAAAGTATCATATTTTTTTTATTAAAATTAAAATATGAGATATTGATTAAATATAATTCTAATATATTGTAAAATGTTTTGAACATTAACTTGGATATGTAATTGAATATATAAAAATACATAAAAAGAATAGAAAATTATTAAAAAGAAGAAAGGAAATAATGCTAGTGAGCTAGTTAAACAAAAACATTTAGGCTCAAGCTCCAGTTGAGTTTCAGGGAAACCGGTTCGCAAGCTCAACTAATCTTGCACCCCTAGCTTGGAGAGGGCATCAAACGGTTAGGAACAATAATGGCAGTGTAGACTCTTATTGATATTATTAGCATTGAGCATTCTGCAAGAAAAATAATATTGCCACTAAGGTTCAACACTGGAGCGAGGAGCAAGCAATCGAGCATACTGCAGAATTTACTCTGGTATAGCAGATGCCTTATAGTTTTTACCTTGCTCTAGTACAAAATGGTTATGCCTAAACTGTTTCCACCCTGTACAATGCATAAGCTGAAACTTGTGATGCATGATCTTAAAACATAACTTGAGCAAGATATGTTGTGCAAACATATATGCAGCTACATGCATGTTATGCATTTATCTGTGTTTCAACCCTTCATATGAATAAAGTTTCCATCCAGAGATGGTTTCTAATTGTATTCTCAGAGTAGGACAATCACTAGCCTTCACCTGGTAGAACAGGGCCACAACATCAGAAGCACATAGTAATCAAAGTCACTCCCCCAAAGCATGAATATCTTTCACTTGGCACTGCATATCATTTTTCATCTTTCAAAGTCATGCATGAGTATGTTGCACCAGGAAATAATACATATTTGTGAAGTTGGCACAGTTGTTGACCAGTGTAAAATGTAGTCTACTTTTTTTAATCAAATGAAGTCTTCCATTACCCACTTAGCACACAAATAGGTCATGTTAATTCTTTACAAAATCTTGCGTTGCTTCATTATTCAATCATCGAAAGAGTTTGGACTCCTTAACATCTGTTTGTGTTTCTTGTCAGCCTCAAAATGAAGAAAGGAGACTGAAAAGTTGGCACCTCGTGGGAGATTGGGTAATGCCACACTCCAACCACTATATGATTTAAAGTTGGAACTAACTCTAGCATCACTTAATATTTGTACATATCAAAAAAAGTTGGAAAAAATGCTGAAAACCTGATATAAATAAACTCAAAGCACAAAGTCTAGAAAACTTAACCTTAAGACAGGGGATAACTTATCCTGCTAGTACAAGGTTCATATCTCCAAGCACACTGAATAATTTGGCTTATCGGCTTAAAGTACCTCATGGCTCTCTAATTGCCAATTTAAAAAAAAAAGGGGGAAGCAATTCAGTTTCTTAATCTATTAATGAACAAGGCAAATTGAACGGAAAAACAACCATTTTCCATGGCAAAATTGTGGAAAATTGCATCAAGATATGGACCTGCATTGAGGAGAATGTCGAAAGCGGATTGATGTCCATTTTCCATAGCAAAGTCTCCGGCAGAGAGATTGGAAGGGGAGACAGCGTTCCAGGGGGCGCCGCTATCGAGGAGCATTTTAACCACTTCGGCGCAGCCGTTTCTGGCGGCGTGCATCAGCGGCGTCAGGCCCTCACCATCGAAGTAGGTGACATCAGCTCCGGATGCAATCAGGGACTCCACTCTGCCAAGGTCGCCGTTTCGGGCTGCCTCGCAGAGTGATTCTTCTTTGTTTTCCTCCATGGGGCTGCCTCTGGTTTGGCTTAAACCCTCTAACGGCTGTTTCAGGGAAAGGGTTCTGCGATTTACATATCTTAATTCGAGCATTGAATTTTAACCATATTTTCCATATAATTAATTTAAAAATATTTTTTTAATAAAAAATGTTTATCATATAAAAATATCTAAATATTCTAGAAGAGCCCTCTACACTTAAAAACGACTCATGTATTAATTTTTAAATATAATAATTATACTCCTAATTAGATTATTTTACAAATTAGTGTTCGTGGCAATTGTTACTGTTTGCATATAATAAATAATTTTTCATATTTTAAAATATTATATAGAATAAAATGTAAAGCAACAAATTTTTAAAAAAAAAAAGAACGAAACAAAATAAAACCAACCCAAACTTCTATAGGCACAATAAAAGAATTAACGTAGTGGTGTTAAAATAACATAGAATCACTTTAAAAAAATAATTAAAATTAATTTTTAAGATTATCTAATTAGGAATTTAATCATTATATTTAAAAATTAGTGCGGTGATGTCACTAATAACAGTTTGTAAGTGTTGAGAGTCTTTCTTTCTAATTTTAGTATACATTATCTAATTAGGGATTTAATTATCATATTTAAAAATTCGGGAGTCAGTGTACCAACGTTGTGAGTATAGAGAATCTTTTTTTTAATACTAGTCATTGTGGCATGCCATTCTTAGGTGCATATCATAAATATTTTTTTATATTTATAATAGTATAGATATATTATAAATAAGAACAAAATAAACAAATCAATACATGACATTAAAAAGAAAAGAAAAGAAAACTAATTTATTAGTTAATAAATAATTTGAAAAGTGGAATGAGTTAGTTATCTTATTAGTTGAAGGAAATTTTTGACTTTACAAAAAATTGGTGCGACGATGTCACTAACCGTCGTTTGTGAGTATGGATCCCCTTTTCTTTTTATATAGTATAGATTAATTGTAATGACTTTTTTTTTTTTATATAAAAGTGACTATATCATTTTAATTCCACTGCATCAATTCTTTTTTTATGTTGATCATACCTTAAGTTGGTTTTTTTTTAAATATAATTTGTTGGTTTATATATTTTAATCTTATTTATAATATATTTAAAACGTAATTATTTTTATATGCACGCAGGGATGAGGTACCACGAGGGCTAGTAGTAATATAAAGCAAAGGCAATTTTTACTCACAAATATCGTTTTGTGACACCAGTACACTGTATTTTTGTGTCAATAATACTATTAAATTAATTTTCTTTTCTTTTTTTTTTCTTTTTGAAATGTGATGAATTAGTTACTCTTATTTATAATATATAACATAAAATATTATTTATTGTATCGTAAGGACGGCATGCCACAACAGTTAGTATAACATAAATTTAAGGGTAAATACGCTCTGCTCCCCCCGACCTATTCGTCATGTAATATTTAACTCCTTAAACTAACAAATGTACACTTACCCCCTTGCTTGGATAAAAATGCCCCTCATGCCTTACATAATTATATTATTTTAAGTATATTTTAGTATTTTGCATATTAAATCATTATCAAATTATTTTTTTAATAAGTGAAGAATTTAAATTAAAAGTGGTGTATAAGTAATATATATGTATATAGTAGATACGCAATAAATATAATATAACCAACAACTCGTGCATAAATGCTTCTTAAAAGAAATTGACAAATATATATATATATATATATATATATATATGTGTGTGTGTGTGTGTGTGTATGCGCGCGCGTGCACGCTTAACAAAAAGTTAAACATTTTTACAAAAAAATGAATAAATATATTTTATCATATTTTTAAAAAAAAATATGATAAAAGAACCAATATGTAATTATTTATTTTTATCTAAAAGAATAAATAGTTAATATAAGTTAATTTTATTACCAAATTAATCAAATCTTTTCATGAAACTTTTTATGTATTTATTGTACTAATTTATTAGTTAAGTTTGAGTCTGTAAAAAAAATAAAAGTCGAACTATTTAACTCACTAATTATATTTTACTTTATTATAAATAAAATATATTTTTTTCAATTAATTTTTTAATTAAACTGCAAAATTACTAAAAAATTCTTTTAACTAAATATATATATATATATAATATAAGGACAATATTGTTTAAAGATTTAATTATAACATGTAAGTGTTACATTTGTTAGTTTAGGGTGGTAATTGTTACACGACGAATAGTTCATGGGGCAAAGTGTATGTTACTCTAGCAACTCGCTTTAACAACCCACTCCAAGGACCCAGGATCTAGGCTGCACAATGTTTGACAGCTCAGGTCTTGAGATGATACCACGTGGACCACGCATGTATGGACATATGGTCTTTTAAATATACCCATTCCACCATATTTACGATAAGACGCATTTTACTGTTTGTCATCTTATTTACTGCTCTAAATCGTTATTTACTATCTCAAACTTGAGTTGACTTAAGTATCGAAGGATTTTTGTCGGGGACCATCTCCGCTAGGGTATCTTAAAATATCAATTGATCAATGACTTAACAAGCCCTAAATACATGACTTAGGCATTTACATGGTACCAACCCCACTGCAATTCCAATTGAACTAGAGTGTGTATGGACCAATCATAACTCTGTGGTCGAAATTGTATCGATTGCCTACGTGTAATTATACAATTCAAGCATACTTATAATTAAACGGTTTAGCAATTTATCTCTATATGATATTGTAAACGAGCAAATTACCTTCTATGAAAAAAATAAACTATTTATCTTCCTGTATTTTCTTTAATATGAAGCTATGTACCTCCTTGTCTAAAAAAACCACAGGAAGGTAAATTGTTGCATTTTAAACAACACAGAAGGCTAAATTGCTATTTTGTTTTCAAGGGAGGTAATTTGCTTATTTGCAATATCATAATTGAGTTGCTTGCATTTTTTCCTATAATTAAATACACTGTTTGAACTTTAGATCCAATTTTTGATACTCTATCTATTCTTACGAGCTTAACATTTTAACGATCTCATCAATTTAATTACTGAATGATTATAACCGGGGTCTTTTTCGTATTATTCTCACGTGGGCTTTCTTGCAGGCTCGATGGATGGTCATGTTGATTCATCAAACTATAATATAATTACAAAAAACAAAATGCCAAAACACTTGTGTAATAATACTCATCACATAAATACAAGGAAGCTTCTCTTGCTTGTCACAGCAAAACCAACAAGGTCAACCAACTCGTTCTATATTAACACGATGATTTACTCGTCAAAATGCACGCTTATTTTGACCACTCGCCATAATGTAAGGCAGCCAACAACAACAGCCGAAAACGACACCGTTACTTTCAGATTAAACTGCTTTTTCCCCCACACTCAGCTGCACGGTGACATAAATTAATCTTCTGTTGAAAGGATACGAAATCCAGAAGGGAAAAAGAAAACCGCCCCTTTTTTTTCTCGAATGTTTTGTTTTTGATTTCTTTCGGTTATCTCAATGTTTTGAATGTTTCGATCCATTTGTTGTGGCCATAGATTGATCAGCGAGCTACGGTTTTGTTTTTGTTGTTATCGTGCATTTTCGGTGTCGCCATTGTGATTTTTGGCTCTGATTTGTGTATTTAATTTGAGGGCCTGTTATTGTTTGGGGAGAAATGGCATCAAGTTTTGATAGATGGGAGAAAGATCCGTTTTTCTCTGCTGCGGAGGAAGTTCAGGAATCTGCCGACAGGTATTGTAAAGCATTTTCCGTTTTTCTTCGAAGGTTTTTGAATCTTGGCTTTGTAAATGGTAATGGCATTTCTGTGCCTAGGAATTGAGAATTTTGGTTTTCTCCCAGAGGGAAATCTTTGTTATTTGATAATTATTCATTTGGATTTATTGATGGAATTGATCTCTTTTGTTGTGAAGGATGGAATCGACTTATAGAACATGGATTCATGCAACGAAGGATACAGCTGGCGCTTGGAATTTGGATGAGCTCCGTAGAGATCTCCAAACAACCCTTGGCACTACCAAGTGGCAGGTAGGTTACCTATATGTACTTGTGTAATAAGAATAGATTTTGTATGCATTTCTTGTACAGGTTGCATTAGGTTGAAAGTGTTGGGTGCTTATGGTTCTTGTTGTGGTGTGATTATGATATTGTTTTGGTTGTGATTGATGCAGCTGGAAGAATTTGGGCGTGCTGTGAGATCAAGTTATACCAGTAGTAGTTCAGGTGATGATGCAAAAGATAGGCATCATGATTTCATAATTGCAATCGAGGATCAGATAACGAAAGTTCAAAGTACTTTAAATGAACCGGCAGTGTCACAAGGCAAGCCACCATTGCCTTGGGTGCGATTAGATGAAGGTGAACGAAATGAGCTTGCGATGTTTCTATCAGGAAAACCATCACATTCCACAAATAAAACCTTGGGAAAAGTTCATATTAATGACCAGGGAGTGGAAAGCTCGCAAGTAGCTAATCGGACTATGATGAATGAGTGTTCGAGGAGTTCATCGAATTCGGTTGAGTTGGAAGCGGTGGAGGCTAAGGAGGAGAAGTTTCCAGGGCATCGTAGAACAGCTAGTGCTAGTGCTGAAATTGGCTCCTGGAAAATTGTAATGGCTGATGATGCTTCGCCACATGATTCATCCAGTGTAAGACCTGATCCACCACCTCGAAAGATACCCAGTTTTTCAGGGTTTTTAAATACCATGGAATCATCCATGTCTCAATTGAAGTGGTCAAAGAATGGTTACAAGAAACTAAAGCTTACAGACCGGCATCAAGAAGCTGATAGTACATTACCCAGATCTCAGAATTTGACTAGAGTCAGTATCAACTTCCTTGATTATGTCCCTAGCATTATGCCTATCTCTTTTATACTTTTGAGTTAGTTATATCATACTAATTATGATAAAATTTACATTGATAATGAAGGGCATCAACATATGCTACGAGAAGAGTAAGAGTTGTCTTGATGGTTGTGATGATTATGACAAGCAACTGTATGGTTGGTATGGTACCATCCAGAGACAGCTTCAGAGGTCGCAATATCATGTGCAATATAGTCGACCTGTTCAAGTTGTGTTCTCCATTATTCTCCTCCTTTGCTTGCTTGGTGAGCCATCTAACTAGCTGTTTCTTGTTTGCTACGATGAACATTGTCTATCTTCTAGGTTCTGATTCCCTGGAACAAACTTTGAACTGATCAGATTTTGCAATGTGATGATGCTTTGTTAGAGTTCTTAGACCTTGTCACAAGTTGGATAATCAATTGTTCTCCTTGATTTATGTTTATGTTTTTCAGGACCAACTCTCGAATAGTTTTTGTTCCTCTTTGCTTTTTGAGTATATATATAGCCATAGGTACATTAAAATATATGCTATACTGGAAGTTTGAAATAGCAATATTTATCTTGATTTTGGTGTCATAGTCACAATTTAAATTATAAAAATATTTGACATAAGCTGCCTAGAGCGCAAGTGATGCAAATGGTTTTATTTTCATCTACATATTAGATGGTGGACTTCTTGCTGTCTCAGTTTTACGTAATTTCTCATATGTTTGTTGTGTTTTGTGTTATTTGCATGCTTAATCTAAATGGTGAAGCATGCAAATGGTGTTAATTTATTCTAGATATTAGATGGTGGAAGCCTTGCGTCTTCAGCTTTTGTAATAGGAAAGAGTTTATGTAAATGTTTTGTGATATAATGATTTCTTGTGCCATTTATATAATGGATTTTTGTTATGGTTGGGGAAAGATCATCTGCAGTTTTCCATGGCTGAAAGCTGAAAGTGGAAAAGAGTACTTGAACTATGTTCTTGCTTGTACATGCCAGCTTCCATTTGTCACAGAGATACAGTTTCCTGAGCAGATGCCTAAGATAGAGATTTCGGAAATTATAGAACATAAGATCAGATAGTGTAATAGGAATTCTCCTTATAATAAATATTTTGTACCTTAACTCACCACAATATATCCTACTTCATACTCTTTTGCCTTATAGTCAGAAAATTAATCCCTCCACTCAGGACATGAAACCCTTTATTCATACCTCTTAAGAGTTGGTTTTACAGCTTTTCGCCTCCTCTACCTTCCATTTCTAGGAATATATATGTTCAAACCATTCTGGGACCAGGGTTACCAAATGGGTAACAAAGAAATCCATCAGGGTGTAGTAAATCATTAATAGTACATTTAAGCCCTTCATAGGATATCATTCAATTTGGTTTCTCATTAGTGTCATCCCTGAGCCTGTCATTCATTGGATCAGTTTCCTTGCTCTCTAGCTGGTAAGACATAGCAGCCATTTTCAAATATGCCTGAATCAATTTTTTATTGGCCCTTGTGCATTCTGTTCAATGACATAATCTTATCCAACTCAGGATGCCTCCTACCATATCTCTCATTGTTTAGCTGCAACACCATATGAGTGTTCTCATTTGACCCTTTGTAGAAGCTTGTCATTAACACAATATCTAGCCCTCTACAAGGTGTTATTGTAGCAGCTTTATAATACTAGTTGCAAAGAGATTATCCTTATTATATGCAGACTTTTAGTGTCACTAACTCATAGTTTTGTAGGCTTCTACTAGACTGGCAAATAGACAACAATTATAAAAGGTTCAATGCCGCAAGATAATTACACAGTGTGCTCAAGCGTAAAATGAAATTAAGCTGTAGAATGGCCATATGAAGTAATAGAAGTATTATCTTCTTTTTCTCATTTTAAAACAAAATATAGTTGAAATTTTACTTGGTACTATTTTAACGGTTACATTAGCTTTTTATAAAGTAGTTTATTAATTTTAACAATTTGAGACTTACATAAACTGTGTACCTTTCGGGTTCTTGTTGCATCTTTACATCACTTAAGTGGTTCCCTAATGCAAATTTGAATAATTTCAAGACCAAGAGATGAACTTCCTACCTGCCAAAAGCTGTGTGGCTTAGTTTGGGTTGATGGACTGATCCAATTTGCTTGCATACCCTAGCAATGACTTATGTTGTGCATTATGCAGTTGATTTATTTGCTAATAGATTTATATAGCTTTGGGAGGCAATATTCAACTTATTATCGTTCTTCTATTATCCTTGGTACTTTATGTGCTTGGCCATGACAAATGTCATGTGTTAGTTGATTAATTTGGTACACATGCACTTTGGAGAATGCCTGAACAATTTTAATATGATTAATGTTTGGCAATGGACTTATTGAACTCAGTTATTTTATCTTACCCTTGTTTTCCTGAAACATAATTCTTGCTTCCATATGATTAGAATATTATATGTTTTGTTAGTGAAGTTAAAGTTTTAATGGAAGGTTTTCTAGACTTCTGTTTGTAAGTATAATCCTTAGTGCTTAAGAATTTTGAGGGTTTTCTTAGGGCAGTAGCTAGATTAATGAGATAATCTTTGCATGGAGGAGTGTGAGGGTGCACAGAGTTGTATTAGATAGTTGGCATGATACAATATATTAGGTGTGGAAAGTAGTAAGGGAGATGAAAATGTTGTGTTTATTATTGATTATTGACATTATTCCATCTCTATATATAGGGGTGGAGTGAAGTGATAACTACAACTAGTGGGTAACTATCAAAGATACCTATCCAAACCAAATAAGAAAAAGATATGTGCAAATCCTAACATTAGGTTCGTAAGTGAGGGTGGTAATAGCCTCCAAATTTTATATGACCTCTAAGATTAGTTTATGAACCAACTTCTGCTGCCAGTTTCTCCTTTTCTGGAAGTAAAATGTAAGATTGTGATTGCTTGTAATCTCATTTCATCACATCTTAATTGGTTGAGATGAGATTCTTTTTTAGTATGTGATTGAATGTGACATAAAAGTATAGTGATGATACTTGATGTAATGTGTATGAGGTGTTACATAAGAAACAAAATGTAATGATTATAGTTGATATATGCTTTTTTAGAGTAGTGAAATTTGTCAGACATATTTTGGATTAACTATCACAAGCACTTGCATATCTAGTAAACAAAGATTTTTCGAGATGATATGGGATGAGATGAGGAAAATCTCACAAGCAAGCACAACCGGAAGTAATTCGCTTCAGAAAAACCAATGGATTATATTGTAGTTTATGACGTATCTTTGCATTTCGACTCGTTTTTCATTGTCGTCGTTCTGTTTTTGTTTCGAATTTGGTATTGATGGGATGATTTCTGTTATTGGTTCATTTATATGGAAATAACACATTAGTCTGTTTCTGTTACTGTATCTGTAAATACAGTATACAAAGAATGCTTTACACCTATCTAGACACCCTTGAAGTCAGTTCTTGATTCTAACTGAATTGGTAGCATTGAAAGGGTGAAAATAGACTCCAATAAGTTGTAAAGCTACATATGGGCGTTGAAAGTGAGGAAACTCATGAATCTATTAAAACTGGGTTAGGCTTGATAACCATGAGATCCACAACAATTTTTCATGTTATCCTCTGAACAATTTCTGGGGAACACAGGATATTTGGAAAATCACTTATCTAACCCTGCATTAAACACTCGAAGGATCAGATTTAGAGCTCATTTGAGAACCCCTACATTAATCTTTAGAATTGAGGAAGTGAACAGTGATGTAATTGGGATACTGTCTGCTATATGCAAAAGTCCTAAACTGCTGTTGTTTCATCCTATATTGCCCACATCAATTATTTTAGTTATGCTTGCTATTGGGGTTAGCCAGAAAGGCATTATAGTGTTAATTTTGTTATTTTCCACAAGCGATGCTGTTGCAAAGGGGACGCATGTGAAAACCCTGTTATTAAAAGATCCTTTTCTTTCTTGTTTGAGATTTGACAGGTCATATAGCTAAGGTTCCAAATATATATACATCTCGATAATGCTTCTTTTGGTCAATGAAATAGTTGTATTGTCTGCTCTTTGGTTTGCATTTGCCTATAGCTCTGCAGTAGGTGTATTTGTGATAATCGCAATGACATGAGGTGAAGTTTCTTGATTCCTGATATGCTTATGTACTTCCCTGCAGTTTTATTGGCTCTGCGTGCAATCTGAGGAGATTCTTTTATTCATTCTGATTGAGCAGCTGATCTGAGTTAAAATTGGAGAGTTGCTACATTGTTCTTTATCACCTGACTTAGATAGGTGCTACATTGTCTTCATAGAATGACTTTTATGGATAACTGTAATTTGGTGTTGAGGACTGCTCCATACGTGCTCTGTTAACACCCATCAGCAGTCCCAACAACCTGGTTTTCTTGCTTGCAGGTTTTGTAGTTCTTCTGGTAGCCAAATAAGCTTTGTTTGTACTACCGTATGCACTTGGGGAAGGCTTACACAATATTCTGTTGTATTTTCCGCGCTTCATCAGCTATAACATATCCCTTCTCCCCATTGTATACTGCTGTCGTTGCCCTTGTTAATGTAACATTGATCTTGGTAGCTTTTTCCACTCTTAGCGCCTCTTGCTTGTTGATGTGCACCATTGCTGGTTTCATTCTTGTATTATGATTTACTAGAATAGGCGTCTACTATCTTCTATATGATGCATAAAACGTCGAATAAAACATCTGCAGCCGAGCTGCAAAGTTGTACATCTTTTCAACAAATTTCAACCGCGTGACATGCTTGGTACAAGTAATATTATCATATGTAGTGAGTGCACAAAGATCTGTTGGATCAATTCCAACTCGACGGTCATCCCAGGGATACCCTCTTATGAATTGAGCAATAGCGCAATGCCCTTGTCTGCCGACGTATATTGGAAAACCATCTTGCCTTTCCAATGTAATGGTGTTGGATCGATAGCTGATTCCACCTTCAGTTGATGGTAAGTGGTTCTGTTAGGTGAATCATTTTCTTGTTTCCGGCGGGTCTCCGCTCACATTTTGTCACGGGTATAGGAAAGTGATGACAAGAGAATAAGAGCTAAGAGGGGTGTTTGCTTAGGCTAAAAAATTTGCACTTATAGGCTTATTGCTAAAATAAGCTAAAATGAGTTTTTTTTTTCTCTGTTTGAACTACTTAAATTAAATTAATTTATACCAAAAAATTATAAGCAATTTCATACCAACTTCTAGTTTCTTTTCAATACTCCAACTTCAATTTTGTTCACTTTCACTTTTTCAAAACTTTCAATTTTTATTGTTGTTTAATTTACAACTTTCTTAACATCTTATTTTTCTACAATTTATACATCTATTCGATATTTTGCAATTAAAATATTAAAATGTTTGTTCTGTTTTGCATTTAATATATAAAGCATCTAATTCAGACTAGGCCTGTTGTAAACTGAGATTATGTTTACTTGCCAATTTAAAAGAAATAATTCATATCTAATCTGAATCCTAATTATTATAGATAATCGTTAAATTTGTAGTACTTTAAGTAAAAGTGCAAGAAGCTTTCAGACAAGTAGTTTTATACAAGTATGACATATCTAACAGAGAGAGACAACTATGCCGGAATTCAATAAAATAATTCTTTGGGATAAGTTCAAGTGACTAGTATGTGGATGTTTTTCTTTTAATAAGTCGATTTCAATTATAATTATTAATATTAAATATTTATATTAATAATTTTTGACAATTATAACAATTACAGTAAAATTTTTATAAATTAGTACTTATAAATTAATAAACTCTCAAAAAGTAATAAAATCTTTCGGTCCCGACTTGGCCTTTGTAAAAGATCATCAAATTCGATAAGATAATAAGATAATAATTTTTTGAAAAATCCCTTTATAAATATTAGGTCCCATTAAAACTCTAAATTAATAATTCATAAAATTACAATTATAAGTATTATGGTAATTTGCTATAATAGTTATTTAAGTACTAGTATATGTTTCATTGATCATGCATGAATATATTTAATTGACTATAACAATTACTTAAGTGCAACAAATTAATGTAAATATGTATATTTAAGTAATTCCAATGAATTGATACATGCGTCCATGAATATAATAGTTAATTGTATACAATGAATTGATATTATACATGAATATATTTAATTAATTATATATAAAGAATTAATTGATGCATGAATATAATCAATGAGACATATATGAATTCATTTATTTTCAATACATGTGTGTACTAATTTGTTGAATTTAAAAAGTCTCTCTTTTAATTAATAAAATATTAATTTATCGATATATTAATATCTCTCTAAATTAATAAAATTTCATGATCCCAAGATTATTAATTTATAAAGATTTTACTATATATACTAATCATCAATATAACTATACCTAGTCAACACCTACTAATAAAATAGAATTATATGTACTATTAAAGTAGAAAACATCTCATATGTTCATGAAATTTGAAACCCATAATCTTAGAGCCATGATGTCTTAATTTCATCAATTAATGTCAAATGCAAAACATGTGACTGTTGGGAGAAAGAAATTTGGAGCAATAATGCAATTTCGGCTTCATATGATTGGAAAATTTGGAATTTTATTAAAATACTTTATGCTCGCATATCTTTTGATTGGGGGAAACCCCCCGTCGATAGGGGGTCTTGCTCATTAGGAAGCCCTAGTCGCTTGGGAGTCTTGGTTTCCTGGGAGTCCTCCTTTGTACGTGTTGTCATTTTAGGGCTAAGATGGTATGATGTGGCAACCACTTGAGAAGTTAGTTGTCTTGCCACATGAGGATCGCCAAATGTGGGTCTTTGGGTTGATCCTCCTTCTTAGATCGTTTTTATAAATTTGGTCCAGGGGCGCCTTGGGCTTTCATTTTCCTTTTTAGACTGGGGGGTTCTCCTGCTGGGCCACTGAGTAGATGTTAGGTGGTATTCGAGCCTTATTATTTGTAACATCCACACAATTTTAATAGATAATTGTGGGATTAATTGGTAAAAATTTATGAAATTTATTTAATTAGTACATAAATTCTATATTCACTTTTGATTATATTAAAACTTGAACGGAGTAAATTGGAGTTCGGTGTAATACTTGGGATCAAATTATATTAATTAAGAAATTAGGTAGGATGTATTGGTAATTATCAAAAAGAATAAAAAAAGAAAAAAAAAGAGAAAAGATATTGTGATTGAGATGACGATGTGAAAGCCGGCGAAGCCATTGGGTGATGCACTCCAGTTAGATTAAGCAGGGCCCTAAGAAAACAAATTAAAACGTCACTATTATGTCTTGGTTTGATGTTTGCTTGTAGCTATGCGATATCTTTATATATTGATAATGTATGATAACTATTGGTTATGTTAGTATCATTGCTTTATACTTGACTTGTTGCTTGTATATATATATGGACTGAAAGGCTATACTTACTGAGTTGACAACTCATAAATTTGTCGTATATTTTTCTTTCAGGAGATAGATCATAAGCCAGCGTCAGCCGTATAGGTGGGTCAGCGGTGCCATGCTAGTTCGAGACTCTAGATAGGTGGACATAAGAACATGAAATTGTGATTAAGTTAGTGTATTATATTTTGTAATTTGCTTGAGGTGTTTGTCAGACATCGAATTCGTCAATTATTTTATTGAGATAATTGTGAGTTGTGAGGGTAATTGAATGTGATTACGGAGGGGGGCCAATTATTTTTTTATTATCAAAAAAAAGAAAAATTACGCAAAAAATATTTTTTTTAATATATTAACGTTTTTATGACGAGTCGCGGTCTCAAACCGCGACTCAACATTTTTCTTTTTTTTTTTTTTAATTTTTAAGCTAAAAAAATTATTTTTTCAAACCGCGACTCCGTGTCGTGGTTTGGAACCGCGACTCCGGTCGCGACCTCAGACCACGACTCCGTGTCGCGGTTACAGACCGCGACTCGGAGTCGGTTTAAGACCGCGACTCGGTCTTTAAAAAAAAAAATTTTTTTTATCTAATTTATCCGCAAATCAATTTAAAATAACACAAATAATAATTAATAATAAATAAATGAAATATATATATTATTACAAATATTACAATAAAAAAGTAAATATTAAAAATGCCCCCTGTCCCACAATTACGTCTGTGTCGTTGACGTCGAGGTCTTCTTATTTCTTCGCCCATATTTTGTATTGGCTCATTCTATCATTATCATCACCACCGGAATTAATATGCAACCCACTTGATGATGCTGCAGAACTGGACTCCACATTATCACGATATGCACTAAATGATGGAAATGAAACTGGTGAAATGTTATATTTTGGTGCATATGGTTGGTTAAAACCAAGGCCAAGGTCAAGATCTACATGTGAAGAATAAGCTTCTGCATGGCTTGGCATGTATGAAGTGATTGAAACCAATCATCTTGTGACGGTTGAGGCACATAGTAATCCTGAGGCGGTTGAGGCACGTAGTAATCTTGAGGCGTATATGCTGTTGAAGGACCAGCTATATCCACCCCAATATCACCACGTTCAACTGAACCAATAGACATTTGGCTAGAACTTCTCCTTTGTCTGTGGGATTGTGGTGGGAGCACTATCGGATGGTGTTGCAGTTTGTTGTGGCTGATGTTTTATGGCTTCAGCGATAATTTGTACTTCGTGTTCAAGTTGGGCCACTAATTGACGATACCCTTCAACGTCTACTGGTTTAGATTGAAAAAGTGTTTGAGAGTATTTACCTGTTGAGTCTGAAAAAAATATAAAAATATAATGAATTTTAATAAAAATTATTGTTAAAAATGAAGTATATAAAATAAACATGAGATATTATGTAGCATACCACAATCTGCAACATTGGTGCATCTCCAGGTTGGTATCCGCTTTCCACACGTCTATCAGTAGACGACGAAACGAAATGACGTGTTATGTTGTTGTACCATTCCTAATATCCTCGATCTGTATCTCTTCTGTTGGAAATTGGTTGTCTTTGTATGACCGTGTCATATCGTCTTTGCCATCTAGTGATGTAGAGTATGTGCTGCAAAACCCAATCTGTGCCCGTACGATTGGAACGGGTGATCTTATGCAGGCTCATGTCCCGAGTATCTGGCTGATCTGGAATATTTTGCATCATCCCAAATTGGCGAATGACCCGTTCGGGATGATGCATCTCCACTATTGCATAAAAGATCAAGGACATATTGATCTCCACAGCTGGGGGTTAAAATCCCCTGCGTAAGCCATAATGACATTTGATTCCATGTCATACGGCTGCCAGATAAACTGTAATAAATAAAATAATGCATGTTAATGTCATTTTATATGATCGAATATATAATTAAACATGAATATAAAATACCTGATCATATTGCATCTCATCTAATATATCTCTAATGACCCGGACAGTTGTTCGCACTGTCCGGTGAAAGTGTGCTCACAGTTCCACATTGCACCATATGCTCCTGGGAGCACACGGTTATTATCTATTTGTGCCCATATGTACACGTGGAGCACCAAGTCCGGGACAAAGTGAAATGATGCGTGACCAGGCCCAAATCTGCAGAGATAACATAAACTCTAGTTATTACCTGGAAAAAAAAATATTCTCTATAAATTCAATAATTCAACTTACCTGTACCAACTGCAACGCGCCACCTATTACAGCTTTGCCTTTTTCGCTGGCATTACATAATTCACGGTATAAAAATGCCAGGACAGCACTGCCCCAACTGTAGTTCCGGGCTGCTACTATATCCTCTAATTTTGCAAGATATAGTAGCGATACCAAGTTTCCTGATGAATCAGGACACATCGTTCCACCCAGCAGGAGCAATGCAACAGCACGCGCATACTGTACAACAGTAAGGTGTGGAGTGTCGGGAGTGATGTGGACATGTGATATATGTTCTATTATCGCCTTAACCTGCAACCGTGAACCCTTCAACGCTCCATCTTCTGGTGCGAAACCTATATACTGCATACAGTATTCTTGCCACTGAACACTGGTTCTTTCGAGGTCAGTCCCTGAGACTGGCTCGCCATCTATTGGGAGCCCCCATATTACCTGGACATCTTGTAAGGTAATTGTGGCTTCTCCGACACGAAAATGAAAAGAGTGTGTCTCGGATCGCCACCTCTCCACCAATGCAGTGATTAAATGGCAATCATATTGAATTCGTCCGCACCTATAGACTCCATAAAAACCTATTTGGTGTAGTATTTGTTGCACACGAATGGGGAGGTCTTGTTCACGTAAATTTCTCCAAAATTTACCGTCGGCACGTTTTGCCTGCAGGACCTCATCAATGTCACCATCAAGGATCTCATCGGACCTGTGTTGTGATTGTTGTGATAATACAATTCCATCTCGTGGACCATATACTGCTCTTCTATCCATTTTTTAAAAATATAAAAATGGGTGACAAAATATACAATTGGAAAAAAAAGTCTACAACAACGGAAAGATGCAATTTACTTCAAAGTTGGTTTTGGCTGATGAATGGTGAATGGTGAATGATGCAGGGTGAAGGGTGAATTTATATACCGTCGGCACGAAATTTTTTTTTTTTAATAAAATATCGCTGCATCATGAATGCAGCCAAGCTGCCAGCTGCATTCATGATGCAGCAGCTGCTGCATCATTAATGCATGATGCAACAGCTGCTGCATCATGTGCAGCAAGCAGCTGCAGCAGCAGCAGCAGCAGCAGCATCGTGCTGCAGCTGCTTGCTGCACATGATGCAGCATGCAGCAGCAGCATGATGCAGCTGCTTCTGCAGCTGCATCATTCATGCATGCATTTTTTTTAAATGCATGTATGCATTTTAAATGCATGCAAATGCAGTACACTGCAAGTCAAAGCTGTTAATTGCTGCACTGCAGCTTTAATTTAATAATACTAATAATAATAATAATAATAATAATAATAATAATAATAATAATAATAATTATTATTATTAAATATTAATTATTATTATTATTATTATTATTATTATTATATTATTATTTTTATTATTATTATTATTATTATTATTATTATTATTATTATTATTTATTATTATTTATTATATTATTATATTATTATTATTATATATTATATTATTATTATTATTATTATTATTATTATTATTATATATTATTAATATTATTATATATTTTTATTTTAAATGCATGCAATGCAGTGTACTGCAGTGATGCAGTACACTGCAGGTCAAAGCTGCAGCATGCAGCTTTAAATTTAAAGCTGCAGCTTTGACCGTCCCGTGACTTTAATAATATTAATAATAATAATAATAGTAAATTAAAGTTGTATGATGCATGAATAAAGCTTTGATTTAAAGCTGCACTGATATTGACTTTGCATGCAGCAGCTTTAATTTAAAGCAGCTTTGACCGTCCATGAATACAGCTGTAAATTAAAGCTGCACTAATGTTGACAGTGCAGCTTTAAATTAAAGCTGCATGACCGTCCACACCCGTGACTTTAGTATCAAAAATTCGGGTATATATACATGCTGCACTTGAGGTGTTTAGCTGCATCAAAAGTTTGTATCAATATTTGAAAAAAGCAGAACTTGTATATTTGAGTAATTTCGGTGTATATTTACTTCAAAGTATGTCAACTTCATCTTCTCGTGTAGATATTTTTTTGTATTTCGGTGGTAACTACACAAGTGATGGATGGTGTTTTACATATGATCGACAGCCTGCAGCGGCGATGAGGATACCTCGTTCATCGATGTATGCTCAATTTTTGAAAAAGATTTATCAGAAGATTGGTGTTGATAGCAATGAATACTTATTGAAAGTATCTGCTAAACATTCATGCCAATATCTCGGTCGCATTAAAGAAACTCTTTTTCCAATAACAAATGATGACTCTCTGTCATTTTTGTTGGACCCTGCGGCGGAAATCCCCATGTTGGAAGTATACGTTGATGCAGAACAAATTCATGTTGAGCTTCCCCCACCGATGAGCCAACAATGGGGAGATATTAACCCACATATGAGCCAACAATGGGGAGTAGCTAACCCACAAATGAGCAACCAGTGGGGAGAATACATGAATCTCTTAGCAACTCCAGGATTGCCTCCTTGTTCCAACACTGACTACTTGGCAGGTACTTCTAATCCCGATTTTGGTGCGGTACTTCTAATCTTGATTTTGGTGCAGGTACATCTCATTCTGAGCCTGAATATTATACACCCAACTTGGTGACTGTTACTCAAGGCCTAGATAATATTGATTTCCATTATACAGAGCCTACCCAGTCACATACTCCATTGTCAGAAAATTTTATACCCAATGAGAATGATGGAGAAGACCCAACAACAGACTCTTTTGTAAATGAATCAGATGAAGCTTCGGAACCAGATGAAGCGGAATATCCAATTCCACCCGAGGATGGCCCAGACCGTGTTGATATAAATGTAATGGCAGAAACATTTGCACAACGTGGGGCAGAAACATCTTCTGAACCGGCTTTGCCAGACTTGAATACTCAGCCGACATTTTACCGCTCTATACAAGTTTTTCAACAAACATTCCCGGAGATACCTGCAGATTCTGTTGATGTACCAAATTTGAGGTATGCAAAATTTTATAATAAATCTGAAGGCAGGCTTGATAAGGGAATGCTCTTCAAAACAAAAGAAGAGCTAATGGAAGCGGTGCAAGATCACTCTATACGGCATGCACGTCGCGAGTATTATGTAACTGAGAGTTCAAGAACTAAGTGGAAAGTGCTCTGCAAGCACAGTACAGAAGGTATATAATTATAATATATATTTATATATCGCGTCTTACAAGCATACATCATTACTTAATTTTGTGAATTTTTCGTTTTTTTTTTTTTACAGAGCAGTGGTGTAGATGGGAGGTTCGAGGTGGTTACAAACCAAAAATTAGACGTTGGGCAATAACCATGTATGGGGACACATACATGTGTTCTGAATAATATGTCCCTCTCACACGATAATATAAACAGGGCTTATATTGCTAGTTTGCATTTAGGACACGTGAAATGCAACCCCTCCTATGGAATAAAACATGTCATTCAGAACGTGAAGGACCAAACAGGGTATGATGTACCATACCAAAAGGCATGGTACAGTTTGAAAATGGCACGTGAAATTGTTTATGGCACGTGGGAGAGCTCTGTTCAAAAGCTACCTGCATATTTGGAGCTATCCAAAAATATAATCCAGGAACTATTGTTGAATGGAAACACAAGGGCTTACAAGCGTCAACTGGTAAATATGTGATGGATATGTCTTCTGGGCTTTCAAACCGTGTATTGATGGGTTCCAGTTCTGTCGAAATGTTATTAGTGTAGATGGCACCCATTTATACAAAAATATAAGTACAAACTGTTAATTGCAGCTGCCATGGATGGGAATCAACAGGTACTGCCTCTCGCATTTGCAGTAGTCGATGAAGAAACTTATCCATCTTGAAAGTGGTTTCTTCAACAATTGAGTCGACATGTTATAAGAGGGCGACGAGGGATGTGCCTTATTTCTGACCGTCATGCCGGACTCATTAAAGCAGTTCGTGAAGGTCCGGACTTTGTGTCACCACATGGAGTGCATCGGTATTGCTTACGCCATGTGTGTTCCAATTTTAACAATACTATTAAAAATGTGGTATTGAAGGATCTCTGTTGGCAAGCTGGCTCAGAATATCAATTAAGAAAGTTCAACCGCATTATGGACGAGATAAAGAAGCAGGATGTCAAAGCGTTTGCATACTTAGACGCGATTAATAAGGAAAAATGGACAGCTTCTCATGATGGTGGATGGCGATGCGGTATTTTGACGACCAACATGTCAGAATGCATTAATGGAGTTCTGAAGGGGGCTCGCCGCCTGCCGGTAAGTGCACTAGTTGAAATTACTTTAGAACGTACTGTCCATTATTTTCATGTGCGGGCGATGAAGGGTAAAAAATGTTACAAAACAACCAACTGTGGACGGATTTCGCATGCAAGATGTTCATATCTTGGCAACAAAAAGCTGTTGAGCACACGGTCACGAAATACAGTCACGCTCAACAGTCCGCGTCGGTCGTTACCAGGCGCCAAGGTAGACATGGGATGAACACCCATGTTGTCAAAATCGCCAACCGAGAATGCTCATGCGGCAAGTGGAATCAATTTGGCATCCCTTGTTCTCACGCTCAAAAAGTATGCGGTGCATACAATATTAGTGCTGCATCAATGGTTAAGGATTATTATGATGTGATGGCTTACAACAACACATATTCTAAGCATTTTGAACCAGTGCAGTCGAAGATTATTGGGATGATCCAAATTTCCAGTTGGTCCACGACCCTACTATCCGTACGGTCACACGTCCTGGTCGAAATCAAACAACACGCATTCATAATGAGATGGATTGGCGACAAACGCGAGCAAGGCAAGAAGCCCAACAACAACAAGAGATTCTTCAATACAAGAAAATGTGCCATAGGAGGATTGTTGATGATACTTGTATTTTTATATATACAATTTTTTAACATTATATTTTTGTGATTATTTAAATTTGTAATATTGCAATTTATATAAATATAATTTATACGTAAAATATAAATATAAACATAAATTTATATAATTTAAATACGTTAAATTATTAAATTAAATAGATATAAATATATAATTAATATATATAAATTTAAAAAAAAAAAAAACCGAGTCGCGGACTGAAACCGCGACTCGGTGTCGCGGATCGGAACAGCGACACCGAGTCGCGGTTCCGATCCGCGACTCGAAAAAAAAAATTAAAAAAACTTCGAGTCGCGGTTTCGAACCGCGACTCGATTTAAAAAAAAAAAAAAATTTCGAGTCGCGGTTTGAAACCGCGACTCGTAATAAAAACGTTAATATATTAAAAAAAATATTTTTTCCATAAATTTCTTTTTTGATAATAAAAAAATAAATAAGCCTTACGGAGGGGCGTGTCACATTGGGTTTGGGCTGGGCTTCTTCAAGCCATACTATGACGTCTATAGGATTTTATAAATAATTAAAAAATTAATTATTAATTATTAAGAAATTTAAATTTAATTATAAACAAATTATAGAGTGAAAATAGAATATATTAAAATGTGAACGGAGTAAATTGGAGCTTATTATAATATTTGAAGTAAATTATATTAATTAAGAAAATTAAGAATGATGTGATGGTAATTATTAAATAGATTAAATAAATTAAAAAATATATATAGAAGAAAAGGTAGGGTGGGGGGGGGGCGGGGCAGCATGTGCTGCCGCCCCACCTATGCACAGTATGTGTATATATATATATATATGAAAAAATTCAAGAAACTCCCTTGTGATATTGGGGATGTTAAAAAAAAATCCCTGAGAAAAAGTATCAATCCCCTGTGATATGAAAAAAATTTCAAAAAACTCCCTCAGACCAGGTTGACTAGGGAGCTGTGTGAGTCATTGTTCATAACATAAAGATAATTTTTTATATTTAAATTTTTATAAGGGATTTTTTTATACTTTTTCATATTATGGGGGTCAAAATAAATTTAACTTTCTCTCTATATATATGTATGTACACGACTCACACACACAAATCAAAACTCATACTCACACAAATTTAAGAAACACACTCTTTACACACTCGGCGGTGAAGACGAAGAAACCAAGGGACGGTAAGGAAATATTAATTTTTAATTTAAATTAATTATATAATTTATATTATTTAATTAGTTTACTAAATATAGTTTATATTGATCGATCTACTGTTTAACTAGAAAATTTCATGAGTTTGACTATTAAAATTAGTGTTGAATTAAATATCACATTTTATTAAATTACTAGAATTATTAGATTTAATCATTACTATAGTTAATTTACTCAATTTCATCGGGCTTATTGACTAAATATTTAATTATATGTCTTGGTGTTTAATTATATTATATAGTACCGAGGAATTGATAGAAATTAATAGAAATATTAAAAAATTATATATAAAAAAATATGAGATTTTTATAATAATTTAAGTTAGAAATGCTATTAAAAACAATCGTTATAAAGATATAAGAGGTCTGATAAAATGAATTCGTATGAGTTAGTCGATAAATTAAATATATACCTGAGAAGCATATAAAGTTTAGTTATTTAAAAGAAAATGGAACGGATGGTTGAATTTCGATATAAATAGAATATAGAAAAGATTGGTGGAAACTATACGGATATTATATAATATTTTATTTAGAATTTACGATATTTACAAGATATTGATTGTATATATTATAATTTACTACAGGGCGTGATGATAAAGTGGAGGGTTGAGCAGCTTTTCGTGTTAACAGAATTATTTTGAGATTTGAAGTAAGTATATTTAATTGGTTTATATATATATATATATATATATGTGAATATCATATAATGAATGTTGGATATATATATATATATATATATATTTATATAGATATAATATATGAATTGTTTATATAATTGATCGTGGATGTTAACTTTATATATGTTGCTATTATATGCTATTTAGTTGTGTGTTACACAGATGCAACATGAATGATTATGTGGTTGTATGCTTGATTGTGGAAGGAATTCGAATAGGAAAGTTATTGCCGAAAGCATATTTATTATATGAAATTGAATGAGGAAGTTAATGATGTTGATGTTGGGAATTAAAATGAATTGATGGCTTACCTAACTGGGGAACATACCGTAATGGCTTAGGATGATATGATCAATGACGAGCTGTGTATTATCAGCGAGGATGAGATATCACACGAGCTGTGTGTTGTGTGATATCGAAAAAAAAAGGAAGAAAAAAAGTAGAAGAAGAATTGTTGTAATTGAGATGCTAATGATGGTTATAGCCAACAAAACTTATTGAGTGATGCACCCCACTTTGGTTAAGCAGGGTTCTAAAATATAAACCCAAACACTACTATTATATCTGTGTTGATGTCTGATTGTAGCTATGTGATTTCTTACATTTGCTGATAATGTATAACGAATATTGGTTGTGTTGGTATAATTGCTTTATACTTGACTGATTGTTTGTGTGTGTATATATATATATATATATATATATATATATAGACCAAAATGTTATACTTATTGAGTAGACAACTCATTCCTTGCCACACACTTTTTAGGATATAGGTCGCCCGGAGTAATACCATCGGATTTTAATCCGTATTTGATTCAACCATGACATCGAATGTCGGGAGTTTTTGACTATGTATATTAAATATTCTAGTGTTCATCAGGTTTGCATTTAAAATTTGTACAACTGGATGTTTGTTATCTTTTTTTTTAGGTTGTATACGTTTGTAGGAAAGTAATTATAAATTTTGATGATTTCTATTACCTCTTTCAATTGTATATATATATATATATATATATATATATATATATATATAATATATATATATATTATATGGAAAAATCCAAAAAGCCCCCTGTGATATTAGAAATGTTCAAAAAACCCCCTGTGAAAAATAAAATATCAATTACACCCCCTGTGATATGAAAAAAAAATTAAAAAACCCCCTGAGGCCAGAGAGTGTATTACACTCGCGTTGACTGCAAGTATGAGTCTGAAAATACATATTTTTGGACAATTTTTGCCCTTATCTCTCCATAATATAATATTATATAATATATATAATTAAATAAATTTTAAAATAATATATAAATACTTTATTAATAATAAAATAAACTTTATATCTAAAAATATAATTATATTAATATTTTTTAATTAAATAAATTAATTTTTCTTTTTTTTAAAATTGGCCGGTGGCTCGGAGGTGGCTGCCCTCCTCATCCTTGGGCGACGGCGGCCGCCCATCCGTCAAGGGCGACGCCGTCGCCCATGGGAGCGAGGGCGACGGCGATGGGCTGTCGCCCTCTCCTTCTGGGCGACGCCGGTCGCCCATGGTCTGGGCGACAACCGTAGGGACCGGACCGGCTCGGCCGCCGCCCCCTTTGCCGGGGAAAAAGAATTTATTTTTTTATAAATTATAAATAATATATATAAATAATAAACATTATTTATATAATATTATAAATTATTACTTTTTAAATAATTTTTTATAAAAATAAGCATAATTATTGAATAAAAATTAATATTGGGCATGCCATATTATTTTTTGATAAAAAATTAAACCACTGAAATACTAAATTTCATCAATTTAAAATTTAATAATTTTATAAGAAAATGCGCTATCGAATTAAAAAATTAATATTAAGCATATTTAACAGAATAAGAAAAATAATTTTTCTATATAAAATTTAATATAGATAATTTTATAGGTATATTTTAATAGATATTTTTTCTATAAATATTTTTTCTATATAAATTTTTTTCTAAATAATTTCTATATATTATAGGTATATTTTAATAAGCCTAAGTTGACCAAGTTGACTAGGAGGGACATTTTAGTCATTGCTCCTATAAAATTTGGCTTTCTTTGACCAGGGGACAGTATGATATATTTTTGTAACATAGGGGGTCAAACTGATAATTGATTTTTCACAGGGGTTTTTTTGATCTTTTTGGATAACACAGGGGGGCAAAATGAATTTAGCTCTATATTATATAGATGAAATAAAGTTTATTTTACGGGTTAAATAAAATTCTTATAGAAAAGGGGTTGTAATTAAGGAAATGGTATACTGATTAGTGAAAATTAGGTGTAGCACTGCAGAGGCTGCTACACATATGCATCATTCAGTCCCCACTGTAAGGAGGAGGAGCATCCGCCAACTCCTTCTTAGAGTAGGAGTTACTTATATACGAGGGATCCCTTCTTTTCTTGTCTCGAGGGAGCTAGCTATTTTAAATAAGATAAAAAAATTATAAGGTATTTTAAATAATTAATTTTTTTAAAAAAAACTATATGATCCAAAGCATATAAACTTTTTTTTTTAAAAAAAAATTATAGATATGATCAAATTGACACAATCTTACATATATTGAAGTTTTGGACAAATCTGTTTAACGGTTGTGGAGATATCGTGTTCAGAATGTCAGATTGATTTTTTGGATGGGTGCGTCGTTCAATTGGATGAAGATATCGTATCCATATTGTTATATATGATCAAAGTGACACAATGTTACATGTAAGACGTTTGGTATATCTGGTATACAAATGTGAAGATATCGTATTTAACTATTTGGATGGATTTTGGGATGGGCTTTGATCCGGAATGTGCAATTCTGCCCTAAAGTCCACTGCATAATCTATCATTTTGTCTTTTCTCCTATAACTTAAATCATAAGCTTTGGAGTTTGTGACGGGTTTAAGGACAACTTTTACAATGGGTTTGAAATTTCATTTCCTACCAATTTTTCATTTTTGGTGCTAAAAATTTTCATTGTGACAGGTTTTGTGACAACAATTTTAAAATTTTCGTATCAATACTTAAATTTTCCCAAAAACTTTGAATTCATAACACTTTGTTTTTAAAAAAATATAGATATAATCAAAATGACATAATCGTACATTTCGGATACGATATCTCAACAACTCTAAAATGAATTTGTCCAAAACTTCAACGCATGTAAGATTGTATTAGTTTGATCTTATTGTTTTGTAATTTTATGTCATTTTCTATTGTTAAAAATGCATTCTTCTGTATTTTACTGAAATTAGCTAGTAGAAATAGATTTTAGAATTTTTTGCACTTTTCTAAAAATTTCATTATTTTTCTGTATATTTATGTCATTTTTGTTATTAAAACTACATTTTTCTATAATTCTATGTTTTTTATGTATTTTTTTCAATTAAGAAAATTGTTGGGATTTAATGCACCATTTAGGAAACAATAATCAAATTAGAAAATTCAAGGAATTTAGTACACATATTAGGATACTCTAATATATTTCTTTTTTGTCCTTTAGTTTTAGATGGCTCGCGGTTCTAGTCTAGTGCCTCCAGGACGTAGCCAAGGTCGTGGACAGGTGGTTCTACCACCCGTTGTTGATGTTTCTCATGCTGTGGAAGCATCGACACGACTATTCCTACCATTGGAGCCTGCTTTGGTGTCTTAACCCGCCAGTGGATCGTGCAACGACGGGTGCATTAGCCACGAGGACCCAACACATTAGATGCTGGGCCGTCGTTTTGCTACATTCCCCACCCCATCCGTTGTAGTACCATCACCACTAGCTGTATGTCGCTACATCAGCCTCTCCGACGGGAGGAAACAAAATTAAGTTGATTTAGATTTTTTTCTTAGATACTAATGAATTATTTTTGCAAGTTGGTTCGAGCTTTTCCATAACACTATTGGGGCTATGGTGCGCGAACACTTTTCCCAATTGTGCCCCAAGTACAAGGACATCCCACCGGACCACCAAGACTTTTGGTTCTAGCAGCTGAAGGTCATTAATTATTATCTTTTTAGTTACATCTTATTGACCCAAGAAGACTCGCTGAGGAGTACCCATAACTTGAACTAGGAACTGGGCATTAGAGGGCCGAGTCTTCTTTACTTACTGAGTGTTCTGTAAACAACATTACTAACGACTAAAATTTTTTTACGCATCTCTTTCTTTCAACTTAGGTACTATTGTGATTGCACCAATGGCGGATGTTCAGAGTCTTCAAAATCTTTATCGAGAAATACCTGCAGTGTATGCTCGATGTAGTTTGAAAATCATTAATTCGTCCGTTGTGGCTAGCTAACGAGATCTACCACTACCTCCAGAAGTATTGAGCCTCCCCCCAATTCCAAGAGGAGGCTGGAAAGAATAAGGCCAACTGTCACGCCCGGATCAGGGGTCACAACACGGTCATGCTACCAAGCTCATAGCCTTAATAGCATGAAGCCCTCACTACTAAACCATAAGTACGAACTCAATAGTAATAATACTTAAACAATAAAAACCCAATACATGTTTGCAGCAGAAAGAAAAACACAAATTACAATCTCAACTTAGCACCAAGTCCTAACAACTAAATAAAAGTAGAAATAATTCCAATGAATAAGTTGTCTATGAAATTAATTATTCGACCCACTTGCATCCTTCAGTTAGCTACCAACCCCGGTATAGCTCTTCCTTACTCTCCTCATACACCTCATTTGCAAGATGTGGTAAGTGGCTGAGCGATTAATCGTCCAGTAAGTGATCTCTACCTCTTACCGGGATGAGCATAGTATGTTAACGTTACCAAACCATCATTTACCAATACATGCGTTTGATATTCAAAACAAGGGAATAACTGAGTAAAATATAAAGTTACAAAATATTTACCAGCAAAGAGGTATTTTTAAAGTTTTGTATCAAAGCATAGGCGTATAAAATATCCACGTATGACAATCATAATTTTATTTAAATAGTGCGAGAAGTTTCATAAATCAGCCATGTTAGAAAAATGTGCATGCTCTCATTCACTAGCAACATAACAAACATCATATTTATTTGTAACTATTATTATAACCCATAGTCCAGGTCTCAATCTTTAACCCTGATTGAGAGGATCATACTTAAGTTCTCAATTTATAACCTCAACTGAGAAGGTCAGTAGGAAGGCCTTAGTTTATACCCCAATTGAGAAGGTGAATAATCAGTAGTCAGTTTTTAACCCCAACTGAGAGGGTCAGTAATAAGTGCTCAGTTTTTAACCCTAATTGAGAGGGTTCATAACAACTCTAAGTTTTACTTAGTTAACAGTGGTTTCGTTAACGGTTGAGCATGTTCTATCTATCAGTCGATGAACTTGAGCATGCTTTGTTCATACTAAAAACTTTAACAAATATTTTTCATACGTAACTCAGTCTCAATTTCAAAAGATGTTGAAAACATAATAGACAACGTAAAAAGATTTGACACCACGTGAAATTTCAAGATATACCAACTGTTTGCATAAATATTTGATAGAAAATTCTATTGCATGTATCTCAATTTAAACTCATAGAAATATCTTATGCTCGCATCATATTTTGCTTGAAACAAAGGCAATTAATTGAAATTAGAAAATATTTAAGAAAACTCCATGTAAGTGGGAAGAAACTACTTACATAATATTCTGTACTCGAATCCATCTATCTGGCTACTTGTTTCTGATTGAATCCTATCAGTACATTGATCATAATTTCTATAAATCAGTAATTAATTAAGTCACATTTATCCCCATAAAATACGTCTTCAACCTATTTAATCCTAGGGAAACAAACTATGATAAACTTTTAACTTAATTCAAACCTAATATCCTTACGAACTCAAATTTCTAATTCAATACAAAATTTGTATATAAATTGATACCCAGAGTAAAATCAATAATACTTAGATCAATTAATGATCCTAATTACTCAATTATCCCTTAATCAATTCAAAATCAAATAAGGTAAGTAAACTAGACGGATAATATGGTGATACCACCAGACTTTCTTATTCAAAAAATTTTGTAAGATTATATACTTAGTATATGGCATTGAAACTTTTAGAGAACGTGCTAAAGGTACTGAATAACATGTATAAAATGTATTAGATAAAATTTAGTTGAACAAATAGGTGAAATTTTTTTCAAAACCAAGTTGTAGAATAACTACGATACAAACTGGCAGTTTACTTGGATGAATTTTTCAAATTCGACCATCCATAGAAACATGTTGTACATTTTATATGTTACTAAGACTCATATTAATTAATATAAAATAACAAATATTAAGAAAAACCATGTGATTCAGAAATAGTAAAGTTATGTAGAGAAGAGCACTACCGTATAGAATAACTCAAGGTATTTTATAAATTTATCCAAATTTCCAAACATTCTGAAAATCAACAGACATTATATATGTCGTGCAATACAAATTTATAAAAAGTTTCATAACTAAAATACATCTATAAATAGGTTAAATAATTCTGAAAAAGAAGCTGCCAGATTCGCGCCTAATTTCTGGCAGTATTTTGCAACAATTTTATAAATTTGAATACAACTAAAATATTTTTGATATTTTATGAATTATTCTAGAACTCAATAAGGTTTCATAAAATAATTTTTATTGATAAAATAAAACACTGAATATTCACATAGAACGAGATCTTTCTATACTTGAAAAATATTTCATCAAAAACCGATAGGGTGAACTCTCTTTGAAAACTCATTCTTTATTAAATCTAAATCTCCAGCCAATTCCAATCAAATTCATAATTAAAAAAACTAAATGAGTACTAGTTCTAATACTTTTTCCCATAATAATTCCAGACCTTAATCAATTACAGAGTTCATAAAGTATAAATAACATATAACATCACTACTTGATTAAACTATAAGTTTTGAGTTGATGACTACCTGGAATTGATAGCGACAGAGTCATTTGGCTTTCTTGCATCTGCTTTTACCATGATGTCATTTCGATTCGAAGATTATAAACTTAAGGTATGGGTTTATGGTGACGAAAATGTTGGTTTTTATCTAATTCCGCCTATGAACATGCATGTGGAGAAACTAGGTTTTAAAGTTTGAATGGGGTGTATCAACTTATTTTTGGGATGGTGGTTGGGTCTAGATAGAGTTAGGAGGTTGTATTATATCAAAAGTCTCCATCTTTAGAAATCCAACTTTTAGTAGAGTCAAAAATAAATTAAAAAATTACCTAAAAATAAATAAATTGGCTAGTTAAGGGGTGTCATAATAAAGGGTTAAACTAATTAGATTGAATCGACGGGGTGCGGGTATTACACTAATAGAGGCATCGTGGTGTACTGCAGGGGGTCATACTCCATTGAGATTCACAAAAGGAAGCTGTTATGTTTACCTTTTTTTTTAAAAGAAAAAATTATGAATAATTATAAAATATGGTTTAATTATTAAATTATAGTCCTTAAGATTTTGATTTGTTCCACAGGAGTTGCAGCTCGCCAAAGCAGATGGAGCTCTTCTCCTAATACTACAAGAAGAAGGTCGACAACAACTAAAGCAGGCCGAGGGCGGACCAGGTGTCAATAAGTACATCAAAATAAATACTACTTAATTAGTTATTTTATTTATACTAATTAAAATTTTCTTATTTAAGGAGATCTTCTAGAACATGGGCACAATCTTGCTTCTTCATCAGGTCCCGTGACCTAGACGGAGGAGCAATTGTAGATCAGGGTAGTTGATAGCCCAAACAAAGGCCGTGTATTCAGTCTGAGTCCATAGGTCCATAGGTCTTAAGCTAAAACATCACATAGGACCGCGCCGGCGCCGCCGCCGCCACCGACATCAATCGCAGATTAGATGTCACCGGCCTGAAGCAGCGTATGGAGAGGATAGAGGGAATAATGATGCATATGATGACACACTTAGACATCCCCCGATGCTCGAGCCTCCCCAGTCTCCATCCGGTGACCCGACCACAACTTGTGAGCCTGGTGATGATGAGGAGCAAGAAGAGGAAGCCGCTTTAGATTAGGCTTTTTTCACGTAATTTTTATTTTTGTATTATTTTTTAGTTAATATATATTTTGTTATTAATTCTATTTTTAATTTAGTTATAGTCCAATTTATTTAATAATATAATTTACATTGATTAAAAAATAATTGAATTCATAAATAAAATGATACTAATTAAAAACATTTTTTTTAATTTTCAAAATTAATATAGAAACAAATTAATTTAAATATTAAATGAATTTAAATTAATTTATTAAAATAATGCGAAATAAATTAACTAAAATCAAAATAATTACTAATCAAACAAATTAAAACAATTCAAATTTAATAAACAATAAAATAAAATAAATTTAAAAAAAAAATTATGTTTTGTAGAGTTTTATAACAGGTGGCATTGAAAAGATTTAAAAAATATAAATAGAAAATTCTCTGAAAAATAAAATAAAAAATTGATACATAAACCGCGACAAATACGACACCAAGAAGTCCAAAACACATCTCAAAGAACGCAATTGAAAAATACTTCTTGAATTTATCCAAAACAATAGGCGTTGCAAAACTGTTCTGTCTGATAAGCAAACACCATTTCAAAAAGCCGTGACAAAACCTACTGCAAATTTAGTTCAACTATTGTCCGTCCGTTGGCAACATTTGCGATGGGCAGGTAAACCCGTCTTCAGTTCGTATCAAATTTGAAATGAATATATGTTGCCCTTTCCAAGATTTTTCTGACACCATTTACAAACGACGAGGTTTTACCTGTTGCAAAACCCATTCGATAAGCCGAGCCCTTGTCGCAATATTATCCATATCCATCCCAAAAAATAATTTATTTATTTATTTTAGTGATCAAACCAACTGTAATCTCCGTATTATTATAAAAGACAATCCTGTTGTCATACTGATTTTTAACTATCCAAATTTACCCTTCATATCGATCCATTTTTTTAATAAAATTTGATCGTAATAGTAATTTTAATATTTTAATAAATTTATTGAAATACCCTCAAACTTGCACGCACCTCAACTTTTGATACATTTATATTTTATAGCTACTATTCAAGAATTGATAACCAACCCATCAATCAAAAAATTTAATTATTTATAATTTTTAAAATATTTAAGTCTAATTAATGCACATCATTAGTTTTTCAAATATCATTTTAGCACTTTTGTCTGATTGGATTAGCTCTAACAGAAAAAAGACCTAAATTGAAAATTCTACCTTGTAGTTTTGGAAAATAAATTTGGGGTCAAAATTAAAAAATTGGGATTTCTTATGAGATTTCATAAAGCTTCGGGTTAAAATTGCAAAGACATTCAAAAATTGGGACTTATGAAATTTCATAAAGCTTGGGTTAAAATTGCAAAGACCTTAATTAAGTGGGGCTAAAAATACAATTTTTAACCAATACTCTTCTCTTGAAAAAACTAACGAAATTTGGTTTTTTGGGACTAAAATATGTTTGGCTAAATTTATTTAAAAATTTTATTAAATATTTTGGGAGTATATAAGATTTTAGATCTTATTTTAAAAGTAAACTCGAATAAAATAAGATGTTAAAAATTATAAAATATTATGGTATTTGACATAATAAACCCTTTATATTGGTAAAAATAAAAAAGAGGATTTGATATCATTTAGATCAAGAAAGTAGGTATATATTTCTTGACATATTTTGTATCTAAAATTTTTTTTATAAGTACTTTTCTAAATATTACTCATTAATTATTTAACTCTAAATAAAAGTTTAATAGATAATCATTTCTGCAAAAGTATATGAAAAAATTGATGAATTATTACTTAAATTTTTTGCATCAAAATAATGTATATCTTCATTCATGCTGGTCGAATATAATTAACATAGATAATGGATATTTTCTTTGTTAGTTGCAATGAATATTTTTAGCCGTATAATTTACAATATCTTGGATCTATATGCTTTTAGTAAATGTAATATTGATAAAAATTATATTTTTATTTAATTATTATAATTTATTATTAAATAATTAAACATCTTATTTATTCAAATCCAAGAAAATTAAATTAAATGGAAAATTAAATTCTTTAGAATTATGTATGAATAAAATAATCGTCCAATATTACGGCTAAAACAAAACTTAGATCCATAAATTTATAAATGCATATAAATTTATAAATGCTATTAGAATTTATAATTTACTATACTGAAAAGTTTAATCATGCACGTGAGTTATAAATTTACTAAAATGGAAAGGAAAATAGAATATACACAAAATAATGGGGATATTTTTGTCTTAAAAATTAGGAATAATTACACTACACCCCTCCTGAAATTTGGTATAATTATACGTAGAACTTCTGTTGTTTAAAAAATTATATTTAGTACCCACGGGCGTTTTCTTTTGTCCAACAAAATGATCCACATGTTAGTCAAAATTCATGAAATTTGCTGATATCAACAAAAAAATTGAATGAAAATTCATATTAACCACAATTGACTTATTACTGACTTAGTGTAGGTCCAATAATTTTTTTCTAATTGAGTTACCCGTAAACATTTTAGCACGGTAATGCATGCGAAGAGGTACACCCTTATAAGGACAGTTTGGTTTGAAAAAATTGTTTAACATAAAATAATTTAGTAAGTCAACCGAGGGTAAATATGAATTTTCATTCAATTTTTTTAGTTGATGTAAGTAAATTCTGTAAATTTTATGAACATATGGATCTACTTAATGGACAAACAAGTGTCATAAGTATTGTGTATAATTTCTCAGACTACAAGAGTTTATGTAATTATACCAAATTTTAAGAGAAGACACTGTAAATATTCCTATCAAACTTAAATCTTATAGGGTTTGTACGATGTTTTAAAAAAATTGGATGAAGTTAATTTTTCTTAAAGAACTTATAAGATCCAAAATATCTTATTTTGAGATCTTATAAATTCTTGAAAAATACATTACCAAACTATTTGTTAAACCTTTTAAACACTTCAAGACATCTTATAAGATGTATGATAATTTATAAGCTCGACGAAACACTCTTTAAATATGTACAAATTGTTGAGGGCATGTAAATATTTTACAAATTGTGAAAATCCACTTATTCTACTACGAGGCTAAAATATTAATTGATAAAATTATATTTTTGGTTTTGTAACTTTAGGCTTAGAATGTTCTATCCTATAACTTATGTTATTTATAAATTTAGTCTTTTTTTTTATTGAATTTATTTCTAAACATATCTCATTTGGTTCTTTTTTTATTAAATTTAGTCTTATACCAATAATTTTAATCCTACAACTAATAGTTATAGGGCAAAAAAAATGAGATCTATTATAATGTGAGAAGGACCAAAATTATCACAACATGATTAAATTTGTCCAAAAATGATTAATATAAGATGTTTAGAACTAATTTGTAAAACAAAAGACAAAAAATGTAAATAAAGTAGTTTATAGGACCAAAAGTATTAATAATTTAAAATTATATGACTAAAAATATATTTTGAATATTAATATTATGTAAAGAGACGACACGAAACCAGATACATTATTGTTGTCTAGAATTGCAGTCAACTTTAGCACCACGAGATTGAGAGGGTCCAATCTTCTCAGTGGGAATTCTGTTTGGTTTGTAATTTACACAATAAAATAATCAACATGGATCGCGTGCCACCCTATAAAACACACACACACACACAAAATAGTAGGAAAAAAGGAATAGAAATGAAAACATTATTACTCATTTCTTTCTTGGAGCATCACTAATTCTTCGAGAGTTTGAGGGAGTCGAAAATTTATATTTATATGCTGAAGGGTAAATTGCATAACACCCCCATGTGTTTTAAGGAAATAGCACGAAACCCTCCTGAATTGTATTTATAGGCAAAAAACTTTCTGTGTTATTTAAAAGGAAGCAAAATATC
Source organism: Sesamum angolense (assembly GCA_034509725.1). Classification (NCBI taxonomy): domain Eukaryota; kingdom Viridiplantae; phylum Streptophyta; class Magnoliopsida; order Lamiales; family Pedaliaceae; genus Sesamum; species Sesamum angolense. The sequence continues at coordinate 7,527,878 of JACGWL010000012.1, forward strand.
CGAGTTAGATTTTAACGAAGAGTGATGAACACACGTTGTTGATGCGATTTTGCATCATTTTTGGCCTTTTTACTGTTATTTTAGTAAGTAAATGTCCATTTTACCCCATTCAAGTGTCCAAGTATTTTTTCTACTCTTATTTGATAAAGAGCATCATTTTAATAAATAATATATTATTAATAATTTAATTTATTATTTAATATTTATATATTTAATAAATTATATTTATTTATGAAATATATTAACTAAGTATTAAAATACCTAAAATGTACGTATATATAAGCTTTAAAATTTAAATTAACATATCACAATACAAAAATTAATAAACAATTCACCATTCAAATTAAAATTTATATGAATATAATAAAAAATAATTATAACAATGATATATTACCAACTAATTAAATTATTATTTAGTTCGCATTTGTTCAATAGATTATATTTATTTATAAAATATATTAATTAATTATTAAAATATTTTAAAAAGTATATATAATATTTTAAGTTGTATTATGTATCAATAACATTTAAATTAGAATTACTATACTTTTTTAAAAAATTTTAATCTTTAGTTTATTACTTTTAAATTTTGAAAGATTAAAATAGTTTTACTTCATTTTAAAAAATATTTTATTCAAATTCAAATTTATTTTATATGTATATATAATATAAGTATAACAAAAATTACAAAAAAAAATAAAAATTGGACTCATCGTCTTCACGAGTTCGCCTCTCCACTTTCCGGCCACCGCCTCCACTTCCAACCTCCAGCTTCCAATCGCCTACAGATCTGGCGAGCAGTCCCCCGGAGAAGAGATCGAGAACCTTCGTCGCTCGGATCGAGGGGCGACGGTGAGGTCTCCCCTTTCTACGGGGGCGACGGCCTGCACAGGTGACAGCGAGGTCGCCCCTTTCTGCGGGGGTGACTCGGCTGTCGCCCTTTTGCTTGCCTAGGCGTCGGCGAGATCGCCCCAGATCTGGGCGGCCTCCATTTCCTGTTTGGCAACGGCCGATCGCCGCCTGCATATATATAATATATATATATATATTATATAATATATATATATATATATATAGATATATAAACTATACATATATATAAATGTATAAATATACATATCTATATATAATTGTATAAATATAAATATATATTTAATATAAAATATATTTTAAAATAATTTTAGATCTGGACTGTTTTATTTTAAATAATTGAAGATCAATGGCTATCATAACAAGGGTATAATGGTCAATTCTTCTAAAAATTTAACTTCGTCAGCTCTAACTAACAACAGGGGAGAGTGTGCATATTTTGCAAAAATACAGGAATTTTTTAGCCTATAGAATTAACACAGGGGGTTTTAGCTAAAAAATAAAAATATAGGGGAATTTTATGCAATTTATCCTATGCTGAATTTATATTCTACACTATTGAGGGCGACTGAAATAATTAGGGAGACCAATATATAAGGGTGAATTGTATCTATCTACCTGTTGTATAGAAAATAGGCAATAGTCAGTCCCCTTATGAAAAATAAAATAGTAATTTTGTCCCTCTCGATGTTTAAAAAGAGTGTAAAATTCCCCCTTCACGCGGATGGTATTGTGCACGAAAAATTTTCCTCTTTTTTTTTTTTTTATCTTTATTTCATGATCTTATTAAATATAAATCAGTAGTTCATATTTTATTTACGGTCCAGATCATATGTTACTTATTAATCTATGACCAATGTCTTATCTTTTCAAATCAGGGTTGAAATTTATTCTCATATATACAATTTGTGTATAAAACTTGTACAAATAAAAAAAAAACAAATAATTATAAAAAATTGGTCATCTTCCTCTCATCCCTTAGTCTTTTCACTTCCACCTCCCCGCCCCTGCCACCGCCTCCGCTTCTCTTCCCCTCTCTGCCTCCCTAGCTAGCCCTCTACCTCTGCTTGCGCAGCCACCCCCTCATGATTCCGCCTAATTTTTTTCTATATAATTTATTTATTTATTAAGATATTATTTGTATATACATGTGTATAGTTTACCTATTATGTATTGTATAATCTATTTTTAATATTTATCAATTTATTCTTGTAATTTGGATAAATTTGAACTATTGATCTAATACAAATGGATGTGAGCCATTATTTGTAAATCAAATATAGACTGGTAATTTAAATAGAAAAAGATATAGACCATCGATTTATTTATAAAATCTGACCATTGATATATATATATATATATATATATATAATATATATATATATATAATTTAGTGGTTTTGTGATTAAGGGTATAACAGTAATTTTTTAGCTAAAATGAAGCAAAATCGCACTTGAGGTGTGCTCCACATCTCCAGCGTAAAGGGGGGGGGGGGGGGGATTGCACAGTTTTTATAAGTTGAGGGAGGTAAAAGGTGATTCTTTTATCATAAGGGAGTTGTTTTCCCCCAACTTTCTCTCTAAGAACCCCAAGTCGATTGATGAGAGGTGATTTCACTTTCGAATCAACATTAGAATTTCAAATTGTTCAAGCAATGGAAATGTCGAGTGTCACTGGGTATGTTGAATGCTATTGTGGGAGAAGAGTTGTGTTGCGGACTTCATGGACTGAGATGAACCCATGAAGGAGATTCCATGCTTGTAGAGAATATATTGTAAGTTTTCTTGAATTTATTTTCTCAGTTTCTTTATTTTCTGTAAATAATGTTGAGGTGTAATATTTCTTACTTTTGTTCTCTTTTCAATGAATTATTTTTCTAGAGAGGTGGGTGTCGATTTTTTGATTGGGAGGACAGTCTAATGGGTAGAACGTCTCGTGAAATTATCCTGAGTTTATTAAGGAAGAAGTCTAAAATGGAGTAGGAGGTTATGAAGTTAAAATGCAGTAACAAAAGCATGATGAATGTGGTTTTTATTTTAATTTTAGTTTGTTTGGGGTACATTTGGTTGAGCTTCGGGTGTGAGGAAGCAGGAAGACTGTTCTAGCATTTCTATGAAAATGAAGATGGTTGTTGGGAAGTAGAGTTGTGAATTTGAACTAGTTGGAAGCATCTGTTTGTAACGGATGGTTGTAATTTGTGCTTGTAATGTACAATTCAATCTTAAGTTAGTGCAATCTGGCTTTAAGAATGTTAGATGTTGGTCAGAAGGATGTTTAGGTAGATGTGTAGGATTCGTAGGATGTTTAGTGTAGATGTTCTGTAAATGGAGAAAGGTGAATTGAGATGTGTTGGCTGAAATTGTTGTAAATTCAGAAATGATGTTGAAATGCAAGTTCAAAATCTGGTGTTTAAATGTTGGATGAATTTGGTGTGCAAGCTGAAAACTGGGGATAAAATATACCAAAATTGGGAAAAAGAAACCTGCATTGTAATGTGCAATAAAATAGTTAAATATACATCCTGAAATCTAAGAAAAAACTACATAATAAACTTGTCTTACATATTAAAAAATTGTAAAAGCACAAAAACTAAAAATTAAAGTTGTCATCCACATTCATTCCAAGATAAGTCCGAGCAATGTTCTTACATCAAATCCACAAAACAGACATTGTTCAACAAAATTTGAATGTGCAAATGAGACTTACTCCATTCATGGGGTGGTTTGTCCTGAAACCAGTCAAATGCAACATTATCTAACTGCTTCATTTCCTCCATTCTCATGTTGAACTCTCTTGGTGTGCTAGCCCTTGCAGCTCTCCATAATGCATTCTTGAAGGCAAGACCTCAAAACCTTGTTTTGAAATTATTGTGTAGATGTCTTACACAAAATCTGTGGGTAGAGTTAGGGAAAATAGTATGAAATGCATGTATGAGACCTTTCTGTTTATCACTAATGAATGTGAATTCATTATCCCTAACAATGTCGAAGTCCCGCGTCAAAACAGTTAAGAACCACTCCCATGTGTTTGTAGACTCCATTTATATTACAACATATGCAATAGGGTAGAGGTTGTTGTTTGGATTCACTCCAACTGCTGTAAGCAAAATTCCACCATGTGGGCCTTTCAAGTGATAGCCATCTCCCCCCATAATGGGTCTGCACCCTCTCAAAAACCCCTGCTTCAATGCATAAAAGCATACATACAATTTATCAAATATGTTTTCTCCATTGTCGTCATTCACCCCTAAAATTACTATGGAGCCTGGGTTTGTTCTCCTCAATTATTCTACATAGTCCCAAAACTTGTTGAATTGGTGGTCAGGACTACCTCTAGTATTTCAAAGCTTGTCTCTTTGCTTTGTATGCTTGTTTCCTAGAAACATGGCATCTTAGTTGGTTCATGATGTCAACCCTCCACTTTTTTACATTTCTTTTTGGATCAGTTTTAAAGTCTTGAAGGAACCTTTCACTTAGCCATTTGGTTGAAACATTTCTGACATTGAACACTTGGACGCAAGTGTGTTCAAATTTGTACGAGATAATCTTGAAGGTTTGTTCATCTTTCTTTTTGCTTGCATGTATCTTCCATTCACACCCCTCCCTAGTGCATACTGCATAACCTGAATGCATCATTTTTAGTAAAATGAAGGCTTCTTTTGTTCTTTATGGCATGTGATTGAATTGCATTTTTGAACTCCTTCTTTGAATTAAATATCATCCCTGACTCTAGTGTAAGGTCATACTGTTCAACCGGATTGAGAACTAGGCAAGATTCACCATTTTCCTCTCCATCAAACACCCTATTTTCATCCAAGTTACTACCCACCATATCAGTTTTATGTGATTCAGAATTAGAATCTGCATCTGCACTCATGTCATGGCTCTCCCCATACACAAAGTCTGCAAATAATTCATCATCATCATCAACACTGCAATGTGTCCTATTTCAAAATCAAATTCTTATTCATCATCTTCCTCCCATAAATTCAAATCTTCTTGAGGCTCTGCACCAACACTTTCTGAACCAACCTTATCTGCATTCTTATTATCATCCCCAATATTTAATGGCTCAATATTTTAAGCATTCTCAACCCTTAAGAACTCAAAAGCACCCTCCACATCAACATTCTTCTTACTCTTCTCAGTCTGTTTTTTCTTACCATTACACATACTTTTCCCCCCATATTTACTTGATTTACATTTTCAGCACCCTCAACAACAACCTCTTGAGGTGCAGAAGGCTTATACTCAACATAAATGGTTATTTGTCTACTATCCAAATATTTCAAACTTTGCTCTAATATATCATCATCACTAAAGACCAACTTGAACCCTCCTTTATTATAATTTAGTACCTTATACCATCCCCAGATACCCCATATTTTTCTGCCAACATGTCAAGATTATACTTGTTCATGTCTATAGCATTTACATAATCAAACTTCTGCATTTTTCCACCAATGTACTTAGCTACAAGAACATTTCTACCCTCACCACCATAGTACATATATAGCCACATTAATACTTTGACTGTTAAGGTTTGGAAATAATTAACCAAAAACCAAAATAGAAAATATAAATGGGACATCCTATTCACTGTCCACATGTAAGGTACATGTCGAAAATAAAACACTTCACCAACAGACAGTAAAGTAAAATTCTCACATGTGGGGGGGGGAGCATTCAAACATTAGGCAACCAAAATACTTCCACAATTTCAAAAAACAACAAACAAAAGCAAACAACAAAAACTTAACCTCAACTTATAACAATGTGCCTCCAAATGGGCATTTTTTACATGACTTGGAGACTTACGATATGCAAGTAGGGGCATGCTTACATGGTTGCGAAACATCACCATATTTCCACAAATGCGCTTCCAACCGAGCTATATTCGTACTGAAATTGAGTGGGTTGTGAATCCTCTTCACGTTCTAACAAGGTCGGAGAAGGAACAGAGAGATTAGTGCTTTTTGGATTAGGAGACACATGAGGGAAGCGCACCATTTTTTCCCTCCAAGGCGTGCTATTTTAACAAGTCAATCTTGCCATGTAGGACCTTCCGCATTTTTAAATTCCACATATAAATACTCGGCCTAAATCCCCAATTTTTGATCGGCAAGTGACATGCATGTAAGGGATTCTGGCGAAATTAGGTAAATTGGACGAAGGTTACCATTTTTAATACATTACTATCCTTATTTGCTATTCTGTGTAATACTTGATTTAAATTGCCACCGAGCCTATATTAGTGGACAAAATTGCAATTTTTCCTATATATCCTTCATTCACTCTCTCAATTATGTTCCTTAATCATCCACCACTGTGAATAAAAATGAATTATTTCCTAATACTATAAATACTTAGTAACGACTTAAAATCATAATGAATCATATTATCTATTACGGTCAAACAAAACTAATTATGCAAAAGAAAAAAAGTTTTGACCATAGTTTTAATTATGGCCAGAAAATTTGTTATGTGTTCTAATTATGGTTAATATTTTGGCTTTGCTTGCAAAAATAACGACCGATATGTAGCTGTGGATAATTAATACTTAAATAATTTTTTACTTTTGATTATGATGATTAGCCATAACAAATAATCACAATTTTTTCGAGTGCATGATCCTACATTCAATCCCTTTGTCTTATTATTGTTAGAGTAAATTATTATTATCAGTATATATATATCAACAAACTTGAACAATTCAAAAATATAAAATTAAACAATTTTAATGATCTAATTGTAAAATGAATACGACAAACTATTAATTACTTAACCATATCTATATAATAATTAGACTTAGTTATATTTTTAGCCCTACAATTATAGTCTTTTGGAACTTAATTTCGTAATTTGTTAGGGGTTCCTTCACCTTTAAGTAAGTTTTCAAGTTCATGTAGATATGGTACGAGGAGGATTTAGAGGAGGTAGAGGTCATAGGGTTACATCATCATCTACTCCACCACTTGTTCCACCTTCACCTGTAGCTCGACGGATACCTTCCTCATCTCCATGTGTAGCTCCATCATCATCACCATCACTTGCAATATCCTCAACAGCACCACCACCAGTTCCACCACCACCACCACCACCACTATCATCTGTATCAGTGCCTGAAGTTGCCTCTAATTATGTCCCTTCTATAACAACTCCATCGAATGTCATTACTCCAGAGGATATCATGTAAGATAATTAAAATATTGGATTGATAATAAAATATTTTTAAATATTGTATTCTATTTGTTATTATAATTATTTATTTGTTATTTTGTAGGGATTCGGAAGTTCAAAAGGTAATTAAAGATATTATTACAGGCTACTATTTAGGGCCATGGCCTTGTTTGAAAAAGGTTCCTGAAGAGACTCGAATTTATTGTTTCAAAACTTTCATGTAAGTTTTAAATGTTTAAATTTATTTTATGTGAACATCAATTACTTTTGTGTTGTTATTATATTTAGTATATTACATCTTGCAAAAATATTACACGTGGAATCCAATGCATGAATATGAAATCCGTAAGAATTATAATTTTAGGGTGAGAAAATGTAGAAAGCAAAACAAGAGAGCTTATTGGAAATCGGATAAAGTTTAGGAGAGGTTGCAGAAAGCATAGGCTCAAAAGAAGTTTCAAGCCATCTCACAAGTTATAAAAAGAACCGCCAAACAAATATTGCTTCAACATCTATCGAGGTGGTTCTACTTTTATTTCAAAACACAAATGAAAGTTGGCATAGTTTGCCTTTTATTTCCTAGATCATAATTAATTTTTTACTCAGAATTCATCTTTGTTTTTATTAAACTTAGTTAGGCGGAATCGCTCGGCCGCTCTCTTACACTCATTGAGCAGTTGGAGAAGTGTTGAAAAAAAAAAAGAAGGCAATTGAGCTAGTCCGAGAGTTGTAGATGCACATGTAAGTTTATTTTATTTGCTAATTATATGTGTTTGCTAATTGCATTTCAAAGTATTTGCTAATTATAATATTCTTAATTGTATAGAAAAATTTCAAAAGCTGAGTAATGATCGCAACATTACTTCTCAAAGTCAACCTAAGTCAACATCGAGCACATCGGTTAATGATCAACAACTGTGGTTGGAGGCAATTGAAGGAGCAAAAAAGGAGCGAGTTTGGGGTATAGGCTCAAAGACAAGATCATCCACATATTCTATTAAAGTTAACAAAACCACTCTCAGTATTATACTGAAACACAATGGACAGAAGTTGGTGCATAAGTTGCTATAGGAAAACAAGACCATGCGTCGGGAAAACAAGACCATGAGAAGAGAAATGAAGCACACAAGTAAAAGATGGAAAAACTAATGAGTTTAATGACAAATAAATTTGGTACTGAGCTTGAAGAAAATACTAGTAAATCTGAAGATAGTTTCAGTGATGATAATTTGCCATCCCATTCCGACTAGCCAATTTATGAAGATTCTGAAAATGAATTTGATTCTTCTTTTTAATTATGGATAATTACATTTATACCGCCTCATCTATTGCCTTTTTACATAAACTACCCCTGCCTATTGAAAACGATAGAAACCACCCCTAACAGCCTTTAAAATCCAAAAATGCCCTTATTGACTTGGTCAATCTTTAAAATAATTTTTCAAGGATAGAAATGCCCTTAGGGTGTTTTTAATTATCAAAAGGTACAAGGGATGTCAGAACAATATTTATGAAAATGAGTTATATGACCCCATATATTTTTTTTTTATTATTTATACCAATTTTTAATTTTAATTTAATTTCTTTATTATTATTTTTATTGAATCTCTATATGAAACTGCACCATTTAATAATTAAAATATTCAATGAGTCAATTAATATACAATTATCCCTTACTAAAATTATTAAAATTAATAAAATATTTATCCTCTATTTATATCTATAACTAATCTTTACTAAATTTAAAATTAAAAAAATAATTTATGTATTTTATATAAATCATGTTAGAGCTTATAAAAGGAATAATTTATTCATTAAAAAGATATATTAAATTAATTATTAAATTATTTATTTTAAAAAATTATCCCCTTTTCCCCAACCACACCCCATGCTATGCCACCCTAAACCCCATTTTATTAAAATATCTTTTTAATAAATAAATCATTTTATGTTATTAATTCTAATTAAAAAATATATTTTTAATTTATTTTATTAATTCTAATATATAAACAAAATTAATTAATAGATTATAAATTTACATTAAAAAATTATTGCTCTTGTATAAATTATTTAAAATTATTGAAATTAAAAGATTAGTTATCGTCTATTAATTTTATTTATAACTAAGTTTTACTAAAATAGAAATTAAAAATAATTAAATTTATGTATTTTGTATAAACCTAAATAGAATTAATAAAATAAATAAATTAATTTATTTAAAAAATATTTTAATAAATGGGGGTTAGGGTGGGCATGGTAGTGTGGTTGGGGAAGAAGGGATAAATTTTTTAAAATAAATAATTTAATAATTTATTTTTTTAATAAATAAAGGATTTATTTTATTAATTATATTATGATTTATGTAAAATACATTTAATTTTAGTAAAATTTAGTTATAAATAAATATAGAGGATAAATAATCTTATAATTTTAATAGTTTTATTAAGGAGCAGTTTATATATTAATTGAATAATTTAATATTTTAGCTATTAAAAGGTGCAATTTTATGCAGAGATTTAATAAAAAAAGAGTTAATAAAATAATTTAGATTTAAATTAAAAAAGTATAACAAATTAAAAAATATATGGGGTCATATTACTCATCTTCATAAATATTACTTTGACACCCCTTCTACCTTTTGATAATTACATAAATATCCTAAGGGCATTTCTGTTCTTGAAAAATTATTATAAAAGTTAACCTCATCAACAGGCATATTTATGAGTTTTAAAGGCTGTTAGGGGTGGTTTCTACAATTTTTCAAAAGTCAGGGGTGGTTTGTGTAAAGAGGCTATAGATTAAGGGGTGTAAATATAATTATCCCTTTTAATTAGTAATACTTTAAAATTTAAGACTTTCATTGTAGTATTTTTATTTTGTGGATTGTATTGAACTATATTTATTTTGTGGATTTATTGAAGCAACTTTATTATATGCATTTTTGCTTAAATTATAGATTATTTGAGTCAAACCAAATATTAATTTTATAATTAAATATTAAATTTGAAAATTTTGAAAAAATTACAATTACGTTGCAAATCTCGTTGCAAACAAAAAATGATTTGCAACGGATTTTTTTTTTATAAAAATTCATTGCAATTTTGCGATGACTTTCATTGCTAATGAAAATGATTTTGCAACGGATTTTAAAAAAATATGTCGTTGCAAAATATGTTAGGGAATATTGTTGCAAAAAATGCATTACAATATTACAACAACATCCTTTGCAAATGTCGTTGTAAATAAAAATTATTTTGCAATGGATTATATTAAGTTATTTCGTTGCAATATTTGCAGCGGATTGTTGTAGGAAAATGCGTTGTAATATTGCAACGACTTTTCGTTGCAAATATCGTTGCAAACAAAAATTATTTTGCAACGAAATGGCCATCAATTTTGCCACAGATATACTAATGCAAAATATGAAAAGTCAAATTTTAAAACAACGCATTTTACAACGGATAAAAAGTTGTTGCAAAATTTTAAAACGGCCAAAAAAATTTATTGTTATGTAGTCGTGGTACCTATAGCAACAAACGATATTCCGTTGCAAAAGTTCATGACAAATCTGTTTTGCTAAACTTTTTTCATAAAATTCGTTGCAAAAATTGGTTACTATATGTCTGTTTTTTTGTGGTGTCTAATTTCATAATTTTTGGACAAAATCGTACGAAATTGAACATGTAGGTCGATTTTGTCCTAGCAAGTTGTGGAACTAAAGTGCCAAAATGCCATAGTATTGGATAAAAAGTACAGTTAAACATAATAATTAATATCAAACATTTCATTTGCTATACTAGTTCCATAAAACCACTCAAACAATCACAAGATCATATGTATTCAATCTTAATTGAGAAATATTACAAGCAGCTGCGAATTTCATCCTTATTCAGTCCATAAACCATCACAGTAGTAATTAATTAAACACACTGATCAAGGAATGAACCTATAAGTTCTCATCTTGTTAATAGTATTAACAAATGACTTGGTGGTGTCTCTGAACCCCAAGAATCCGAACTCCTTGTTCTTGTTCATGCTGCACAGAGTCTCCTTGTTCCTGAACACAATATCAGCCATCCAAAACGCCGCTATGTCTCTCAGCTTCGTCGGCACCAGATCGTGCTTCTTCCCAATCTCATCCCACACACCATCCTTATCCTTCATCAGATCCTCCAACAGAACCGGCTCCTTCCCTTCATACCCCACGGCCTCCAGCCCAAACTGCTGCGCCAGCACATTCCACAGGTGCTTCCACTTGAAAACGTCGCCGTTGTTAATGTTGAATGCCTGGTTCTTGGCCTTAGGATCGGTCGCCGTCCACAGGAAGTGCTCGGCTAGTAAATTGGCATCCACGGCGTCCCACAGACAGGTCCAGGAGACCTCAGTGCCCGTGTACACTAACGGCTTGTTCTCGTGCTTGCAAATAGCGGCGTAGACGCTGAGTGTGCTGACAATGTTCATCATGCTGCAAGGGGAGAACCCGAAAATCAGGGCGGGCCTGTGGATGGACCAGGTTAAGCTGTTCTTTCTCAGGGCCCATTCGTAGACTAAGTCTTCCAGGTTATAATAGAAGTTCTCTTGTTTCAGTCTGGGCAGATTCTCGGAGAACGGGCAGTCATGTGGCTGGTTGCTGCTGTCCATTTCTGCCATGTTTCCCCAGTAGTATTTGATGCCTGTTTGGAGGGTAAGGTGTTTGAGATTCGGCGCATTCGGGATGAAGGCATCCAGGATGTTCCTGAACATGAGTGTGTTGAGTTCACAGTCCTCGGAGCCCTTCAGGACACACGTAGAAAATGTGGTGATATCAGTGAGGGTGACAACTTGGAATACGTTTCATCCGTTTTGGCAATGTCGCATTGGACATATTGGACGTGGAGGTTGGCCAGCCACTCGGGGCAGGGGCGGCGCGCCACACCGTAGACCTTCCATGGGCCGCCGGGCGTGTCGGCTAATGACAGAGTCTCGGCCAAGCCGCTGCCGGCGATGCCCGTGACGCCACAATAAGTGCAACGCTCTGGTAACTCGGGGTAGCAGCATTTGGTGCGAGCTTTTTCTGCAGGATAAAATGTGAGAAAAGAAGAGTTAAATATAGAAATTTCTGTTCTGTATTCTCTCTCTCTAAACCATCCATCCATGGAAAATTCTTGTCTAGAACAGATCTAGTCGAAATAAATTAATTACAGAATAAGTGTATCACATTTGCCATGTAATTAGTCAATTTTCTTCAACTATACACAAATCACATGGCAAGTGTATTGTATTTGCCATTTAATTAGTTCAGGTTCGCCGAACAAGATCCGAGCAAGAATTTCCCATCCATCAATATGAAGAATTTTGTATTGATGGATTTAATTTAACAAAGAATTTATTTATAAAAAAATCTTGAATGACTTCATATTGAATATATTTGAAATTGGTCACAATGTTATTATAATAACTCAAAATGAAAATTGAAAGACTTCATCAAATCCTTTGCAGCATAAACTTATCTAAATAAGTGTAGTAGATTTATTTTTATATATTTAAATTATTAAGTTCAAATTCATCAAATCAATCACAACATTAGACGACAATCGTGTAATGCTGCATTTGGATTTGAGAAAGTTTTGAAAAAAAAAAATAATTCAAATAAGCTTTGAATTAAACGACCATTGCTATTCTAATCGGTCTACTGCTCCTATAATATTGTAGTTAGAGTTATTGAGCCATTGTTCCTATTGATCTTGAGTTAATTGAGTTATAAAGCTATTGTGAATATGAAATTCTTAATTCCTAATCCATTAGACCAAACACAAAATTATACAATTGTAAAAGAAGATTTGGATTTGAATTGGTGATCAATTACTGACAAAAAAGGGAATTTTTTTTAGTCCATTAACTTAATTCTCGTTCAATTTTGGTTCACTGACTATGATAATTATCACATTTCTATACTAATTTTCAGAAATACTTCAATTAGGTCCAATTTAGGATTTTGGTGTCAATTTTCCGATAAATTGAATAAAAATTGCTGAAGTGTCAAGCCAAATGAGCCATGTCATTTTTTGACGTGACAAATAAATACACTAGACATCCTACATGGTATATTATATATAAAAATATATAATTATAAAATAAATTTATTTATATAATTAATATAAATTAAAAAAAAATTCTACCCTTCGAACCCCCTCCCCATCCCCTTCTTGGTCACCTCCTCCGCCCCAATAGAGGGGGGCGACGCGCTGGGCGACGGCGGTCACCCAATGATGGGCGACCACGGGATTCTGTGCGACGGCGAGTCGCCCAGTGGTGGGGGGCGTATAGGCGATGTCGCCCCCTTCTGTGGCGGGCGAGCCTGCGGACAGGCAAGGGGGTGGGGTGGGGTGGGGCGGGGTGGGGTGAGGATTTTTGGTTTTTTTGTTATTTATAAAATAATAATTTTTAATTTTATAGTTTTATGTATTATATAAAATAAGAATTTTATTTTTTATAATTTATAAGTATTTATATTTACCTATAATTTTATATACTTTTAATAAATTACTATTTTATGAATTTTTATCTATAATTTTATAAATAAATAAAAAATTATCTATAATAAATTTGTTTATATTTATCTATAATATTATGCATTTTTATCTATATAATCTATAATTATTTTTTATAATTTAATTGTAAGGATTTATAAAATAATAATTTATAATTATCTATAATTTTATTAATTTATATTTTTTGTATCAAATTTAGTGGACTAAAATTACATCAGGATAAAATTAATGGACTAAAATTACACCTGCTAAAAAATTAGTACATGTGATGTCATCAGACACGTTAGATAAAAAAATCCCCAAAAAATTGGCACGTGCCTTGCACATGCTAATTTCTGCAATATGCCACCGAAGTACCTGATTGACATATTTTTTAAAGTTAGTGTAGAAAATATGATAATTATCATAGTTAGTGGACCAAAATTGAACGAGAACCAAGTTAATGGACTAAATTTTTTTCCCCAACAAAAATATTGTTAATTAAGTAAAAATATATATATAGGGTTAAATGCAATTTGCCCCCTTGTGTTATGGGAAATTAGCAATTTACCCTCCCTGGGAAAAATAAAGTAGCAATTTACCCCCTATGTTATTAAAAATAGAGCAAATACCCCTCCTGACGCTTTTCGTGTATCACGCGCGCGATTTTTTATTTTTTTTAATTTAAAAGTTAAAATAATATTTATATCTTTATTTAATAACCGGTGGATCTTGATCAATCTAAGGTCCAAATTTAACTGATAAAGCAACAGTGTAGATTATATCTAATTCAAATCAACGGCTTAAATTTAAGTAAATAAAAATAAAAAAAAAATATTATATACAATTAAATTTAAATATATCTATATATATATATATATTTGTATGTTAAATAATTTAGTATATATATATATATATATAGAGAGAGAGAGAGAGAGAGAGAGAGAGAGAGAGAGAGAGAGAGAGAAAGATGCGGGCGGCAGAGAGGAGGAGGAGGAGGAAGAGGTGGCGACGGACTAGGCGCGGGCAGGAGAAGGAGGAGGCGAAGGAGGAGGGGAGGGAGGAGGAGGCGGCGACTGAGAGGGGGTGGGCGAATCTGGGCGGAGGAGGGGGGCGCGGGCGGGAGAAAGAGGAGGCGAAGGGGGAGGGGAGGGGAGGGGAGGGGAGGGGAGTGAGGGAGGGAGGGAGGAGGAGGAGGAGGGCGCGGATGAGGAAAGGGGGCGGCGGATCTGGGTGGATGAGGGGGGGTGCGGGCACGGGCGGTAGAAAGGAGGAGGCGATGGGGGAGTGAGGCGGCGGCGGTGGCAAGAAGAAGAAGAAGAATATATATATATATATATATATATATATATATATATATTAATTATATTATATATTATTAGATATTATTTTTATAAATATATATGCAGTAATTTATTAAAAATATATATAAATAATATTTCTTTTATTAAAAATTATGCCCAGTTGCAAGAGGGGAGAGTGTAATACACTCTCGGGCTTAGGGAGGTATTGTGCTCTATTTTTTATAACACAGGGGGGTAAATTACATTTTTTCTATATATATATATATATATGTGCTCCTGTAACTTAGGTCATTTCGCATTTTCGTCTTTCAGTTTTTTGGATATTATTTTGGTCCTGTATCTCTTTACTTTTCGTGATTTCAGTCCTTTTTATCGTCAGAGTTCACCTCCACAGGCGGAAGGGTGAACTCCAACTAAAAAATAGACTAAAATTACAAAAATTCAAAACATACAGGACCAAAATGCTATCATAAAAATTTAAATGACAAAATATTGGGAAAAAATAGCCAATAAAAAACAGTAATCCCAGTTTAAAAGGTCATATGAGATGCATATGAAATTTTCCAACAAAAAGGTTGACCTCCGACGAAAAAAGTACTCAGATTGTGAAAATAAAAAAGATGAAAGACCAAAATGTTACGTTAAAAAATTAAAGAAAGAATACACCAAATAAACTAAAATATGGGATAAAAAAAAGTATATTTAAGCCTGTAAACATACCTGATCAACTTCACCAATGGACCTTTTGTACCACCAGCTCATTGTATCAGTATACATGTTGGCTTCAAATTGAGAAGAAATTAAAGAGCAAAGAGGTTTTGAGATGCAGCTGAGGGAGGAGGGCTGTTCCTGAAATTCGTTCTCAGGGGCTAGACTGGTGCAGAGGTATATATAATGAGAATTCAAATGAAAATAAAGATGTCAATAAACAAATTGAAATTGAAATTGAAATTTTTATTTGGAGAACTATGTTCTTAATGTGCCATTTCTATTTTGCGGAAAATGCAACAACTGATCATATGATATTGTAAATAAACAAATTACTTTCTTATGAAAAAAAAGAATTAGCAATTTACCCTATTGTGTTTTTTTAAAATGCAGCATTTTACTTTCTTTTTGTTTTTTAAAATAGATCAATTTACCTGTTTAGTTAGATAGAGTAGTAAACTGTTTCATTTTAAAAAGCACAGGAGGTAAATAGCATTAAACCATTTCTTTTTTTTGAAAAAACTTGCAAGGCTTAATTGCCAAATTCAGTTCCAACAATACTGAAATTGTCACTCCTTATAGGTTTTATCTTTATCTTTATTTTTATGGAAACGGTGATTATATATATTCATCAATATCAATAAACTTGACAAATACATCAACTGGATCAATAAACTCACAGTATAATAAACTTAATATTACAATAACCTCATGTTAAGTGAGACAAACATTCACACATCTGGAGGGACTCAAACTCTATAGTTACAAGACTTAAATTATAATTTTTTTTCTTTTTTCTTTCCTGAGAAAAACACCACAACGTATTATTTAAACTCAAAGACCGATAAATGTTCACATATTCTCGAATAAAAGATCAAAAAGCATGCGAACTGCAAAACCAATATAGCCTATTCCGATTAATCCAAAGTGCCCAACGCACAGTGATAACCAACTAATCAATAAAAAAATTAATTATTTATAATGTTTTAACCGTTTGTTATACATAATGAGTGTGTCGTGTACGTTTGGTATACAATAAAGGTAACCACTGTGTCTAATTAATGTCACATAACTAATTTTCCAAATATCATTTATGGAAAAATACAATTTTGGTCCACTTTCTTAGGGGCGAAGGCAAATTTGGTTCAGATCGTATTCAAAATAGCGAATTAGGACAATAATTTTAAAGAAATGGCAATTTAGGACAAAATGTCCTAATTTTGCTGGAATTGCGCACATGACTGCATAATTTGAGGATTTTCGACGAATTAGCTTACGTGAATATTTTCAGCCATGGCTTACGTGGGATACCACATCACCCCTGCCAACTCACCATGCACACTCAACACACACACATAATATAGTTCAAACAAGTTAAGACTTTAAAGATTTCAGTCTAGGGTGTCGTCCAAACGTGTGAGGAATGGATTTGAGTTTTACTACCATATTTGCTCATTATAGCTAAAAGGGATTCCATTCTTAAATCGAAGACCAAAAAATTATTCAATCAATTTTCTCCATAATTTTGTAGAGTTGAATTGTGGATTTCCAATTGTAATAATAATCGTACATGTTAGTTCATTTTAATTTAATATCAGATACTAATATTTGATATGTTCATTGAAATTCTTAATATAATTGTATATTGTGGATTTATTCAAAAATAAAAAACAAAAAGAAGAATTTTACATGATCACACATATGAATTGAAGTTTTGACTCTCATCTAAAATCCTTCATTTTTCTTTAATTTTTTTCTCATTAATTTGAAAATATTAATTTACTACATATATTTGAAAATTTTATTTCTCATAAAAAATGCAAAACGTTATAAATGTAGAAGTAGTAGTAATATGAATTTAAGTAATTAAACCATGGGTTGGATTCATTTAAGATCCATCACCAACCCGTATAAGATCCATGGTGAAATATCATTTAGTTAATTAAACTAAAAATACTTAATATATTTTGATAAATTTGTTTGATAAAAAATGTGAAAAGAGTTAGAAAATATGGAAGTAGTTAGCGAAACGTAATCAACTTGATCAACACTAAATTTAGTTAATTAAATCATGATTGGACCCATTTAAGTCCCATCACTGATCCACATAAACTCATCACCGACCTATACAGGACTCACAAAGTTGTGCATTTATGGTGTAAATGAAAGAAAAAATAGGTCCATTATGAATATGGTCAGGTGTTTGTTATTTAAAAAATGTTTGTCTAAAAAACTTTGTGCAGAGGTGGTCAATATTGCTTTCTATCTTCGAAATAGATGTTCAATAAAATTTATTGATGGAAAAACACATTATCAAGCTCGGAAAGATGTTAAATTATTCATTTAAATGTGTTCGGAAGTATGTGTTATACCACATGATTCTAGTTGTGTAATATGCAGACTATTATTCTTTGATCTTGTAATTTATTTAATTATAAAAAGATATTCATGCTCCTTAGAAAAAAAAAAAAAAAACCCTAATTTCTATTTAAAAATACTAATTCAATTCATCATTATGGAAATACATTCAAATATTCCTTCCAATTAAAATCATTATGAAAATAAAAATGCATACTAAATGCGGAGTAATTTAGATAATCGCCAAGTAATAATTTAAAAAACCTAACAGATTCTTATGTTCAATCACCACTAGCGTTTTTTGTAAAAAATAAATAGAAAAAAATTAAATAAACCATTCAAAAGGTGTTAATGTACTTTCGAGTCAAATAAAATTGCGTATCCATATTTTTATATATTATACCGTTGTTTGTGCACAAAACAAAAATACATATCAATTATTGTTTTTGGCTGAGAGAATTTTGTTTATATATTTATTTAAACTTTCTATTTCACTAGTCACAAAAAAGCCAAAAAAAAAAAAAAAAAAAAACCTTTGCTAAATAATCGAAAGAAAATATAAAAAAGTTATAGCACAAATCTCGAATAGAGTATGACAACATTTGCGTTGTGGCCAAGAAAAAAAAAAGAAAAAAAATACTTTTTTCAATAAAATTGGTATTTTTTGATAGAAATTGGATTACATATGTAATTTTTTTAAATTGTTATCCTCATTTATGAAATTAAAAAAAAAAAAAAAAAAGTGATTTTCTAAATTAACGGTCAATTTAACGGAGGGTACTTAAGTGGATGAAAACTAAAGTCTTGGGGTACTAAATCTAATAACTTAAAAATTTGGAGTACTAAAAATGAAAAAGAGGTATACTTTGAGTATAAAAAGTAAAATAAATATAAATCAGTAGTCAATATAATCTTAATCCAGCAGTCTACATGCATTCTCATATATCAATATATATGTATATTTTTAATAAATAAAAATGATAAGGGTCTTGTTTTCCTTCCCCCACCCCCCCCTATATAATTCTGGGGAGTAAATTATTCATTTGATGTTCAACAGGAGATTTTTGTGTTTACCCCTTTTATTTGGTTATCGATAATATAGAAATAATTCTAATATTGTCATTATTATATTTATGCACGCAAATATGCAAATATAGCATAAAATATAAAATACGTATATCGAGTTATAAAGTTAATAAAAATAAAATTTTATATCTATTACTGGAGTTTACTTGGATGGAGACCATTATTTGATTTAAGTTCGTGAGTGTCTCGCTTTCTAATTTTGCATATTCAAATATGAAATTCCTTGTGAATATTTCGGTATATACTTGAAAAAAAATTACCCCTTTAATTACGGGAAAAATACATGCTACCCCCCTGTGATATATGATATGTGCAAGATACCCCCCTGTGAAAAAATATATATCAAATTACCCCTCTGTGTTGTTAATAATAAAGCAATTCACCCCCCGACTCTGAAATTGTGTACACGCGCCTAAGCTGCGATTTTTAAGAATAAATTGTTATTTTATATTTAATATAATATATACTATATTATTATATATAAAATTAATAATATATATATATTTTTTTTAAAAATAAAATAAAATAAGAAAACCCAAACCCCCCTCCCTTTCTTCCCCATCGCACTCCCCCCCCCACCCACATCCCGTCGCACCACCCCCCCCACATCCCGTCGCCTCCCCCCACCTCCCCGTCGCCGGCGCCAACTTCAGCCCAGGCGTCGCCCGCCCCAGGCCCCCTTCCCCGTCGCCGGCGCCACCCTTCCCCCCGCCCGTCGCCGCCCCAACTCCCCCCCTTCCCCGTCGCGACCCCGCCCTCTTGCCCCCGCTTCTCGCCGGCGCCCCCACCTTCCTCCCACCGGTTGCCGCCCCAGCCCCCCTTTCCCCGTCGTCGCCCTCCCTTTCCCCCTTCTCGCCGGCGCCCCACCTTCCCCCACCCCGTCGCCCGCCCCAGCGCCCCCCCCCCCCCCCCCTCTTTCCCCCCCTTCTCGCAGGCGCCCTCCACCTTCCTCCCCACCGGTCGCCGCCCCAGCCCCCCTTTCCCCGTCGTCGCCCTCCCTTTCCCCCTTCTCGCCGGCGCCCCCACCTTCCCCCACCCCGTCGCGCGCGCCCAGGCCCTCCCCCCTCTTTCCCCCCCTTCTCGCAGGCGCCCCCACCTTTCCCCTCACCCAATGCCTGCCCCAGCCCGCTCCTCCTGTCGGCGCCCTACCTTCCCCGCCTAGGATCCCATCGCCACCTTATTTGCTTTGTTATGAAAAACACAGGGAGGTAATTTGGTATTGTTTTTTCACAGGGGTAATTTGCACATTTGGTATAACACAGGGGGGTAATTTGCATTTAACCCCTTTAATTACGAAATGAACGAGGACTAATTAAATTCTAGTCATCAGATCTTAAGCATAAAACCTCATAATTTTAGTCATTGTTGTGTTAATTAGGGTAAATTTTGTAATATAATGCAATATAAGCCTCAATATAACATTTTTGAAATATTTACTGATATATTACTACGATGACAAAATAATACTGAAATATTGCCTCATGCGTAAAATTATGAGGCTTCATGCTTAAGATCGATGAATAGAATTTGTTAGTTCCCATCCATTTCTTAATTAAAGGGGTTATTTAATTTCAAGCACGTAGAAATATTTCATGAGGAACTGTAGAATTAATATGCATTAAATTGTAGAGAGCGAGATATCCACATACCTGAACTAAATAATGGTCCACATCCAAGTAAATTCCAGTAATACATAAAATTCTATTTATATTAATTTTTATAACTCGATACGCATTTTCAGACATTTTTATGCTATATTTGCATTTGAACGTCTGTATAAAAATAACAATGGCAATATTAGAATTATTTCTATATTATCGGTAACCAAATAAAAGGGGTAAACACAAAAATCTCTTGTGAAACATCAAATGAATAATTTATTCCTCTGTATTATATAAAAGAGGGGTGAAAAAAGAAAAAAAAAACCTTTGTCCTTTTATATTTATTAAAAATATACATATATATTGATATATGAGAATGAGTGTAGACTGATGGATTAAGATGATATTGACTACAGATTTATATTTGTTTCACTTTTCATACCTAAAATATATCCATTTTTAGTTTTAGTATCCCAAATTTCCAAGTCAACAGATTTAGTACTCAAAGATTTTTGTTTTTATCCACCTGAGTACCCTCTATTAAAATGACCGTTAAAATTGACGATCAACTCAATTTTGGAGGGAAAATTAGGTGAAAATTGTTCTATGTAAGGACATTTTTTGCTTCCAGTTTATTCAACAAAAAAAAAAAAATTTGTATTTTAGTTCTTTTTCGAGTTTAATTTCATAAATAAAGACAATAATTTTAAAAAAAGACATATTTAATCCAACTTCTATAAATAAAAAATATCAATTTTACTGAAAAAAGTATTTTTTTTCTTTTTTCTTTTTTTTTTTTGGCCACAATGCAAATGTTGTCATACACTATTTATCGAGGATTTGTGCTATAACTTTTTATATATTTCTTTCAATTTTTGTAACAATTATTTGACAACATTTGCCCAAAGTGTTTTAGACAAATATTTTTTAAATAACAAACACCTGACCATATTCGTAATGGACCTATTTTTTCTTTCATTTACACCCCAATGCACAATTTTATGTGTCATGTATAGGTCGGTGATGAGTTTTATGTGGTTTAGTGATGGGACTTAAATGGGTTCAACCATGATTAAATTAACTCAGTGTTGATCAAGTTGACTACATATAACTAACTATTTCCATATTTGAAAAAAAAAAAAAAACACAATTTTGGTCCACTTTCTTATGGACGGTAGCAATTTTGGTCCATGTCGTATTCAAAATAACGAATCATGATAGTAATTTTAAAAAATGATGGCAATTTAAGGACAATGCACTAATTTGCTGGAATTGCGCACGTGACTGCATAATTTGGGAATTTCCGACGAATTAGCTTACATGGATACATTTTTTCTGCCGTTGCTTATGTGGGATACCCCGTCACTCCTGCCAACTCACCTTGCCCCGTAAGTAGCGACTAAAATAATGCATCCACATAAGCTAATTCGTCGAAAATCCCCAAATTATCGTCATGTGCGTATTGTGTGCACGATTCCAACAAAATTAGGGTATTGCCCTTAAATTGCCATTTTTAAAAAATTATTGTTCTAATTCACTATTTTGAATAAGATCTAGACCAAAATTGCCGCCGCCCCTAAAAAGGTAGATCAAAATTGCATTTTGTCCTATCATTTAACACTTTTGTCCAATTGGATTAGCTCTAACAGAAAAGAGACCTATGAGCAAAATTGAAAATTCTACCTTGTAGTTTTGGAAAAGAAATTTGGGATCAAAATTGAAAAACGGGGACTTCTTATGATGTTTCATAAAGCTTGGGGTTAAAATGGCAAAGACCTTAATTAATTGGGGCTAAAAATACAATTTTTAACCGGTACACTTCGGTCCAAATTTTGAAATTAACAGCAACATGCTTTTTATGTTAAAAAAGTAACGAAATTTGAATTCTGGGACTTACACTGTTTGATTAAACTTATTTAAAATATTTTATAAATCACTATATTTTATTGGGTGTTTTAAAAACTTATATAATATTGAATTTTATTTTAAAACTAAACTCATAAAGTATTTGAATAAAATAATATGCTAAAACTTATAAGATATTTTCACCTCTAATAAGACATTATGATGGTTAGGCATAATAAGTACTTATATTAGTAAAAATAACAAAAAAAGACATGATACAATTAGGATAAAAAATAGGTACATATTTCTTGACATATTTTTTATCGGCTTAATTGCATCTACTGTCCCGAATATTAGGGGGTGTGGCAAAATAAGGACCCTAAATATAGGGATGGCAAAAAATACCCTACAATTAAATTTTTTTTGGCAATTGTAGGACTCCAGCCACCGAATTTTTAAAAGTGGTCAGAATTTGCTTATGTGGCAAAAATTAGAGCTTTTTTTTTTGGGATTTTTTGCTGACTGGACATTGTTTTTATTTTTTATGTGATAATTAAGCACCTACATGGAAAAAATAAAAAATAAAAAACCCCTCCCCCAGCCACCCACCCAATTCCTCCCTAGTTCTGCGTTGACGCCGCTGCCGCTGCCGCCGTCCCCTCACAAAGGGGTCCGACGGCGTCGCCGGCCCCAGCAGAGGGGAGGCAACGTGGCGTCAATGGCCCCAGGGGAGTTTGGGCAACGCAGCGTCACCTAGGCTAGGGGTGCCTCGCCCTCCTCCTGGGCGACGGCGTGGTGGGGGTAAGGGTAGGGGTGGGTGGTGGTGGTGGTACTGGTCAGTTTTTTAATTAAATTTGTATTATAGAAAATAATAATTTATTTTTTATTTAAAATTATCTTTATATTTATAATCTAATTTTAATAATTTAAGTATTTTTTATTTTTATGAATATAAATTTTAAATTTATGATGTATTTTAAAATGTGTAAATTATTTATACACACTCAGAGATGCGGTACCACGACAGCTAGTATATAATATAAATTCAAAATTTACTTTTATGCAATTTGATATATTTTTTTCCATCTAATTAATTATGTGGCAGAAAAAAATAAAAACAAATATTCAATTAGTACAAAAAAAAGAAAAATTTTCACATCATTGCTTATATGGCAGGATCTTTTTTCCACTTAAATGCTTAGGTGGCAGTTGATTTTTTAAAAAAAATCCAGTCAGCAAAAAACCCCCAAAAAAATCGTAATTTTTGGCACATAATTCCGGTGGCAGGAGTCCTACAATTGCCAAAAGAAATTTAATACTGGGGTATCTTTCTGCCATCCCTATATTTAGGGTCCTTATTTTACCACCCCTTAATATACGCGGCAGTAGATGCAATTAAGCCTTTTTTTTATTATCTAAATTATTTTAAAATACTTTTATAAATATTACACATTAGTTTAGTTAACTCTAAATGAAACTTCAATTTATAATAGTTTTACAAAAAAAAAAAAAAAATTATGGAAAACTTTGATGATTTATTACCTAAACGGTTGCATGAAAAATATATATATACATCCATATCAGTCAAATATTAACATAGATATATAATAGATATTTTATTTGTTAATCACAATGACTATTTTCAGTTGTATAATTTATATCATTATGAATTTATATTTTTTAGTAAATATAATATCCATAGCAATCTTATTTTGTTTAAACTGTAATAATTTATTACTTGTTGAGTATTTTCTCTTTTTCAAATGCAAGAAAATTTAAATTAATAGCATATATTAAACTCTTTAATTAAGTATGAATTTACTAAAAAAAATAGAATATAGACAAAATAGTGAGGATATTCTTGTCTTATGAAATAGGGATAATTTATATCGCCCTCTCTTAAGGTTTAGTATAATCTGTGATTTAAAAAATTATATTTAGTATCCCTTATATTTATTTTTGTCCAACAAATATATCCATCCATTAGTCAAATTCACGGAATTTGCTGATATCAATAAAATAAATAAATGAAATTTATGTTTACAAGCAATTGACTTATTACTGACTTATTGGAGATCAAATAAATATTTTCTAATTGAATTAGCTTTACATCTTTACACGTTAATGAATGTGAGATATACATCTTGTCACTTATTTAGGGTATTTTGATCAGAAAAAATTATCTGACCTATAATAAGTTTGTAAGTCATGAAATATGGATATTCATCAACTTGTTTGCTGATGTCAGCAAATTCTATGAACTTTACTAATATATGGATTATTTGTTGGACAAAAACAAACGTCATAGATACTATATACAATTTTTCAAACCATAAGAGACCTAAGTGTAACGATACCAAACCTCAAGGGATAATGGTGTAATTATCTCTATAAAAATATTAATCTTACATATGGCTTATAAGATATTTAAAAGAATAGGTGAAGTTAATTTTTTTTTAAGAGTTTATAATTAAATTCAAGTCATCTTATTTTATGATTTTATAAACTCTTTAAAAAGGCATTGTAAAACGATGCTCCGCACTTTTACACTCTTCAAAACATGTTATAAAATATTTGATAGCTTATGAACTCAGCCAAACACTACATATATTTGGAGGCGTCTAACCATTTTTACAAAATGTGGAAATCCACTTATTCTACAAGGTTGAAAAAGTAATTTTGCCTTAATAGTATCTATATTTATATATAAAGGGAGAGCACCTCTTTGTTGTCTCTGTCATTACTAAAACTATAAAATTATGACAAGATAAAAGTATTTGCCATTAAACATATATAATTATTGACAATATTGAAATTATTATTTCATTTTTTTTCTAATCTTTTTTGTATAGTTAAAGACTTCCGCCAACTGTTGGATTACTCCAGACGACGGAGTGTAGCAGACTATGTTTAGGAGTCACTATACTCAACCAGATAATCAACACAACTCTTTATGTGACAATGTGTGACCTAATCAGTTTTATTTCGAACAGTGAATTGACATTTTTTTTTTCCGAGCATGAAATTAAAGATATGATTTACATTATCTGCAATTAACAGTTATATATAAGTACATCACAAAAAATTCATGCTCGGACCTTGTTCAGTCGAACCAATTCAATCACAGAGCAAGTGTAATATATTTGCTCTATGATTAGTCACTTGCCTCGAACTGTACACCAATCACATGACAAATGTATTATACTTGTCATATAATTGGTTTAAGTTCGACCGATTCAGGTCTGGACAAGAATTTTCCGTAGATCACATGTTCATGGCATTCGAGACCGCTGGGCAGCAGGCTTGTAAGGCATTCATCAATCACACAAATATCCAGAGTACTAGAAACAAAAGATATGCCAGAAATAGTCCAATACAAGGGCCTGGATCTAGGCTCCTTAGAGACTTCCATGCTCATCCTTGAGTGTCTTTATCGTCTTCCATTGGCTTTTCTTCGTCGCTTGTTTATGAAAGAATGTTGTATTTCCTATCCCCTTCTGGCAGCCATAATGTCTTCCTCTGCTTTCACAAGATCTCCTCTTTCCAAAAGCGCCACCAACTCACTCCTAAGGTGACGTTTCGTCACTATATTTTTTCCTACAGGAATTCGTTGCTAAGTTTGATTTTTTGTAATGTCTAATTTCAATTTTTGGACAAAATTGGACGAAATTGAACATGTCGGTCGATTTTGTCCTAGCAAGTTGTGGAACTAAAGTGCCAAAATGCCATAGTTACTGGATAAAAAATACAGTTAAACATAATAATTAATATCAAACATTTCATTTGCTATACTAGTTCCATAAAACCACTCAAACAATCACAAGATCATATGTATTCAATCTTAATTGAGAAATATTACAATAATCAGCAGCTGCGAATTTCATCCTTATTCAGTCCTTAAACCATCACAGTAGTACTTAATTAAACACACTGATCAAGGAATGAACTTATAAGCTCTCATCTTGTTAATAGTGTTAACAAATGACTTGGTGGTGTCCCTGAACCCCAAGAATCCGAACTCCTTGTTCTTGTTCATGCTGCACAGAGTCTCCTTGTTCCTGAACACAACATCAGCCAGCCAAAAAGCCGCTATGTCTCTTAGCTTCGTCGGCACCAGATCGTGCTTCTTCACAATCTCATCCCACACACCATCCTTATCCTTCATCAGATCCTCCAACAGAACCGGCTCCTTCCCTTCATACCCCACGGCCTCCAGCCCAAACTGCTGCGCCAGCACATTCCACAGGTGCTTCCACTTGAAAACGTCGCCATTGTTAATGTTGAATACCTGGTTCTTGGCCTTAGGATCCGTGGCCGTCCACAGGAAGTGCTCAGCTAGTAAATCGGCATCCACGGCGTCCCACAGACAGGTCCACGAGACCTCAGTGCCGGTGTACACCAACGGCTTGTTCTCGTGCTTGCAAATTGCGGCGTAGACGCTGAGTGTGCTGACAGTGTTCATCATGCTGCAAGGGGAGAACCCGAAAATCAGGGCGGGCCTGTGGATGGACCAGGTCAAGCTGTTCTTTCTCAGGGCCGATTCGTAGACTAAGTCTTCCAGGTTATAGTAGAAGTTCTCTTTTCTGGGCAGATTCTCGTAGAACGGGCAGTCGTGTGGCTGGTTGCTGCTGTCCATTTCGGCCATGTTTCCCCAGTAGTATTTGATGCCTGTTTGGAGGGCGAGGTGTTTGAGGTTCGGTGCATTCGGGATGACGGCGTCCAGGATGTTCCTGAACATGAGTGTGTTGAGTTGACAGTCCTCGGAGCCCGTCCAGGAAACGTAGAAAATGTGGGTGATATCAGTGAGGGGAGACAACTTGGAATACGTTTCATCCGTTTTGGCAATGTCGCATTGGACGTATTCGACGTGGAGGTTGGTCAGCCATTGGGGGCAGGGGCGGCGGGCGACTCCGTAGACCTTCCACGGGCCACCGGGTGTGTCCGCAAACGACAGAGTCTCGGCCAAGCCGCTGCCGGCAATGCCCGTGACGCCTACAATGAGTGCAACGCTCTGGTAACTCGGGGCAACACCATTTGGTTCAAGCTTTTTCTGCAGGTTAAAATGTGAGAAAATGAAGAGTTAAATATAGAAATTTCTGTTTTATAATCTCTCTCTAGACCATCCATCCATCAAAGGATTTTGTATTGATGGATTTGAATTTAATAAGGAATTCGTTTATAAAATGTATCGAATGATTTGATATTGAATATATTTGAAATTAATCGCAATGTTTTATAAATAACTCAAAATGAAAATTGAAAGATTTCTTCAAATCCTTTGCGACATAAACTTATGCAACTAAATGTAGTAGATTTATTATTTTGTATTTGAATTATTAGTTTAAGTCCATCAAATCAATCACAACATTAGACAATAGTGTAATGCTGCATTTGGATTTGTGAAAGTTTTGAAAAAAAAAAATCAAATAATTTCATACCAGAAGAATTTAGAATCAATGATATTATTACTACAAATAGCTCAAAATGATAATCAAAAGACTTCAAATCCTTCTCAAATTAAAATGATCCAAACATTTATGGAGTTATTATTTACAAAGAACCCCAGAGCATTTAAGGTAGCTACCCTTATACTCTACTTTTAATCAAATTTTGTTAACACTCTGGAACTAAAACAAAAAGATCAATCAAAGAGAGGAATATGATAAGATGCTGCTATTGATCCATGAGCTTCGAGCTAAACGATCAATAGTATTCTGATTGCGAGAAAGAATATAGTAAGCTGTCTACCGTTCCTATAGAGTCTTGGATTTGTAGTTAGAAATTTTTAAGGCATTGTAGGTATTAAGCTTCAGCTAATTGAGTTATAGATTGAACTATGTATGAATTCAAAATTCTTAATTTTAGATCCATCAATTCGAACACGACATTTGCAATAGAGGATTTGGATTTGAATTGGTGATCAATTATTGACAAATAATAATATTGTTGACTAAGTAAAAGCGTATATATAAACATAGGATTGAAATACATTTGTAGTCCTGTATCTTAAGTCATATCCGCATTTTCGTCTCTTAGCTTTTTGGGGTAATATTTTGGTCATGCATATCCTTAAGTTAAGCGATTTCAATTCTTTAATTGCCAAAGTTCACCTTCAAGGGTGGAAGAGTGAGCTCCAGCGAGAAAGTGAATTGAAATTGCAAAAGTTGAAACGATGCATGACCAAAATGCTACTATAAAAATTAAAGAACAAAATATACTGACAAAAATGAGCCAATAGAAACAGTAGCTCCAATTTTAAAAAGTTTCGTGAGATGCATGTGTACTTTTCCTGCAAAAAGGGACATGAACTCCGATGGAAAAAAAATACTGAAATTGTGAAAACTAAAAGATGAAGGATCAAAATGCTACTCTAAAAATTTAGGGAAAAAAACACGAAACGAACTAAATTACGGGACAAAAAAATATATTTAAACCTAAAAACATACCTGATCAACTTCACCAATGGACCTTTTGTACCACCAGCTCATTGCATCAGTATACATGTTGGCTTCAAAATCGAGAAGAAATTAAAAAGCAAAAAGTACTAACAATGGGAAGATAGTGGTAAAGAGGTTCTGAGATGCAGCTGAGGGAGGTGGGGTGCTCAGCGTTCTCAGGGGCTACCAGACTGGTGCAGAGGTATATATAGTGAAAATTTAAATGAAAATAAAGATGTCAATAAAAATTTAGAAAAAATGTGAAGTGTTGTGAGCAATGGGTCCATATCTATCTATATATGGAAAAATTGCAACTTTTGTCCCGTAATATAAAATGTGGTAATTTTTGTTCGATTTGAATTTAATTTTGCAATTAAATCCTATAACTTAACAGAAATTGTATATTAAGGACAATATCAGCCAAAAATTGCAAATTTGATGCCAGAATTTGGTATGTGCCCCTCGCGTGAGTTCTAAATTTCATATCAACTTGCAATATTTGGAGAATTATGTTCTTAATGTGCCATTTTTAGAAAAAAAAGAAAATTATACTGAAATTTGTCACCCTTATTGTTTTTAATTTTAATTTTATTTGTTTTATATAAATGGTAATTACATATTATATCTGTATCAATAAACTTGACAAATTTATTGATTCGATCAATAAACTCTTACAATAATAAATTAATATTAGAATAAATTCACATTAAGTAAAACAAATAGCCACACGTCTGATGTGACTCAAACCATATAATTACGAGACTTAAATTATAATCTTTCCCAACCATTTTTTTTTTCGAGGAAACACCAAAACGTATTATGTAAACCTAAAGCATAATTGAAAAATTCAACCTTATAGTTTTGGAAAGAAATTTGGGATCAAAATTCAAAATTTGGGACTTCTTATGAAATTCCATAAAGCTTGGGGTTAAAATTGTAAAGAACATATAAATTAAGTTGGGCTAGAAATACAATTTTTAACCTGTACGCTTCGCTCCCAAGTTTGAAACTAACGACATGCTTTTTATTTAGAAAAGTAACTAAATTTGAATTTTGGGAGTAAGTGTGTTTGATTAAGCTTATTTAAAATATTTTATAAGTCCCGATATTTTATCCGATATTAATTTTATGAGCTTATAAAATATTGAATTTTATTTTATAAATAAACTCGTAAAGCTTTTGCACTAAAAAAGGGCAAATACTTTCATAAATACTACATATTAGAATTTAATTAAATGTAAATGAAAATATTCAATTATAATCTTTTCAGAAAAAATATAAGGAAAAGTTTGATGATTTATTACCTAAACAGTTGCATGAAAAATAATATATTTATACGTTCATGCTAGTCAAATATTAATATATATAGATACATAATTAATATTTTCTTTGTTAATCACAATAAATATTTTCAATTGTATAATTTATATTATTTTGAATCTATATGTTTTTAGTAAATATAATATTTATAGCAATCTCATTTTATTTAAATTATAATAATGTATTATTAAATTATTAAGTATTTTCTCTTTTTTAAATACTGGAAAAAATAGTAGCATATTAAATTCTCCAAATTAAGTATGAGTAAAATCATCGTCGACTATTATGCCTAAAGAAAACTTAGATCCATATAAATATAAAAGTGCTATTAAAATTTACTATACTACAAAATTTAATCATATGAGTCATAAAATTACTAAAAAGAAAAATGGAATGTAGAAAAAAACAGTGAGGATGTTTTTATCTTATAGAATAGGGATAATCACACTGCTCGAACTTAAGGTTTGACGTAATTACACATACACCCTCGTAGTTTGAAAAATTATATTTAGTACCATTGATGTTTGTTTCCGTCCCACAAATATATTCATCTATTAGTCAAATTCACAGAATTTTTGATATCAGTAAAAAAAATTAAATAAAAATTTATACGTACCCGCAATTGACTTAAAACTGACTTGTTGTAGGTCAAATAATTTTTTTCTAATTAAATTACCTTTACACATCTTCATACGTTAATGCACGTGAGAAAGGTACAGTAAGTTTGTAAGCTTTGAATTGGGAATAAGTATGAATTTTCATTCAAATTCTTTGCCGATGTCAATAAATTTTGTGAATTTTACTGACGTATGGATTTATTTATCGACAAAAATAAACGTCATGAATTCAATTTAATTTTTTAAATTATAAAGAATTTACGTGTAATTTGAGAATAGTGTAATCATCCCCATAGCATGTGAAGAAAATGAGAAGAATCTAGACATATATCACTAGATGACGTTGGTTTGTCATTTACACAATAAAATAATGAACATGGATCGCGTGCGCCCATGTATAACACACACCCAAAAATTCGAAAAGAAGGAAAAGGACAACAAGGGAAAAAAACAATAGTCCCTTTTTTTTTTTTTATTTATTTTTTTGCATCACCAATTCTTCAAGAATTTTAAGATGTGCCCGGTTAAATGAATAGCTCTAACCTTTC
The DNA here is from genome assembly GCA_034509725.1 of Sesamum angolense. Classification (NCBI taxonomy): domain Eukaryota; kingdom Viridiplantae; phylum Streptophyta; class Magnoliopsida; order Lamiales; family Pedaliaceae; genus Sesamum; species Sesamum angolense. The sequence goes on from JACGWL010000012.1 coordinate 7,559,260, forward strand.
AATTATTTTTTATTATTATTATAAATCTCGCCGAGTCATGGATGGTATCCATGATTTCGCTTTTTTATTTAATTTTTTTTTTGTTGGATCGTGGATACTGTCCATGAATCGACACAAATTTGTTATTTTTTTTTAAAAATATTATTTTTTTTTAAAATATTATTTTTATATATTTTCTTTTTTCTAATTATAAAAAAATAATTAATCCCTATTTAGAGTGAGCTAAGGGCACTTGTAATTCACTGGGGTAAGGCGTGGTTGTAGATAGGAACGAATCTAGAAGTGAAAGTTTGAAAGAATAGAATATATGTATACGCTGAGATCACTTTGCTATATTATTCGGGATAATTGAAATAATTATGGACTCCAATCATTAAAAAAAAATAATTTTTCGCAATGGTTAAAATTTATAATCAAAAGAAATTTTTTTTTATGACAAATACAAATTGACCATGGTTTGCAACGGCCATTAGCCGTTGTTTTCTGCGAGTGTGGCCAAAATACTAGTTATGGCTAAAATCATGGCAAATATTTGGCTGTGACTAAAAAACATGGTGAATATTGATGAAATGTAGTAAAAATATATGTTTTGCTTTAGTTTTACTTAATTGTAGATAGTAGTGATTTACCATGATTTTCAAGCCGTGGTTATTAATAGTGTAGCGGAACTTCAATTTTTTTTTTTCAAGTGAGTGTATAAAAAGATAAAAATTAGTGTACAATGTTGCATAAAATTATGAAATTTGGGGGGAGATGTAAAGACAAGTTTAAAATTATGTGTGAGTAAATATTACATTTGGTCTCTTAAGTTTTCGTTTAAAATAATTTTAGTCCTTCAACTCTGTTTATTGGCTTTAACATCCTTAAACTTTAGTTTTTATCTCATTTGGTCCCTCGGATCATTTTTAGTTTGAAATATGGTTGCATTTTGACTGTTTGAAGGGTAAAAATGATCATATAAGTTTGATTTTATCATTTTAGTCTCTTATGTTTGTAAAATTATCAAATTAGTCATTGTTAAATGAAAAACTAACTTTCTTATATGAACAAATTGCTATTTTACTCCTGTAACTTAGAGGGATGAGATTTTTGGTCCTGTACAAATTGATTTTCGTAATTTAGTCTTGTAACTTTATAATTTTGGCAATTTTAGTCCTTTCCCAATCAATTTGACTGAAAATTACAATTTAATTGTAAATTTAGTCATGTAAATGAATTCACGAGGGACAAAAAATGTTAACTCTCTCAAGTTATAGGATTAAAAATGCCAACCCCCTAACTTACAGGACTAAAATTAAAATTTAATTGGGTTATGTTCAAGTTATATGCAGTCTTTCGGCCAAATTGGCCTGAAAATAATGAAAATTCCCAAAATTTTTAAGTTGTAGGATTAAATTGCGAAAATCAATTTGTGTAGGACCAAAATTGGCACCCCCCACAAGTTACAAAGTTATAATTGTATTTTTTTCCTTTTTATATTTTTTATGTTGTCTCATGTGAATAATAAAAACTTTGAACTCTTGTAAATATAATAATAATATATTTCTTAGCTTAGATAAACAGTCTCTTTTTTTCAATAGTTAAAAGAAAAACTAAAATTATAAATAAATTTTATAAAACTTATCTAATTTGAAAATATATAAAAAAAATCTAAGTCAATAATTTTTTTATTTTAAGAGTTAAAGATAAGTTTTAGAAAGTTAAACTGTAATATTATTTATTAAATATTTGAATTTTCGAACAAAAAGTTGGTATATTGTACTTTTAAACTAGATTCTTTAGTGGAATTTTATATATAATTCATTTTTAAAGGTTTTCTAAATATATAATTCCATTTTATAGAAAAAGTTCAATAAAAAGTACATTTCACCAACTATTTTCAAAATCATAGTTGTTAAAATTTAACAAATAATATTAAGATTTAATTTTATTAGACTTATTTTTAACTCCTAAAATTAAAAATCGACTTAGATTTTTTAATTATATTTTCAGGTTTAGATAAGTTTTATAGAATTTATTCATAATTTTGGTTTTTTTGGTCACTTTTGAAAAAAAAAAAAAAGACTATTTTATTTTAAGTTAAACAATTTGTTATGATTTTATGTTCACAACAGTTCAAAGTTTTTATTATCCATACAAGATAATTACATCATATTCACGTATAAAAAATATAAAAGAAAAGTTTCCTTTCTAAAAAAGGATGATATAATAATTATATAAATTTAAGGGACTAAAGTGATAAATCAAATATCATTGACCATTTTACCTTCCAAAAAGTCAAACTCCAGCCATATTTTTGCCGAAAAATTGTCAGAAGGACCAAGTTGAGACAAAAATTAAGGTTTAGGGACGCTAAAGTTAAAAAATAAATTTGAGGGATTAAAGTGATTATAAACTAAAACTTAAGCAACAAAATATAACATTTACCCTATAATTTAAAAAAAAAAAAAGTTACGCAATTTTGGGGGGCACTATATATATAGATCCGTCCTTACTTGTAAATTTACAGGTTCAATTGGAGGCTTGCAAAATGAGGAAAACAGTACAACAAAATATTATACTACTTGACAAACTATCAAGTGATGAGTCAAAAATTATCATTAAAAATATATATTAAGTGATTATAATTTAATTTTATCACAATATAAATTTTAGTGACAAAAGCTGTCACTATAGATGGTGACACATCTACAATGACAAATTTAATGGGAACACAAGTACTGCCGGCAACAAATAATTCTTTTCATTAGGTCATCAATATACATATATAAATAATTGTTTTTAGCGATAATTTTGTGCATAATTTTTTTTCGCTAATTCTTTCTAATTATAATTTTACAAAAAAAATAGCAGCGAGTATTAAAACTTTAAAATTATGACAAAATAAAAGTCTCTGTTACCAAATATATTTAATTAATATTGTCAGTTGACCTTTTTGTCACTAATTTTATTGTGTTATAGCTAAAAAGATTCGCGAATTGTTGGATTATTCCACTGCACAATCAACCACTTCAAAAATATACATAGTCAGTTTATTTTAAATAGTGCTCAATGAAAAATTCTAATAATCCAATTAGATAAATCATCATGAATATCTCTTGAATTTTTAGTAATTTCATACCAATATTTTTAGATTGAGATGAGTGAATTAATTCTTTTTCTTTTTCTTTTTATTAAGCCCAAAATTCTTTTATTTTTAAAGACAACCCAAATTTTTTTAAAATTATAAAAAAAAACCAAAACGTGTAGGACACGCCAACAGGCGTGTCCAACGCAGTGTCCTTTCTTTTTCCTTTTTTATTTTATATTTTCGGACACGTGAATGTCGTGTACGACACGTGTCCAAGGCGTGTTTGAGCCGTGTCCATGTTCAACACATGTCAGTCACTGCATCAAATAATTTTTTGAAGTGTCCGTGCATTATAGCCTAAATCTAACCCTAACACTACCAACTAAGCAACAAAAGCACGACGAATACTGGGGCTAGAACAACTACAACACCTGTACCGTTGACCAAGAACTCACCAACTGCAATATGCACACAAGACTCAACTAGACACCATGAAACAAAAGCACCAGAAAAAAATGAAAGGAAAAAGTATAGAGATTCCCTGGTCTACTATTGGACGAACTAGATATTAGTAACACCATACGCCGAGAGGGGGAGACACAATATCTCTCTTAGTGGTTAAGGACAAGAGAACATTGACAGAAAATGCGGACGCGAGAAGAGTTTGAATAGAAATAGGACACTCATGTGAGGGAACAAAGACACTCATACAAGAGAACCACACACAATTTTTGTCAAAAACTTGAGAAGGAAAAAGATTAGCAATTTTCCCATATTTAATCAACCTAAGTGTCATAGGGGTTTTAACGGTTGTGAAATTTCGGCCCGCTGTGCGGCCTAGTTCTGCTCAAACCAGTCAGCCTTCCCTTAAACTTACAACGTTCGTGTTTAATTTAGAACTAAATCAAATTGCAAGCAAGCCAACAAGCAACACATCCACCACCAAGCATAAATGTGAGCAATGCACAATAATTACAGGAAAGATTCCTAACCCTGCATTAAACTCCAAGCACCAATACAAGGAACACACTCAAGCTTGCACACCCCTCACTATGCAATTCTAATGCCAATCATCAATACCAAAAGGTGCAGTGAACATTCCTCAACTGTTGGGTATAGTCAGACAAACCTAACTGCCTAAACAGTTACAACTGTTCGGCGGTTATGGTCATAACCTCCTCCCAAACATCAGCCACATCTCCCTCAACTGTTTGCCGAGACCTGTAAACATCTGTCGAGTCTTGTGCGCATCGGCTGGGTGCGCAGCCGTCTGCAGATGCCTGTGCACACAGGGGCTGCTTAGGCGCACAGCATCCTGTCGTCCCGCATGTCGAGTATTGCTAGCACGCATGGCATCCAGCTTACTTCACATAGCCGTCTCCCTCGTGCGTGCAGCACCCCTTAATTGTACGCCATAGGTACTACCTGCGTGTACACTGCCCGACTGTCTGCACCTAGCCCACACGAGGTGCGCGACAAGCCTGCCCACACACACCACAGCCTGGCACCTCGACCAACCTGCCTGTATGATTGTCTGACACTGTGCCGCACCATGCCGACACCTTTAGGCGGCCTAATGCGCATGCCTGCCGCATCCAAGCCTAACGTTGCATGAAGGGGCTTACAAACTACCCCCACCAGAAAAACCCGACGTTCTTGTCGGTTATGCTCCTCTTTCTTTCGCTGTCCAGTATTCATCAATTTTTGTCCTCAAATTGATACAAGTTTACATCACTCCAAGTAGCATCAGCTTCAGATTCACCCGTCCAATGAACCAAGTAGTATGTTCTCCTGTTTTTCTTACTTTCGCTCATCGTTTTGTGATCCAAAATTTTCAACGCAATCTTCTCAAACTCCTTCATTGCTATCTCTTCGTGTCCAATAAGTCCTGATGGAATTTCTTTAGAAAACTCACATGAAAGATAGGATGAATCTTCAACCTATCTGACAGCTTGAACATGTAAGCCAACAAACCTACTTTGCTTACCACTTCAAAGGGTCTGTCATATTTTGGAATTAGTCCACGATGTACCATTTTGGAATTGATCTTTTTCCAAATCTGCGGGGTCAATTTTAGCAACACTTGATCCCCGACACTGAACTACACATATCGTCTTCCCTTATCAACATACTTTTTCATTCAAAGTTGTGCTTTAGGCAAACTATCTTTTGCCTCGTCCAAAAGTTCCTGCTTGGACTGAGCAAACCGGTAGGCTGCAGGGCATTTGCCACCGGACTTGTGCACTGGTACCTCATGGGTATCATTGGTTGTTGCCCACAGACCAGCTCGAACGGACTCATACCCATCGCCGACAACTTATGCAAATTGTAACATAATTGAGCAACGTCCAGCAAATCCACCCAATTTTGCTGACTTGCCAAAACATAGTGCCTCAGGTAGTCTTCCACCAACGCATTCACGCTCTCTGTCTAATCATCAGTTTGGGGATAGTTAGCAGGAGAAAACTTCAGTTCTGTGCCCAACATATTGAACATAGTCGTCCAGAACCGTCCGGTAAACATGGTGTCCCTGTCACTTATAATATCTCTGGGTACACCAAAATATTTAGTAACATGTTTAAAGAACAATTCAACCATCGTTTCAGCGGGACAAACATTAGGTGCATCAATGAAAATCCCATACTTGAAAAAACGATCAACAACAACAAAAATAAAAGCCATACTATTCACTTTAGGGAAACCCGAAATGAAATCCATGGACACCGACTGCCACGACCCCTCTGGAATAGGCAACGGTGGCAACAACCAGGCTTCTTTTTTCTTTTCCACCTTGTCTAGTTGACATACTAGACAAGTTCTCACATAGGCCTCAACATCTTCCTCCATCCTAGGCCAATAATACTAACTAGATAGCAGTGCCAACATTCTGTCAATCTCGGGATGTCCTGCCCACTGTGGATCATGAGTTTCTCTCAACAGACGTCTACGTAATGGTCCTGTCAGTACAAATGCCCGTGCACCATTGGCATATAGTAGCCCACTATCAAGCCAATATTTTTGGATCTGGCCACTCTTTGATCTGTTCCACTAACTTCATATAACCTACATCCATTTTTAAACTTTCACAAATCTAAGCAAAGAGATCAGACTCGACCACTGTCAAGGCTGCCACAAACTCCTCAACCAGTTTTCGGCTCAGTGCATCTGCCACATCATTGTGCTTGCCTGGCCGGTGCACCCAGTCAAAGTTGAACTCCCCCCAAAACTCCTGCCAACGGGCCTGTTTAGGGGACAACTTCCGTTGCGTTTTCAAATATGTATTGGCCACATTGTCGGTCACAACAATGAACTTAGTGCCCAACAAGTAATGCCGCCATGCACCCAAGCAATGCACCACAACGATCATCTCCTTCTCGTGTATGTTGTACCACAATTCAGCATCTTTTAGCTTGCGGCTTTCAAACGCAACAGGGTGTTTGTCTTGCACCAACACACCCCCAAGTGCTCTGTCAGAAGCATCTACTGCACCTCAAACGACGTGTCAAACTATGGAAGTTTGACCACTAGTGTAGAGATGACCTACTTCAGCAACCTGAACGCCTCATCGCTGACAACGGTCTATTCCCACTTCTGATATTTCTTTAGAAAATCCGTCAAGGAATTTACAATTTTGGAATACCCCTTGATGAATCGCCTGTAATAGTTCGCAAGGCCATAAAATAAACGCAAGTCAGTCACCTTAAATGGAATACCCCAATCAACCACTAATTGTACCTTCTGGCTATCTATATGAATTTTCCCTTCGCTTATTACATGCCCAAGGAACGTAATTTGTTCACAACAGAACTCACATTTCTCTTTCTTGACATACAACTCGTATTCTCGCAACTTTTGAAATACAACCCTCAAAAGCCTCAAGTGATGTTAGTGATTCTGAGTAAACAACAATATCATCGAGATACACAACAACAAACCGATCTAGAAATTCATATAGAACATTGTTCATCAAATTACAGAATGCAGGCGCGTTCGTCAAGCCGAACGGCATCATTAAAAACTTAAAAGAACCATACTGCGTAACACACATGGTCTTTGGTTCATCACCCTCGCTACATGGACTTGCCAATACCCTTGACAAGAGAACATTTTGCTACACGGTCTTTGTGTAGTACTTGGCCTTTGTCAGCTTATCAAAACAATCCTTCACGTTTGGAATAGGGTACTTATTTTTAATAACCTTATTCAGTGCCCGATAGTCCACGCACATCCTCAACATGCTATCCTATTTTCTTTGGAATAGAACACGGGAACCATATGGTGCCTCCAACAGCACATCCTACTGCTCACTTAACTCTGCCAACTCTACAAGACACATGCGATAAGAGGTCTGTGCGGGCGGCTATGCCCTAGGCTCCAAATCGATCGCATGATCAATGGCCCGACGTGGGGGTAACCTTTTAGGCAATTCAGGAGAAAAGACGTCATTGAACTCCTCTAACACCTCCGCAACTTCATCTAGAACTTCCTGAACAACATCCGATTTTGCCTCAATGAAGGCGGCAAGATAGGTTTGCTCTCTCTGCTTCAACACCCTTCTTTACTTGCAACGCCTACAACAAAGTATCCTTCTTCTCCGCTAATCTAACAGAGTCCTGCAAATATGTGCCCTGTACAAAGGAAGTACAATTCACATCAGCAATAAATAATCCACTCAGATAGGGAATTACCATTATATGAGCCAACAACATGAAATCCATCCTGAGAATCACGTCAAAATCGTCCAGGGGGACAACCATCAGATTACAATTGTATGTCCACGAGCCCACTTTCAAGTCCACACAAGCCACGCCTTGGATCGACTTTACTTTAGAATTCACAGCCTTAATGCGGCTAGAATGTTGAGCAAGAGTCAGCCCCAAATTCTGAATCTCTCGATCCGCCAAAAAGTTGTCAGTGGCACCCGTATCCAGCATTGACATCACCACTTTGCCATTAACTTGCACCTGAACATACAACAAACTTTCCTGCATCGTACCCAACAACTGCAAAGCATTGACCCGTGAAGGTCTACCCTCATCATCATCATCCGCCTCAGCAACTAGAGCATTCAACTTCCCACGTTTGGGATAATCCCGCATACGGTGGTCACCTTTATAGAGATAACAACTTTTCTTTGTCTTATCAATAGAATTGGGTGGTATCTTTGCTACCGACTCTGTTCCCTCCTTATTCTTCTTCTTTTTGAACTTTTCGTCCTTTCTCACCTTGCCAGATTTTCCCTTATCCTTTCCAAAATCTTTTTTCTTCTTTTTTGGTTCAGAACCGCTAGTAAACCGGTAATCCACCAACCTATTAGCGGTAGCAATCGCAGACGGCAAGTCCTTGACGCTCTGACGTCTTAGTTCTCTCTGGGCCCAAGCTTGCAATCCTAACAGAAAGTTGAATAGCTTGTCCTCCTCGGACATATCACGAACATCAAGCATCAGTGAATTCCTTCACATAGTCCCTCAACGTTCCTGAATGCTTCAACTTTCGGAGGGACTCCCTTGCAAGTCAAGATGTATTGCAAGGAAAAAATTGACCCTTCAATTCTTTCTTCAAAACGTCCCACATTTTATTCACTCCACGATTCGCACTAGCGTTGTTAGAGAGACGAGTACACCACCATAGTTTTGCATCCCCAATTACATACATACTGGTGATCGAGATCTTCTTCGCCTTCGGAATGCGAGCTGCTTGGAAATATATTTTCGTATCCCACAAAAAATTCTTTAACTCTTTGGCACTACGAACACCGACGAAGGGCTTCGGATCTGAAACCTTTACCTTGGACGCAGGAACACGATCTTCCTCTCGGCCCACCACCTCCTTCAACAGATTCACTTCTGTGTGCAGGGTCTCAACCTTTACATCGACAACATCGGTGAAGATGCTCATCTCCTCAACTGCTTCCGTGGCACGCTGACCTATCACATCCGACCACCTATTTAATGATTTTTGCAACGTGTCAACCCTCACATGCTCTCGGCCCACCACCTCCTTCAACAGATTCACTTCTGTGTGCAGGGTCTCAACCTTTACATCGACAACATCGGTGAAGATGCTCATCTCCTCAACTGCTTCCGTGGCACGCTGACCTATCACATCCGACCACCTGTTCAATGATTTTTTCAACGTGTCAACCCTCACATGCAAGGTATCAACTCGCGAAAAAAATGCCGCCGGTGCAGACTCTGGGGGCTGCCCACGACTACGAATTTTCTGCCCGCTGTGCGGCCTGGTTCCGCTCCAACCAGTCAGCCTCCCCTTAAACTCAAAACGCTCGTGTTTACTTTAGAACTAAATTGGATTGCAAGCAAACCAACAAGCAACACATGCACCACCAAGCATAAACGTAAGTAATGGACAACAATTACAGGAAAGATTCTCAACCCCACATTAATCTCCAAGCACTAATACAATAAACGCACTCAAGCTTGCACACCCCTCACTCTGCAACTTTGATGCCAATCATCAATACAAAAAGGTGCAGTGAACATCCCTCAACTGCTGGGTACAGTCAGATAAACCTAACTGCCTAGACAGTTACAACTGTTTGGCGATTATGGTCATAACTGTCTCTCAAACATCAGCCACATTTCCATCAATCGTCAGGAACTACCTCGTAACCGCCCGAGTGTAACCTCCATCATCGGCCAGCCCTGTCTGCTGCTGCCGAGTCATGCGTGAGGCCTGCCAATTCCTGCACGCATCTTGCCGAGTCTACGTGCATCGACCGGGAGCCATGCGCATCGGCCGGGTGTTGTGTGCGTGCGCTCGCAGCCATCTGTCGAGACCTGTGCGCATCTACCGAGTCATGCGCGCATCGGCTGGGCGTTGTGTGCATCTGTCGAGCGTTGGGAGCGTGCCCGCAGCCGTTTGCCGATACCTACGTGCACAAGAGCTGTCTGTGAGCACAACGTCCTGCCGTCCCGCACGTCGAGTGTTGCTAGCTTGCGAATCCAGCCTACTCCGCACAACCGTCTCCCTCGTGCGCGTAGTACCCCTTAACTATACACTATGGGTACTGTCTGCGCGCACACTGCCCGACCATCCTCACATCTTTCAGTCAATGCCCGACACCGTCCGTACCTAGCCCACACACCTGCCCACGCACGCCACAGCCTAGCACCTCGACCGGCCTGTATGATTGTCCGACACTGTGCCGCACCACGCCGAAATCATTAGGCGGCCTAATGCACACGCCTGCCGCATTCGAGCCTAACGTTGCACGAAGGGGCTTACACTAAGGTTGTAGTGAAACACACTAGGGACAATTGCAACTTTTGTCCCTTAACTATGAGGGGTGCGATTTTAGTCATGTTGGAATTCAACTTGCCAATTAGCCCTTGTAATTTGAAAAAAATAGCATATGAAAGATAGAATCCATTTAGAATTACAAATCTTGTTGGATTTTAGCATGTGCGTCTCATGTTGGTCCCAAATTCTGGTTAGATTTGCAAATTCGATGCATTTTATCTTTAATGTGTCAGTTATTAAATTGTATGAATTAATTACCAAATTGAATTCCATTATACGATTAAAATTTCCCCACAATAGGTATAGGATAAAAATTATAATATTTTCCTATCTATCTATCTATATAAAAACACTCTATTGGTACCTTTAATTTTATGGTCTATTATTTTTTTTAATATTTTAGTAAGTTTTTCTCTATCTTCAACTTTTCATTTTTGTCTATTTTCAACTTCCACACTTCTCTTATTTTCTTTTTTAATTTAATTAGTATATTTTTTAAAATAATAATCGTTTTTAATTTTTTTAATTAAGTGGACACATATTTAAATGTGCCAGATATACTCATTATATAACAAGGCTCAAGGCCTAGAGAAATTATTTTTTGTCTACCAAATATGAATCGATGATATGTCCTTATTTGTTCTCTTCATCCACAAATAACTATCCCTTTTCTTAATTAATTTGGGAAAAAGCCAAAAACCCCTATATGATATCAGAAATATTTAAAAAAAAATTCTGAAAAAAATAAAATATCAAGAACACTCCCTGTAATTTAAAAAAAGATTAAAAAAACCCTTGAGGTCAGAAATTGTAGTACAGTCGCGTTGACTGAGGGTGTGGGTCTGAAACTTTATATTTTTTGATAATTTTATCTTTACCTCTCTATAATAAATATATATAATACATATTATGTATAATTTAATAAATCTCAAAATAATATATAATACCTTATTAATAATAAAAATTACTTTATTTGAAACTATATAATTAAATTAATATTTTTTAATATAATATTTTTAATTAAATAATTAAATTAATAATTTTTTAAGAAAAAGGCAGCAGCGGCGACGCGATCGCCCAGACGGGGGCGGGGAAGGAGAGGGGGGTGGGGTGGGGGAAAGGGAAGTTGACGGGGGGGGGTTATAATATTAATTTTTGTAATAATTATAATATTATATTTAAATAATTCTTCTTTTGTAACTTATAATTTTAATTTTTATAAATTATAATAATTCATATAATGTAATTTATCAAACATGTGATCTAATTCATTTTCTAAAGCCACGTAGGATTAAAAACCCCAAAAAATATCCACTTGACATGCCATGTCATTTTTTGATAAAAAATTAAACTTTCGGCCATTAAAAATTTAAGTATCATCAATTTTAAAGTTTAATGAATTTATGAAATTGAGTTAATTATCGAACTAAAATTAATATTGAGCATATTTATCAAACTAATAAAAATAATTTTTTCTATATAAAATTTAATATAAATAATTTTATAGGTATATTGTAATAAATTTTTTTAATATAAAAACTTTTTCTAAATAAGTTTTATATATATTATAGGTATATCTTAATAGGTTTAGGTTGACAAAATTGACTAAGAGGGGCATTTTAGTTATTGTCCCTATAAAATTAGGCTCTCTTTGACCAGGGGCAGTGTGATCTATTGTTTGTAACACAGGGGGTAAAACTAATATTTAATTTTTCAAAGGGAATTTTTCAATCTTTTACATAATATAGGGGCAAAATGAATTTAACTCTAATTAATCTATAGCTTTTATATTGAGGGAGCACCTAATTGGTGTCTCGCCCATTTTTAGTCTGTTATTTTTACTTCTTTTTTTTAATTATTTTAATTTTTTTTCTTTTCTCAACTTCTAACTCTCTTTCCCTCTTCCCCACTATACACTCAATAACTTTCCATAATTTTACTATTATTTATATATTTAATTAATATATTTTTAAATAATAATTATATTATTTAAATTTTAATTGCACACTTAAAGAGTGTGCCACAAATTACTAGTTTTATAATTATTTTTTGTTCCTGCATGTTCAAAGTTAGTTTATTTGCAAATATTCTTATTATTGGCATTACTAATGCAAATCTAGTGACATAAAATCATGAGAAGACCATTATATATGACCTATATATATTGTTAGTAGATTACCGATAATTACTATCAACAACAATAACTAAACTCTTTTCTGACAAATAAAAATTAATGTTATTTAATATATATATAACTACCTATAATGTATATTCTGACTAAAAAATTTGTATAAAACGAATTTATAGTTATCATGGATGACAATTTTCTTTTCTTTTTTTTTTTAGGTCAGAGCAATGGATTTTTTATTAATTGAAAAGAAATCGATTACAAGTACAATAATTTTTTATGACATCAACATCTAACAAAGACTATTACAATAATCATATAATAGTATGCTCAATAACACTAACTATTACAGTAGACCAATAACTCCTACTATATAGTAGATCAACTCCTGTTATACGGCATATAACATCCTACGTATTTGGCGAGATTCGAACCCATGACATCTAAGATCATGGGACCTCAGCTTGGCCAATTGAACTAGGCCTCATAGGCCGTGAATGACAAATTATTGATGATGACAAATTATACTTGTGATGAGTTAGACGAAGAGCAATTAAAATTGCGTGTATGTGATTCTCTAAAATTCATGAATTCTTGACCAAGAAATTAAATTGCTGCGGCCCCGGGGGTTCGGACCATATAAAACGATCAAATATTAGATTTGTTGGAAGATCTGTAATTGAAACTTTTCCAACGCTCAAAAAATACAAAGCATATTATTGTCTCATCAGTGGCCTACTTTGGCTCTGAATTACTTATAAGACCCAACGTCCGTACTCATACTAATGTAAAAAATGGATGTATCATGATCACTTTGTTCCAAAAGTAATGTTGAACGATCCTCGACGGTGATAACAGATTCCCGTGATCCCACCCAATCATCACGAATCTCTGATCTTGTGAGGGTATTTTCGTCTTTTCAGATAGTCTCCTAACTAGCTAGACCCCCCTCGACTGCCAAGTGAACATCGTCCGGTCGTATTCGAAGATAAGATGAAGACTGGTTATGAGCAGAAACGTAATGTGGTGTGGATGTCTGAAGAAAATTGAGCATGGAACGCGTGCACCTTATGTAAGACAAAACAAAGAAACAATAATTTGTTAATACTGATGATGCACTAAAAAAAAAATACTATTGCCTTCAATTTTACAAACTATGAATTACTGCTGTGGTAAATAGTTATTATTAACTATGGTTAAATAAAAAGTAATACAAAAAATTAATATATTTGTCATGAAAACTATTTCTACCATGGCTAAAAGTCATGGCAAAAACACTCCAACTATCCAACTGTCGCGTTGGAGTTTATTAGTCACACTCGCAAAAACCATGGCCAATAACTATCGCATGACCATGGTCAATAACTTTTTACTGCGGTTATTAATGTTTACCATGGTAATTAGCCATGGCCAAAAGTTATATTTTTTGTAGTGATGTTTGGTGTGGATGAAAATACACTCCAACTATCCACGATGTTTTAGTCTGATAGTTAAGGTTGAGATTCCATAAATCAATTTAAGATTATGGGTTTTAATTTTGCCAACTGTATGGGTATTACATTATAAAGAAAATGAGTTTTTACAACACGATAAAATGACATTGGGTTAAAAATCGTAGTTAATTAATACTATTCACCATGGTGAAAAAAAAAAGAAAAAAATACAATTTACCCCCTTGTGATATGATAAACGAGTAAAAAAAAACACCTGTAAAAAATAAAATAGCAATAAAAAAAGAAGCAAATTATCCTCCTATCTAAATCATTGATAGAGGGTAATTTGCTTCATTTTATAAAACACAGGAGGTAATTTGCTAATTCTTTTTCATAGGGGGTATTTTCTTTCATATAACAGAGGGAGGTAAATTGCATTTAACCCGAAAAAAATCAAAGCAAAAAGTTTAAATTTTTGCCATAATTAATCAGTACTCACCATGATTTTTAGTCATAGTTAAAACATTTGTCATGGCTAATATTTGGCGACATGACTTGCAGAAACAACGGTAATGGTCATTGTGAATTGTAGTTGATTTGTGTTTGTCATGATTTTTTTCTTTTGACTATAGTAATTAACTGTAGTAAAAATCATATTTTTTTCTAGTGTTAATCTTACTTATCTGAATTTATTATAATTATTTCATTGTTTTTAGTTATAATAATTGATTAATTAAATATTGATGTATCACTTAATTTATTAACAATATTGATGTAACCATATAATTATAATTTTTTTTAAAAAAAAGTAAGGTGGAGATTGATGGACTATATATATATACATATATAATTTTTTTTTTTTTTTCATTTTCCATCAGTTCTCTTTATATGGACCTCAAATTAGGACTCTCACCACTAGAAAAAAATAATACTTTCATAATAATTAAAAACTATGATTAAATGCAAAAAAAATATGATAACTACTAACTATAGTTGTAATTGATGTCAAAATATTAGACACAATTAAAAACATGGCAAATACTTTTTCATAGTTCAAATCATGGAAAATTTAATTAATCATGGTTATTAATTTTTTTGTATCAATTTTGTTTGAGTGTGGTAGATAGTATTGATTTATCAAGATTTTCAAATCGTGGTTATTTATAGTATATGAAATAATTTATTTTTTTGTAGTGTCAGGAAATATTAAAATTTGGTAGAGTGATTCTATATATAAAGGGTATATTAAATTGACATTTTTTCAATTATATTTAATTACACAAAACACCTTACTATAATAAAGAAGAATAATTATTTTCCACAGTATAAATCACGATGTAAAAATCATGAGAAATCAATACGATCTGCCATGGACAAATAGAACCAATATTTTCACTACGATTAATTAATATTCACAATAATTTTTTTATGCCCAAAATATGTACCATATTTTTCAGCTAGAACTAATGTTTTGGCCTCATTGACAGAAAATAATGACTAATAATCATTGAACAATGGTTAAATAACATTTACTATGATTTTTTAACTTTAACCATGAGAATTGACCATATGTACAATTTCATATTTCTTCTACTACCCCTACTCTTTTAAAAATGATAAATACACCCATAATATTGTAACTATATTTTTGACAGCTTCTTATGGGCAAAAATTTACACAAACATACTTTAAAGAATATTACATCAAGAATATTACTTTAGTAAAATCGATTTGTAAATATAAACATTATTTTACAGAATAATTTCATAAATGACTTGCTAAAAGTTCCATTTTGCTGATTTTATGAAAGACCATTAATTATTACTTTTGAGTAACAAAAAATTATTGTTATACGTTAGGTAATTCATAAATCACTATAGGCAAGATCGAGTAAATTTCTTATGAAGATTTAGGGGGAAAATGCAATTTACATTTGTGTGATATTGTAAATATGCAAATTATCTCTCTATATATATAAAAAAGTAATTTACTCCCTGCATTTTTTGAAATTCAACAATTTACTCCCCTGTATTTTTTAAAATGAAGCAATTTACCTCTCTAGACAAGAGGTAAGTTGTCATATTTTTTTTCATAGGGAGATAATTTGCTCATTTACAATATCACAGGGAGTAAATTGCATTAATTAAACTCGAAGATTTGGGTCGAAAAAATTTGAACCATAAAATTCTAAATTTGAGTTCTATTACGGATCTTTATTTTATTTATGAGAATTTTTTTAGCTTATGAATAGATGAATTTAAATATTATTAACTATTAGTTGACATCTAGATATAATCTTGGAATTACTCTTTATCAAGAATACATCTAATTTTGTTAGTGAATCAATTAAAATTATATCATAAATTTCAATAATTAATAATTAATATACACCAATTATTAATATTAAATTTGTATAATTAACTAATAATTACTATTAAAGTGAACTAATACCCACACATTGATGAGATTCGTCTATAATGGATTAGATTTGGGAAACCTCTTTGCTTTCTTTAGTTTGAACATCTTGGAGACAATCTTTGGCTTCTGTTAACCGTCGCTCAAAAAGTTTTTTGGACAATTTTTTTCATCTTGCTTCATCATAAGCAACAACTTGAAACAATACTTAAAATTCTATTTTTTTTTAAAAAATTTAACCCAGGGGGGCAGCTTTTCGGGCTCCCCATCTATATCTACACTTTATAAAGAAACTCAATTGTAACTTTAGAGTATTCAATTACCCTTCTCCATTTAATTTTTTTTTTTTAATTTCACAATTACATACATATTTTTTTCTCTCATCCACTATTTATTTCTCTCATCACTTCTTTTTCTTTTTCTTAAATTTTTACATATTTTTTCTCTGTGTTACCTCATGTTTCTTTTCTTTAACATACTTCTTTTTTTCTTACTCTCAAGTCATAATTGTTGTTTTTGCCGAAAAAAAAATTCTCTTAGTCTCACATCATATTTTATACTCGCGAGAACTGCATGCAGCGATAACTAGTTTAAAATGAAGGGTGGAAGTTAGAGCAGAGAGTACTAACTCTCTGAATTTTCTAAAAAAACCATAAATAAGAAGTACTAATCCGTTACAATAAGATTCAAAAAGACATAAATAAAAAGTATTAAACCGTTACAATAACAATAGAAAGAGTAAGTAGACTTTCTTACCATTAAGAATAACCACAATAAAACACAATGCTGCATAGGTGTCGGAGTAAGAATTTGGCAATTCAAAATTTTTCTGCCACGTTACCAATATCACACACATATTGTCCAACACGGGTTCTGCAAAAATCTCAACAAAGAAATGCATGTCCAACAAGACAAAAAGCTGCTCAAGTTTAACAGAAACACTCAAGACAATAACAAAAAGGAAGGAGGACAACTCCTTTAATCCACAAAATGTACAAGGAAAGAACAAAAGAACATCTCCCACAAAATATAAATGAGATTAAGCAAGACAACACTAACAGATAATCTAAGTACCAACCATTTGATCACTAAAAGAACAGCTAAGTGAAAACAGACACTACTAGAATGTCGGAATCTGATAAATGGAAGGCTGCAGCAAGCATGCTTGGTATGTTCTCTGGATTAATATCATAGAGAAAATGCTGAGCTATGTAGAGTTGGTTTGCTTGGTTGCCTTCTTGGAAGATGTGGGACAACTTAGTTTCATATTGAGGCAAGAGTTTCTTGATTTGCTGAAGGGTGTCCTGAAGATGCCAGATCACGATTTTAATCATTAGAACTGTAAAGAGGAGGAGGAGGATGAAGATCTTGTTTGCTTCTTAGGAAGAATTTTAGAGGCCCTGTTCCCTTTGTTTTGTTTTTTTTTTTTACTTTTACCTCCAGTATTGGCTGCCTTGCTTCATTGATTGATATTTCAAGAGAGTTGTTTCTTTTGAGCTTCTTGGAGGTAGCTGAATCATTGAGGATGTACTCTTGAAGATGAGACTGTATAGAGGGAGGCACGGGGTACTGTTCGAGAACTGTCAGACGTCCCAGAGTTGTGTGAGGCACAATCAGAGTGCGAGTTTGTGAAGAGCTGGGGTTGGTTTGTGGTGACTTTGCTGGTTTAGTGGTTTTTTATTTTAAAAAACATCTCAGCCCTTATTATTAAACAAAAATTTGTGGCACATAGTACATAGTTCTTGATTCTACTTGGCAATAAACTCTGATACCATTATCACGTCTCAGACTCGTGATCGTGTTGGATGCAAGAAATATTGCTTCCAACAAACCGAGTGCATTCTTAAATTCAACTATGAACAACTCAATGAGAAGGCATATCCACTAAATCTATTCGAATTCTTTCATCAACGCTTATATGTTACTTATCTAATCAGTTTTTATTAATTCACGTAAGATGAGTGATACATGTATTTTAATCTAATTTGTATTACATAATTGATTAAGTTCTACCAATTAATTAGTTCATACCAGAATTTCCTAAAATAATTAAACCATTGAGACAAAATAAAAAAGTGCTTTATGTACGAGTTCTTGAGAATGGAAAAATTCTTACCCAAATCATATTAAGAACCATATTCTGAAACAACAGAGCAATTCCCTTTATTTTTTCGTATTTCATCAGTGATTCAAAACACTGCTCTCTGTAAGAAAAGCCCAAATTCAAGAGCAATCGAGACGTCTATTTCCAGAAGAGTAATACAACCCTGTTAATTGTTACTATTGCTGAAGAACACTGCCTAAATCTTAGTGCAGTCCTCAAGGAACTATCTTGTGGGCTTTCATTTTATCAATGACGGAAATGAGTGAATTTTGACTGTTCCTGAATCCAAAAAATCCATGCTCTTTGCTCTTGTTCATGTTGTCCAACATACACTCCCATCCAAACATCAAATCAACAAACCAGAAAGTTGAAACCTGTTCCAACTTCGTCGGTGTCAGGTTATTTTGCTTCACAATTTCGTCCCACACAGGGCCCTTGTCCTTCATTCTTTCCACCAGGCTAACATAATCCTGATTTTCGTTGAATTCCTCATACTCCACCTCAAACTTGTCAGCCAAAATTTTCCAGAAGTGTTTCCACTTGAAAAGGTCCCCGTTGCTGCAGTTAAACGCTTCGTTCTTCCCATTAGGATCCACCGAACACCAAATCTGCTGCTCAGCAATCAGGTCTGCATCCGACGCCACGAAGTAGCAGTTCCAGGCGGCTTTCTTGCCTGGAAATTTGAGTGGCACCTTTTCGTGCTTGCAGATTGCGGCGTAGACGCACAGGCTGTCGAGAATGTTCATCATGCTGTGAGGGGAGAACCCGAAGATCACTGCCGGCCTGTGGACAGACCACGTCAGGCCTGGCTTCTTCTTGCAGGCATCCAACGCAACATCTTCCAGCGTGTAGTAGAAGTTGGGGGCGTCCAGCCTCTGCACGTCCTCGACAAAAGGCGTCTCGTGGGGCTTGACCTTGCCAAAGGCCTCGAATGGCCCGATGTAGTGTTTGTGCCCTGTTTGGATGCAAATGTGTGTGAGGTTGGGGGAGTTGGGCAAGACAGCGTCCAGGACGTTCTGGAACATGGTGCCATTGATATCACAACACTCAGCTTCGGTGGGGCGGTCTGCCCACGTGACCCAGAAGATGTGTGTGACATCAGTTAAGGGTGAAAGTTTGGCTTGTGTCTGTTTAGCGTCGGAAACGTCGCACTGGATGTATTCGACGGGGTGGTCAGCATTCCAGGAGGGTCGTGGGCGGCGTGCAACGCCATATACCTTCCAGGGGCCGCCGGGGGTGTCGGAAATCGGCAGAATTTCCGCCAAACTGTTGCCGACGATGCCAGTGACTCCGACGATTAGGGCCACATTCTGAGGGCCGCTGTTCTCTTCGGGCTTTTTCTGCAATGTTTCGAGCACAAGAAATGTTAGTTCAAGCTTAGCACCATTCAATTATAGTATAAGTGTTATTACACTTATTATTTAATTATTTGGTCATTCTATACGCTTTTCGTACGCTAAAGTATCAAATCTAAGTATAAATTTATTACATAATTAATTCAAGTTCGATCAATGTTCGAGCTAAAATATCCATAATAATAAGTTGATTAGCACAAAATAAAGGCTCTGTGATTTGTACCTCTAAACAAAACATGTAAATAAACCATTTCTTTAAATTGAAGTAATTTAATAAACTATCATCATAGTACATATTATATAATTATCCAAATTTATCTGAAAATTAAGTATTGGGATAATAAAGTGAATAAGGTATTACAAAAATAGATTCAAATGTAAATAAGAATAATGATGAAGAATTGAGGGAGTGAGACTTGCCAGGGCAGCTCCAAGAGCACCTTTCCACCACCAGCTCATTGTTGCAGCAACTATGTGGTTGATTTAGTGCATATAGAGTGAAGTTTGTGACTATCTCTGCCTTTATATACAACTGGAGTTGTACTTAGATTCTGCAATAGCGAAAAATTTTGCACGCTATCAATGACTACGACTTAAAAATTGTAATAAAACATTACTATTAATTACGGTAAAAAAAATAAAACTAATGAGAGAATTTAAATTTTTATTATAATTAATCAATATTTGTTATGATTGTTAGCTATGGGGAAAAAAACTGTCATGGTTTTAATTGTGGCTAATATTTTTTTATCTTACTTGCAGAACCTCCGCAATGGTAAATTTGTATTCATCACGATTTTTTTTACTCACTATAAGAGGAATATAACCCATGGTTAATTGCCATAGTTAAAAATTAATAACCAAAGAAAAAAGTCATTAACTATGATCGCGGACGAATGTTGACCCTGGTTTTTTTATTATTTTATTTCATTGTGGTTAATATATATGTAATGGCTAAAAGCCATCGCAATAACAATTTTCACGGTGAATAAGTTATGTTTTTGTGTTCATTTTTGTTTAATCATGGTTCATAATATATAATTATTTACCATGGTTTCACCATAATCCATAAAATTGTAGTTAATAGTAATTTATTTTCAAGTAAGTATAACAATTAATCATAACGAAAAATCATTTTTTTTAGTGTTCGGTTATAATCTCACGTCTAATTTTCTTTTATCTTTCTTCTTTTCATGAAAAGTAAGCGATTTACATTAATCGATTAGGTTTCATGAATCACTCTCAATTGATTATGTCTAGCCAAAAAATTATTTTTGTTACGTTATAATTTTATACTGTTCGAGGAAATAATTTAAGTGAAAGGTTTAAAGTCTACCTCTTTATTAAACTTTATAATATATACATAGGGAAAAATATAATTTATCCCCATATAATACGAGAAATATACTAAAACAACTCCTGTAAAAAATAAAATAATAAATTATCTTTTATATTTAAAAAAATAATGCAAATTATCTCCCTATCAATGATTTAAATAGGGGCATAATTTACTTTATTTTTCAAAACACATGAGTTAATTTGTTAATTCTTTTTTTACAAATATTTATTTCCTCATTTAACGTATCACATGGGTAAATTGCATTTTATTCTATTTAACACGTCGACCCTATATTAATGAACTTTTAATTTTTAAATTAAAACATTAGATTTTTTTAATAAATTATTAAAACATTAGATTGAAATAAGGAAAATTTACTTGCAATTGTGGTAAAGTCCAGAAAAATTAAAGTGTGGCCCAGAACTAGTGTGAGTTGTTGGACGGACAAAAGGTGTTGTTAGTGGTGGTCCGTAAATTGTTAAAATATGTGTACGCACGAGGAGCTTATGCGCCATCCTTTTAATAATTCTTTCTGTACCATGAGAAGTGCACCAGAATAAATATATCAATTGATAGATGTGTGCATGTGGCTAAAAATCACATATTTTAGATTTTTGTAGCTCAAAATGTGGACCACAACATGATAGATAATGAACTCTTTTATGATAGATAAAAATTTATTGTTATTTAATATATATAGCTACTGATAATTTAGTTAATGAAGTTGAGCCTCCATAATTTAGATATTATGGGTTCGAACCCCGCCAGGTGCGTGGGATGTTGTCTGCTGTATAACGGAAACTGGTTTACTGTATAATAGGAGTTGTTGTCTACTGTAATAGTAGGCGTTATTGAGCACGATATGATTATTGTAATAGTCTTTGTTAGATATTGATATCGATAGGAATGATTGTATTTGTAATCAATTTATTTCAATTAATAATAATTTATCGCTCTTACCGTAAAAAAAAAAAAAAAACTATCAATAATTTGTATTCTGACCAATTTTTTTTTTTTTTATATATAAAACAAATTTACAGTCATCATGGATAACAAAATAATGATGACAAATTATACTTGTGATCAATTAGATTGAGGAGCAATTAAAACTGCATGTATGTAATTCTCTAAAATTCATAAATTCTTGACCTGGAAATTATATAACTTTTAAGTGAATATGTACTTGTTGATTTAGGTTCGAGATAGCTGTGGCCCCAAGGCTATAAGTCCAGTCCAGACAAGTGTTAATCTGGACTCGATAAAATGATCAAACATTAAGTTTATTGGGAGATGTTTGATTAAAATCTTTCTACACTTGAAAAAAATGTAACATATTATTTCTTCAACCAATGACTGTGGAGTACTCATAAGATCAAATTCCATACTCGTACAAATTTATGTGTCGAGATCTCCTCCTCGTAATATGGAATGATCGTTGATGTGATTACAGGTCCCTCGCAATTCCATCTGATCGTAAAAAGAAGGTTGAATGTAATTTAGTCCTATAATATGTTAAATGAGCAAATAAACTCATGTGAGAAAGAAACTAACAAATTACCCCTTTGTGTTTTGAAAAATGAAACAAATTACTCCTATAACACAAGGGGTAATTTACTATGTTATTCTTTAGAAGAAATTTTTTTGCTCGTCTCTTATGTGACAGGAGGTAAATTGCATTTTTTCCAAAAGAAAAACAAAAGGGATATTTTTCGTCTTTTTAGATAGTCTCCTTTTTGAAACCCATCTACTGCCAATTGAACATCGTCCAGTCGTATTCGAAGATAAGATGAAGAAACGATTGAAATAACTACAGATTAAAATAAAAAGAGAAAATACACTCCAACTGTACTTTTCATGTCAGGATTGGAAGAATTAAATTATAAAAATGGCAAAGGAATCGCATAGGACTTCATTGCCACTAGAAAAAAATATTACTTTTTGGTAATAACTAATTATTAAAAGGAGATTAATACAATTTATTTTATTTTAATATTACAAATGAGTAAATTATTCTCTTATAAAAAAATAATTGCAAAAACCAATTTACCTTCCTGATTAAGGAGGTAAATTGCTTTATTTTGAAAAAACTCAAGGGGATAAATTATTGTATTTTTAAAAATACAGATAGGTAAAAATGTTTTTTTTTTTTTTTCCCATAGGGAGAGTAATTTGTTCATTTGCAATATCACAATGGGTTGCTTGCATTTTTTTCTAATTAAAAGTAAAAAAGTGTGGTAAATATTAATTAACTACGACTGTAAATAAGACCAAAATATTAGCCACAACTAAAAACCATTGTAAATATTTTGATCAAATTAAAATCATGAAAAATATTAATGAATTATGGTCACAATTTAATTTTTTGTATCAATTTTGTTTGAATGAGGTAGATAGTACGGATTTATCATTGTTTTTAAGTCCTGGTTATTTACACTGAATGTAATAATTCATTTTTTGTAGTATCAGGAAATATTAAAATTTGGTGGAGTCATTCTATAAAGGGTAAATTACGTGGACACTTCTACAAATTATATTTAATTACACAAACATTCCACTATAGAAAAGAAAATAATTATTTCTCACACTATAAATCACAATAACTTAAAAATTATGATAAATCAATATGATTTGTCATGGCCAAATAGAACTGATGTGAAAACTTATGTTTTAATTGCAGTTAATTAATAAACACCATAATTATACCTATAGCTAAAATATTTGTCATATAGTTTTTTGCTAGAACTAATATTTTGATCTTATTTAAATAAATTAATAACTAATAACCATTGAACGATCGTGGTTAAAATAGCATTTACCATGTCTTTTAAGTTTTAATAGTGGGAATTGACCATGTATACAAAAATTCATATTTTTTCTACTGTTTTTATTTTTTTGAAAAATTACAAGTACAACACCTAATATTGTAATTATAATCTTTGACAGCTTCTTATGGGCAAAAACTTACAAATACCCTCAAGAAACATTACATTAATAATCTTTTAGAGGGTATACGTATATAAATTTGTGTAATTAAACTTAATACCCTCAAGAAACATTACATTAATAATCTTTCAGAGGGTACACGTATATAAATTTGTGTAATTAAACTTAATTTCGAGGTAGACGTGCGTAATTTACCCTTTTGTAAACTTGGTACTAACATAATAAAATATGGGAGTGTTAAGGAAAAAAAATAAAGAATGAATCTGGCCCAATTTTGGAAGATTAAATCTAGTAAAATCAATTTGTAAGTATAAACATTATTTTATAGAAATAATTTCGTAAATGAGTTGCTAAAATTTCCCATTTGCTGCTTTTATGAAAGACCATTACGTTTGAATAATAAAAACTTTATTGTTATATGTTAAGCTACTTGATAAATCACTATAGGCAAGAGTCACTTTCTTATGAGGGTTATATTTCAACCATAAACTTCTTAATTTCAGTTCCATTATGGATGTAATTTATTTCATTTATGAGAATAGATTAGCTTATGAATAGGTGATTTTAAAATAATTATTAACTATTAGTTGATATTTTGATATAATGTTATAATAAACACTACAAGACTAAAAATTACATATAACAGATAGAAAAAGTAATATTTTTCTTAAATAATCAATAAATTTTATATCAGAGACGGATTTAGCTACATATGTATTCTTCAACATAAATAACATTACGATGAAAAACATCCTTCTTTGTTTCCGTCTCTGAAATAATAAAACTTTAGTATTAGCCACAGAAATGCAGACAGATTATCATAAAAATTAATTTTTCTATTATTTCTGTTTTTTATTTGCTTTAAATTTCAGTGACAGAAATTATCGAAAAAGCTCGAAAGAGGGAGGAAGAGGCTCGAAAGAGGGCGACAGACCTATAAGAATTGGTACGTAAATTGCTTCAAGATGTGGGATACACAAAACCATCAATTTGTCGGTGGGCTTAGACAACAGGAGCAACAACATTCTAGGAATAATTGTTAGTTTGTTCTGTTGTTGTTTATGACTTAGTTTGTATTTTTTATTGTATTATGACTTATTTTTGTTATTGTTGGTTGTTGTTGGTTTGGAGAGTTCACACATTGGTATTATTTGGTTGCATGATAGTATAATGACTTCGACTATATTGCTGTTGGTTGTATTATGAGTATCTTTTTTGTTATTATTTGTGGTTGTTGGTTTGAGAAGTTCAAATTTTGATTTTGATTAGGTGTATTTGTATGACATAATGAGCAGGATATTATTTTAGGTAAAGAAGTTCAAAAGTTTGTCAAACAAAAAAAAAAAATTATTAGAGAGGATTAGAGACGGGAATGTTTTTGATTTTAGAGATGGAATTAGGACTGAAGTTTGTTAGGATTTATAGATGGAATTAGAGATGAAAGTAACAAATAAAAAATTTTACGTTCAGAAATGGATTACAGAAAATAAGTATTTTCTTTATCGGCAGAATCAAGGTCAAATTATCTACGAAAGTAAAAACAGATTATTCTATTAATTTGTTGTCGTTTGCAATAGAATAGAGACGGAGATTTTCAGTCTCTAGACAGAATGTTTTCATCTCTAATATTTAGCCACCGGACCTTTAGCCACAGAGTTGCAGTGACGGATGTTTCCGTCGCTATTTATTTTCAGTGACGGAAATCTTAGTTTCAGAGATGGAATATTCCGTTTCTGATACCCTGTTTTCTTATAGTGAATTAAAATTTTCCCCCTAAAAAGTTGCTGATAAAGAATCATTGCTAAAATCTTGTATCATCTAATTTTGGTATGATTGAGACAATATCATTGTTAAAATCTTGTATCATCTAATTTTGGTATGATTGAGATAATATCCAGTTGAGTGTATTAATGACCATAAAAATACTAACATTCATCTTTCCCTATTTTGTTTTTCAATTTCGAATCTCAAATACTCGTAAATAAATAAAAAGTTCATGAATTTCATTTGATCCTTGAAATTAGTTTTATCAATAATACATCTAATTTTACTTTATTTTTAGTGGATAAGTTTGAATTATATCATGAATTACAATAATCAACAACTAATATACGTCAATTATTAATATTTAATTTGTATTACTAAACAATAACTACTATTAAAGTGCACTAATACCCACACAGTGGTGGGATACCTTCATAGTGGATTTGGGAAGCTCTTTGCATTCTTTTAGTTTGAGAATATTGGAAACGATCTTTGGCTTCTCTTAATTGTCGCTCAAAAAGTTCTCTGGCCAACTTTTTCAGAAGATGATCTTGCTTCATCATAAGCAACAACTTGAATAACACTTTCAATAGTTTTTTCCAATTTTGAAACATTAGAGTTATGAAAATTCTACATTGGTTCAAAAACAAATTGAACATTGTCTTTAATAGATGAGATGGAGTCAATTGGGTGTTTGATATCTTCACAACATCACTCCATATCTTCTAAAAATACCCCTTTTGATGGTTAAACACAAGTTTCTCACCTTCGAATACCGGCACTGTAACATGGTGAAGAGTTTGTTTTGCCTGAGCTAAATTAGGTCCCCAGTCCAATCGAAAGAACTGCAGTCAACAAATTAGGCCCATCATCTGTAATGTTTCGAACTTCTTCCTCTAATTGCAATATTGCATTGACTTAATTTAGAAAAAAGAAAAAAAGAAATCTTATATCTTAGCAGCAAAAGAGAAAAGTCGAGAAATAAACTCCTTGAAAAAATTCAATATTGACAATAGATAACTTGAGACGTCACATCAACATTAATGTTTGATGGTTTAGAAGTGTAGGAATCCCTATTCGGCCTCTTTTAATGACGGTCAAGATTGCTTCTCTCACTTTCCTCCAAGGAAAGAGAGGTACTTTTCTTTTCACTCACTTCAATACGCTCAACAATTTGAGGATTATACTTGAGAGGAAGAAAAACAACATGCTCTTAAGGTGGATCTTGAACAACTCCTTTATTGCATTGTTTGTCCTTGGTAGGAATCTTATTTGAGTTTAAATCAAGCAACCTTGCCACATTTTATTTGAAATCGCCACAACGAATTTAGGCCCACCACTTCTTGTATGCCTCAAACGAGAACTTCTTGGAGGACCATCGTTGGAATGTGTTCGTGGATGCACGACCATCGTTGACTTGGAGGAGTATCATTGGTGTGCGGGAATTGCTGGCGGAGGGATGTCGTTGTGTCAAGGGACGCCCGCACTCTCGGCACCCTTGACGCACATTCGGCCACGCAACCGCTCAACTCGGCCGACCAACAACCTTCGCCGACAGACGCTGGACTTCCGCAGTCTTAGAGTTTTAGGCGTTGGTCTTTTGTCTTGTAAATATTGTTGATGTAATTACTTTACTTACTCATGTGGGCCGTTATGCCTCCTGAGGTGCGATGTACAACCTTTTCAGTATCTGCTGCTGTCAATAGGAAAAATCTTTTTAAGCCTATTATAGGGGGAATGAGTTCTCGAAGCTTGGTGTAGTCTACGTGCTAGTGTCCCCCTCAAGGCGATCCCCTTGCGCTAGCATCGTTTGTACAATGTATATGCAATCTGTCATTCAATGAAATCCACGTTTCCAATCCGTGCGCAATTTACTGCTTTGCTACTGCACCTTGCTTAATTCTGTTGCTGCTGTTGCATACTGTGTTGCTATTCCTGTCGGCGCGCTGTGCTAGTGTCGGCGGGTATTCGGTTGTTGTGTTGCTATTGGGCGGAAGTAGTCGTTTACTGCGGACTGCTAGCCACACGGTGCCCCTTCCTCCGTATTGCGGAAGGCGCCTCGTGAGAAGTGGTATCAGAGCCTCGGTGCCACCATGGGGCCGAGGCGGGTTACTGTGACCCCTGCTAATTCTGCTGCGAGAATGTCGGGCCAAGATGCTGAGAGCCCGAGGCATGCGGCATCGCCTAGTGAGCGAGCTGCGAACCCGGAGGACGAGAACTCCCGGTTGACTAATTTGGTGATGAATTTGGAGGAGAAGGTCTCTTCCCTGGAAACCGAGATCACGGTGCTGAATTCCGAACTAGAGGAATGTCGGCAGGTGGTCCAAGAAATGGCCAGTGCCTTTGGAGGTGGTGGCATTGCTGATATGAGACGTGAAATGGAGCAGATGTCGATCCAGATTGGTCTGCTCCAACGTGCGGTGAGCAACGTTCCTGCTGTTGCTCCTGATGCTGGTGCTAGGCTTCGGATTCCTGAATCGAAGGCCTATAGTGGTGCTCGTGACGCGAAGGAGGTCGAGAATTTCCTTTTCGACATGGAGTAGTATTTCCTTGCTGCGAACGTCGAGGACGAGGCGAGGAAAGTGTCGACTGCGACAATGTATTTGACGGGTGATGCCAAACTGTGGTGGCGCACCAAATATGCTAAAATCCAGGCCAACCAGGTGCGACTGGATACCTGGGCACTTTTGCGGGAAGCGATTCGAGAGCAGTTCTTCCCGTAGAACGTTGAGTACAATGCCAGACGGGCATTGCGGAAGTTGGAGCATACAGGCTCCGTGCGGGACTATGTGAAAACCTTCTCGGCGCTGATGCTGGATATCCGAGACATGTCGGAGAAGGATAAGATCTTCACTTTTATGGAGGGCCTAAACCGTGGGCGCGCCTTGAGCTGCAGCGCCAACGGGTTACTGATTTGGGGTCGGCCATGGCAGCGGCCGAACGCTTGACAGATTTCAACCCGGAGAACCGGAAGGATAGGCAGACAACGCCTAGCCCCTCCCAGAATAAGCCGGCGGGGCGAGATCGTTCAGGAGTAACTCCAATAGAGGTGGGGGAGACCGTTAAGCCCCACGCTCAGAGTAGTTCACAGGGCAGTTTAGTAGGAACAAGCCCCAGGAGAACAAGCAGGGGCGCCGCAGAAGAGCAGTGGATGCTTCCTATGCGACGGCCCGCATCGATATCGGAGTGCCCGAAGAAACAGTTGTTGAATGCGTTGGCGACCTTCACTGATAAGGCGTCGACCGCGAAACCTGCTGAGCCACGACCAAATGCGAGTGGCGAGAATGATTCGGAAGAGGACGAGGACAACTTGGGTGCCATCTCTCAATGGTGCAACACGTTGTCCCATCAGGTGGCGGCAAAGAAGATGATGCCACCCCGGGCGAGAAAGACGGCCCCGGCTCTAACTGAGAGCCATACTGAGGAAGAAGCACAACCTCGAAATCCGAGGAAGAAAGGGTTGATGTTTGTTGATTGAAGATTCATGGCAAGCCTGTTCGTGCCATGATTGATACTGGAGCTACTCACAACTACCTTGTGAGCTCCGAAGTAGAGAGACTTGGGCTCGTGCTGGAGAAGGGAGTTGGGCGAGTGAAGGCGATTAACTCGGCCGCACAACCTATTGCTGGTGTGGCCAAATCTGTGCTGATTAAGGTGGGTCCTTTTGTAGGCAAGACCAACCTTTCTGTCGTGGTGATGGACGACTTCAAGCTCATCCTCGGGATTGAATTTTTGCGAGACACACGTACCTCGGTTTTGCCGCATGTTGATTCACTGATGATGTGGGGGCCAAACCTTGTATCATCCCACGCTGGCCGAGCGGAATGGAGAGAAAAATTTATCGGCCATGCAGTTTGAGAAGGGGCGCAAGAGGAACGAACCCTCCTACTTGTGCACTCTTCGTTTTGAGGAAATTGAACAGGCGTCGGGGCCCATCCCTGGCGTAATAAAGAAGTTACTGAAAGAGTTCGAGGACGTGATGCCTGACGAGCTGCCTCGGAAGCTGCCGCCAAAGAGGGCAGTGGATCACGAAATCGAGTTGGTGCCTGGCACGAAGCCTCCCGCCAGGGCACCTTACAGGATGTCGCAACCTGAGCTTGTGGAGCTTAGGAAGCAGCTGAAGGAGATGTTGGAGAGCGGCATAATAAAACCCGCTAAGTCACTGTATGGGGCGCCGGTGCTGTTCCAAAAGAAGGCCGACGGCTCCTTACGTATGTGCTGCGACTATCGGGCGCTGAATAAAATCACTGTGAAGAATAAGTATCCCATACCACTGGTGGCGGACTGCTTCGACCGTCTAAGCCGGGCGAAATATTTTACGAAGATAGACTTGAGGTCGGGCTACTGGCAGGTCCGAATCAAGGAGGGCGATGAGGCGAAGACGACAGTGGTCACGAGGTATGGAGCTTTTGAGTTTCTTGTCATGCTCTTCGGCCTGACGAACGCTCCCGCAACCTTCAGCACTATGATGAACCAGGTACTCCACGGGTTTCTTGATGAATTTGTAGTGGTGTACTTGGATGATATCGTTGTTTATAGTGGAACCTTGGCCGAGCACGTGGAACATCTGCGGCAGGTTCTGACGAGACTCCGTGAGCACGAGCTATATGCGAAGGTGTCGAAATGCTCGTTTGCTCAGGAGAGTATCAGTTTCTTGGGGCACATTGTGGAGAGAGACGTATTCGGATGGACTCCAAGAAAGTTCAGGCTATTGAGGAGTGGCGGCCACCGAGTGATGTTCATGACTTACGCTCATTTCTCGGGTTGGCGAACTACTATAGACGTTTTGTGAAAGGCTACTCCGAGATAGCACGGCCCTTGACGGACTTACTGAAGAAAGACGGAGACTTGGGATTGGACGCCCCAATGCCAAGTAGCCTTCGACAACTTGAAAAGAGCGATAGTGACAGATCCTGTGTTGGCCTTACTAGATATGTCGAAACCGTTCACGGTGGAGACCGATGCTTCAGACTTCGCATTAGGAGGGTCCTAATGCAAGACGGCCACCCAGTTGCCTTTGAGAGCAGGAAGCTTAAGGATGTTGAACGGCGCTATTCAGTGCACGAGAAAGAGTTGCTGGCCGTAGTTCATTGCCTTAGACTATGGCGGCATTATTTGTTGGGCTCTCCCTTCGTGGTCAAGACGGATAACATTGCAGTGAGCCATTTCATGTCTCAACCGAAGTTGACCAGTAGGCAGACACGCTGGCAGGAACTGCTGTCGGAATTTCATTTTGTGTTGGAGTACCGGGCCGGCTCCAGCAACCATGTGGTGGACGCCCTGAGCCGCAGGGCATATTTGGCGACTTTGGGGTCGATAGCAGCGCTCTCCTCTAGCGCAGTTGCCACCTCCGTAAGGGATCGGGCGCGCGAGTTATTATCCGGAGATCCAACAGCGCAGGGCTTGGTCCACCTCATCGAGCAGGGCAAAGCTCGGCAGTTTTGGTTAGAAGAAGGACTACTGATGACCAAGGGAAACCGCTTGTATGTGCCGAAAGGCGGGGACCTGAGGAAATCACTCATTTCGGAATGCCACGACACTCTTTGGGCGGGACATCCAGGAGAAGAGCGCACCTATGCGTTGGTGCAGCGGGCCTACTATTGGCCACAGATGCGGGACGATATAGAGACGTATGTCCACACCTGTTTGATTTGTCAGCAGGACAAGGCTGACCATCAGAAGAAAGCTGGTTTGCTACAACCATTGCCCATTCCAAAGAGACCCTGGGAGAGTGTCTCCATGGACTATATTTCTGGATTACCTAAGGTGGGAGACTTAGGTACTATCATCGTCATGGTAGACCGTTTGTCAAAATATGCCACTTTTATCGCAGCCCCAAAACACGTTACGGCGGAAGGGACGGCTCATCTCTTCTTCAAGCATGTTGTCAAATATTGGGGCCTGCCGAAGGACATCGTTAGTGATCGGGACTCTCGTTTCAGTGGCGTTTTTTGGACCGAGCTATTCAGACTCCTCGGATCCACACTTTCCATGAGCTCGAGCTATCACCCGCAATCTGACGGCCAGACCGAACGCTTCAATTCTATGTTGGAAGAATATCTTCGACACTTTGTGCGTGGTACTCAGAAGGATTGGGTGAAGCTCTTGGATGTCGCTCAGCTGTGTTTCAATGCTCAAAAGAGCTCTTCCACCAACAAGAGCGCTTTTGAAATTGTCACTGGGCAGCAACCGCTCCTCCCTCACACTCTCGACTCCCCACAAGGTGTGAGATCCCCTCTCGCTCGAAGTTTCTCCCAGGAGTGGAAGCAGAACGTTGAAATCGCCAGAAGTTGCCTGGAGAAAGCTCAAAAGCGGATGAAGAAGTATGCAGATAACAACCGCCGCTTTGTCGAGTTCAATGCGGGAGATCTTGTGATGGTGAATGTCCCGGACCCGAGATTATCAAAGTCATCAAGGGGGAGAGATCCTCGTTTGATGCAGAAGTATGTCGGCCTTTTACCGATCATCAAGCGTATTGGTACGGTAGCCTACAAAATTGAGTTGCCTTCCTAGTGGAAAATTCACAGCGTCTTCCATGTGAGCCAGTTAAAGAAATATTCAGCAGACAAGGAGGACGACGCCCGCAATCAGCCCAGCCGCCCACAACTTGAATTGACGAAGACGAAGGAGAAGGTGGCTGAAGCAATTCTGAATCACCGAGTTACGAGCACAGCAAAGCGCACTCACAACGAATACTTGGTGAAATGGAAGGGATGCAGCAGCGAGGAGAACACTTGGGAGCGGGTGACGAACCTAAAGGCCTTTCTACCGCTTGTCCAAGCTTACCATGCTTCCCATGCGCCGAGGACATCGCCATCTCAGGTGGGGGAGAAAATGTCAAGGGACGCCCGTACTCTCGGCACCCTTGACGCACATTCGGCCACGCAACCGCTCAACTCGGCCGACCAACAACCTTCGCCGACAGACGCTAGACTTCCGCAGTCTTAGAGTTTTAGGCGTTGGTCTTTTATCTTGTAAATATTGTTGATGTAATTACTTTACTTACTCATGGGGGCCGTTATGCCTCCTGAGGTGCGATGTACAACCTTTTCAGTATCTGCTGCTGTCAATAGGAAAAATCTGTTTAAGCCTATTATAGGGGGGAATGAGTTCTCGAAGCTTGGTGTAGTCTACGTGCTAGTGTCCCCTCAAGGCGATCCCTTGCGCTAGCATCGTTTGTACAATGTATATGCAATCTGTCATTCAATGAAATCCACGTTTCCAATCCGTGCGCAATTTACTGCTTTGCTACTGCACCTTGCTTAATTCTGTTGCTGCTGTTGCATACTGTGTTGCTATTCCTGTCAGCGCGCTGTGCTAGTGTCGGCGGGTATTCGGTTGTTGTGTTGCTATTGGGCGGAAGTAGTCGTTTACTGCGGACTGCTAGCCACACGGTGCCCCTTTCTCCGCATTGCGGAAGGCGCCTCGTGAGAAGTGGTATCAGAGCCTTGGTGCCACCATGGGGCCGAGGCGGGTTGCTGTGACCCCAGCTAATTCTGCTGCGAGAATGCCGGGCCAAGATGCTGAGAGCCTCGGTGCCAAATTGACTTAGTTTGTATTTTTTATTGTATTATGACTTATTTTTGTTATTGTTGGTTTTTGTTGGTTTGGAGAGTTCACACATTGGTATTATTTGGTTGCATGATAGTATAATGACTTCGACTATATTGCTGTTGGTTGTATTATGAGTATCTTTTTTGTTATTATTTGTGGTTGTTGGTTTGAGAAGTTCAAATTTTGATTTTGATTAGGTGTATTTGTATGACATAATGAGCAGGATATTATTTTAGGTAAAGAAGTTCAAAAGTTTGTCAAACAAAAAAAAATTATTAGAGAGGATTAGAGATGGGAATGTTTTTGATTTTAGAGATGGAATTAGGACGGAAGTTTGTTAGGATTTATAGATGGAATTAGAGACGAAAGTAACAAATAAAAAATTTTACGTTCAGAAATGGATTACAGAAAATAAAGTTTTTCTTTATCGGCAGAATCAAGGTCAAATTATCTACGAAAGTAAAAACATATTATTCTATTAATTTGTTGTCGTTTGCAATAGAATAGAGACGGAGATTTTCAGTCTCTAGACAGAATGTTTTCATCTCTAATATTTAGCCACCGGACCTTTAGCCACAGAGTTGCAGTGACGGATGTTTCCGTCGCTATTTATTTTCAGTGACGGAAATCTTAGTTTCAGAGATGGAATATTCCGTTTCTGATACCCTGTTTTCTTATAGTGAATTAAAATTTTCCCCCTAAAAAGTTGCTGATAAAGAATCATTGCTAAAATCTTGTATCATCTAATTTTGGTATAATTGAGACAATATCATTGTTAAAATCTTGTATCATCTAATTTTGGTATGATTGAGATAATATCCAGTTGAGTGTATTAATGACCATAAAAATACTAACATTCATCTTTCCCTATTTTGTTTTTCAATTTTGAATCTCAAATACTCGTAAATAAAAAAAAAAGTTCATGAATTTCATTTGATCCTTGAAATTAGTTTTTATCAATAATACATCTAATTTTACTTTATTTTAGTGGATATGTTTGAATTATATCATGAATTACAATAATCAACAACTAATATACGTCAATTATTAATATTTAATTTGTATAACTAACCAATAACTACTATTAAAGTGCACTAATACCCACACAGTGGTGGGATACATTCATAGTGGATTTGGGAAGCTCTTTGCATTCTTTTAGTTTGAGAATTCACCAGAGATTGGCCAAAAACCACATTCTTCCATAGCAGCGTAAATGAGCTTATCAGTGACAATATGGAAGACATGTTTTGAAGGATCCTGATTAGATACAAACATAGTTAACATCAGAATTTGAGTGATCAAATGTTATGACAAAAAAGATAAGGACTTAAGTTTTGTATCAATCACATTAAGAAAGAATACACTTGTATAATTCTTTGTAATAGGAGAGAAATCCTCACCTTTGCGTGGGTTATTGTTGAGTTTACAACAACTGCCGCTGCATACGTATCTGAAAACAATGCATAGTGGTATAACTTGGGATCATCTATTTTTTCCTCGTTCACGAAAATGCCGTTGAGATTTGTTCAACCTGAAATAATCAGTTGAAAGCGCAGAGGAAGACAGTGAAGTCCTTAGGCATTGTATTTGCAGTCAAGTGCGCAGAGAACAAGGTCTGCTTCTTGTGGACCCGGAGGGGAGGCTCCTCAGTTTGAATGAAGCATTGCACGAAGTTTCTTTACCACAGTAGCACAATCATCTTGCATTTGTTTGCCTCTTGACAGTGTTTGCTCCATTGCTTTCAACTTCTCAAGGGCACTGGAATCAACCAAAATCCAAATCCTTGAGAAACATAAACTACATGAAAGACTAAACAAACTGAAAGAAGACAGAATTTGATATGCTCAATCATCCCATTAAACCAAAAATAAAAAGAAAAATGCCGAACATCGATGTTTCATTTTCATCAGTATATTGAAATGTCCTAAAAATATTAAATGTGGATGCACATCAAACAATTAAAACTAACTTTCTTGGCAGCCAGAATCTTGGTGGAGTCTCCAAGTGTTCGTAGAATTTCTTTCATACGCAATCTCAGCTCCTTTATGAAGTAGGATGTGTTTCGAGTTGCTGAGAGGGAAAGATAAATCCTGCTCGAATAAGTTGGTCCTTAATCTGACGAATATGAGCATCCGGTAAGACAGTCTGTTCATTCTGTTTCTCGGTTCTAGACTTCACTTGTTTTCTGAAATATCTTTGGCGGAGTCTGGGAAGAGCGCTCTGGATGTTTTAGTTCCTGGAAAGAAAGACAATAAAACAGAAAGAAAACCAGCCAATGTTAAAAAAGAAGGTTTCGATGTCTGTTTTCTAATATAAACTACAAGATCATCATTAGCTGTCCTCGCAAGGGCATAGATACTCTGAAATTCCACCAGCTCTTCTAATAGTCATAGGACCCAAATAGCCATAGAGACGTACAACATATACCAACTTACCATTTTGTTTGACACGTTTTCAAGATGTGCCTCAGAGTGCTTTGAACTAATTTCGTTTTCACATCGTTTTCTCCAACCACTCTACTTATATTCCCAGTCGATCAGTTCCCTCTGGACTTTTCCCCCCCGTCTCCACTGCAGCCTCATGCACCTCATTGTCACCTGTCTATAGGATCTCATCAAGAGGTTCTCTCCATCACTAGTGCGCAAATTGGATGTACTTGAAATCCCATCTTCTCCCAATCTGTCATCAATTCATAAGTTGAATGAACCAAAACCCAGAATGAATTCAGTATGCAAGGGCAAAAAGAAAATGTGAAGTAAAATCAAAGACCTCCAGCGAGCTGTTGGTAATGCGAGCATTTTCTCTGGCTGAAGCATCCGAGTAATTGGAACTTGATTCAGTTGAATGTTCTGAAAAAACTATGCCCAACGGTTCTTTCATGTGGCGGACGATTCCTATCAGCCAAACAGCAATCTCAAATCAAAACAAAGATCTAAAATTTCTACAAAAATTAATACACCCCAGAGAAGGAAATAAAAGGAATTCAAGAAATCCATATTACTGAGGTAGCACATTTAATGGCCTGACTTCACCAGTAACGTCTACAAACAAGAAATGCAAGAGCTCAAACCCCTCCACTTGAGAAGGATACAAAAAAGCAGAAATCACAGAACTAGAAGGTCAAACAAGTAATCGACAAAGACTTACAAAGGCTGAAACATCTTCCATAAACTCATTTCGAGCTGTAAACAAAGAAAAACAGAAATCAATCAAGAAAGCAACAAAGAATATCAGAAAACCAAGAACATGTGTTAAAGCATAAAGCAACTGGAACAAGGAACATTACAAGAAGACGAAGTGGAATACGCTCCAAGAGTGTCGGTGTAGAGTACAATAGGGGCAAAACCGTCACAACAGCAAGAAAAGCACTGATCTTCTGAGCTTCATTCTCATTTTCTGTTCCCCAAGCGCTCACTAGACAAACTTGAAGGTTTCAACGCTCAAACCAAATCTTTACGCCAAACACATGAATTCAGACATACACTAAAAGGGAAATAGCGGCCAAGATTTCAACAAAGGGACACTGCTTTCAAAAATTCTGGGATAAACTTCTACTGTAAAGAAAATCAGAAAGATGTCGGAATCCGGTTAAAGAAAACCCAGAAATTTATGCGACTCTCGGTTAACAAAAGGAGTATATCTGCAGGTAGAATATTCTTCACATCAGTGAAAACAGCACACACACACACACACTGACTGTCCGACAAACAGAAACAACTAATGATTATTCAGAAACAAGCAACGATTTTAAACCATACTCTGAGGAAAAGAATCCAAGTAAAACTGAGCAACAAGAAAGAACAAAGAGATGAAAAATCCACGAAAAAAAAAAAATATATATATAGCTTCCTGATGTGGATGTGAGTTGGGTGGTGTGCGGGAGCGCGTGTCATTCTCTTCTCCCCTTTTTTACTTTTTCTTTCCTCACTCAAGTCTTTAGGTATATCTTTTTCTGTTATTACAGCACAACAAAAACCTACCACCAGAAGATTAATTACATCATAGTTTCCTACAATCCTTAATTGTCAATAATCAAAACCTGTAAGCAATCCATATCATATCATCATCATCATCATCGCGCGTGTATTTCACCTTTCCTTCACTGTTCTCCACTTCCCTTGTTCATATCAACACTACATTACAATCACTATTTCCATCCAACCCTTTATCCATAAACCCCACAAACCAAAAAAAACAAACAAAAAAAAAAGAAGAAAAAATCCGACCCTTTATCTCAGAAATGATTTTGTAACTGAACAATGATTTAATGACTGCTTCAACAAAAAAGAATATAACTTTTGAAATGAAAAATCCCAATACTTTATAATTTGATCATAGATAACCCATAAAATTGACATAGAATTCGAATCCTGTACCTTAAATTTCTTGCATTTTGTTATGATAGTTACATCAAAATACACATATAAGTTACTTGGTCAAATAAGGGCCGGAAATAAATTGCGCAATTAATTGTATTTTTTACTAAAATATTTACTTGATGCCATGTACTCAAAATGTTATTAATTTTACGAAATTAATTTCTTGATAGATGCAGCACGTTCCATGACGTACATCTAATGTTTGCGTCTCTTCCACTAGTATTACTTAGTCAAACAAGGGGCAAAAATAAATTGTGCAATTTACTGAATTACTGATAGATGCATCACGTTCCATGACGTACATCTAATGTCATGTACGTGTAGATCAAATTATATAAATATATATATAATATATAATATATATAATATATATATATAATATATATCATTCTTAAATAGAAAACATCCTACCGATGTTTTTAATTTTATGGTTTGCCAATTTTTTTTAATATTTTATTGTGTTTTTGTCTCTTTTCTCAACTTTTATGTTCTTTTTCTTCTCTTATTCTTTTTGATATTTTATTTATCTAAT
>JACGWL010000012.1:8324574-8622772 GCA_034509725.1 Sesamum angolense
TGCTTTATACACAAATGCAATATTAAGAACGTTCATCGACAATGTGTTACATTGACCCTGCCAAATTGGAACAGTCCTTCATTAATTGTTCCTAAATATTTGTAACGCCATCCATAGGGACGGAAGGTGAACCGTTCCAAAGTTCAGTTCAAATTAATTTTGTCTATTCTCAACCCCTCACTTTTTTGAAAAATTACACACACACACACCCCACCCTAAAAATGTAGTATCATTATACAAGCTATCCCTTTTTTTTTTACTGTCAAAGGTAGTTTCGGCAGTTATGCAAAAGACATGAATGGTTTATGTAAATAAACTATAAATCAGGAGGTATAAATATAATTATCCCTTTTTTTTATTTACTATTTTCCGTTGTGTTCGTCAATTTCCGGACCATACCATTCCTTTCATATTTTCTATAGAAATTTTAGCATAGCTAATTAGTTAAGTATTTTAAAAACAAAGTTCCATCTTTTAAACACGTTTCAAACTTATTTTGAAGATAAGATTCGACATCGCAAAATTTTTGTCAGAATAAAACTATTTTAGAACTTATAAGATTTTACGAAGCGTTTAATATACTATTAAAAGAAAGGAAATTACAAGCTCAAAAAATATGTTAGAAGATTATATGTTCATTGTGAAAAGGTAAAGATTCTAGCTTATTTTAAGATTTTAATAAAATTCTTCGAATTAATTATAAATATGTCATTAGCTTCTTTATTTTATCCTATAGAACTTTGTTTTTACAATAAGATTTGTAAGCTTTAAAAATATTTTATTAAGAAACACTCCGCGGACCATGGAACTAACTAAAATTAGATTGCAAATTATCGTTTTTGTTTGAATACATTTAATTGGTAAAACATATCACAAAGGAGCCCTTGCAGTTTGCATCAAATGGTGTATAAGAAATGCATTCTTTCCGTATACTTTTCCACACCAGTTTTGTTGCTTCCACAATTAATTATATCTACTTTTTCTAACAATTTAAATTAATCAAAGTTGGTAAATTTGGCAATCAATTTAGTAACTAGGTAATGATTGCTATGCGATAAACAATGTACTTGCAGTTAGACCTCATCCCGTAATTAAAAGAATCCTTGAGGAGATAGGTCAACAAACTACGAAGATAAAACCATGTTTAAAGTTTCAAATGAAATAGTGTACACAAAATGCTGCATTGACTTTAGTTACATATATAATTGAATCCCTTTTCTCTACTTAATTTGGACCCAAATGGCTTGACTAGGAACTTCTCGATAAACCACAAATAAAAGATAGTATCCGGGTGGAGCAAGAATATTTGAACCCGGTGTCATAAACATGAACTTGATAATTTGA
Organism: Sesamum angolense; assembly: GCA_034509725.1. Taxonomy (NCBI): domain Eukaryota; kingdom Viridiplantae; phylum Streptophyta; class Magnoliopsida; order Lamiales; family Pedaliaceae; genus Sesamum; species Sesamum angolense. The sequence continues at coordinate 8,325,919 of JACGWL010000012.1, forward strand.
TCCCCCAAAAGATATCACACTAGCACTGATCCCTGTGCTATTAGTAAGAACCAATAGCCTTTGGTTCATAGAAATGAGTGTGTAGTAAATGGTGGCGCAACCATTGTCACAGTGATGAGACCTCTATTTATTCTGCCCTGAGCTTTGAAATTAATAACAAGTTGTTGCCCATATCCGATTTGAGAATGTGAAGCAGGTGAGACAATCACAGGGCGAACGCGTACCAAACGTGGGTCCAAATAGTCAGGTGAAAATGTTTCCATCGTCAAGTCGGTAGGAAAATCAACTCCCGTGAAATTATAGTACGCATGGGGATTGCTTCCACTAACAAGAATACGACCATCACGCAACAAGATCGCGGTTGAGTGGTACATTCGAGGAATTTGAACTCGAATTTTGGGCTTCAAATCTCAACCCAATAGGATTATTGGGTCGGTAAATGAGCGGTGTTAATACTGGGTTACGACCTATATCCCACCCAGCAGTACCTGAGGATGCCCCGTTGATGATGAGTACATTGCCATTTGGTAGCAACACCATGTCACCCATGACTCGAGCCAAAGGCATGGTCTCCATGACCCACTGTGGATTTGGGTCAGTTATTCGAATCCTCCCACAGGTGTTAAGAGCCCCAACAAAGTTTCCGTTATTTGCACTAGTAAAAGAACCTTTTGGCGCACCACCACACACCAAAACTTCAGCGGTAACATTCGCTCCACCTTGCAAGTCCCTAAGTGGAAGCAAAACTGCAGATCCTGAACTAGGATAACTTCTCGGATCCCCACCTGGGATTGTTGGGTAGTTTCTCACCACCACCCCATTAGCATAATCAAACAAGATAGCTCGATTGTTGGCGAAAATGAATAAATTCCCATCCGTGTTCAAGAAAACAAATGGGTACAAATTGTTCTCAATTCTCGGGTCATTAGTCTGCGAAAGGAATGGGAGATTATATGATTGATCTGCTCCAGCTTTCTTAGGGTAAAATTCATAACTGAACTGTCCACGACCGCCAACAATAATTTGCCTACCATCTGGCAAAATATGATTGGTGGCGTACCACCTTTTCTGTCTTAGAGCAACATCAAATTCTTGCCAGTCACAAGAATCATCGCCGCACGGTTTGTAAACTCTAACGTTGCGATCGCCATCATTGAACCCACCAGTTTGCATCAAAGAGCCATCAGGCATGGCAGAGCCGGAGGAGCACCAGACATCAGTGTGCACGTTGAGAGGTCGGATGGAGTTGGAAGCTACGTCATACTCAACGGAATGGGCAGTGCAATCAACTTTAAGGGTTAGGTCGTTGGGGTCATTACGGCATTGGTTATTGGGGAGAGAAATATTGGAGGGTCCAAAATCTGTACGATCGAAAATGATAACACGGTCTGAATTGACAAGCTGCATGTGCATGGCAGAGACGCCTATGTTGGAGAAGGAGGTTCCACTTGCCACCGCCAGGTGCGGCGAGTGTGAGAATGTGTTGCTGGTATGACAGCAAGAGTAGTAGTATGAGAAGGTATGGAGAAGAGGAGCAGGGATGGGAGTCGGGTTGTCGCCATTGGAGGTCTTTTTGATTTTCCTTGCTCTCTCAGTGCTGTTTGTAATTGAGACTTTAGATGTTTGTGAGTTGTGCTCATGTTTGGGAGTTTGGTTGGGTTATATATACTACTGCATTTACTTCTTAAATTCAAATACAGTGATTTTTGGATAAATGGAGATTGAGAAGTCGTGCAACCAGAAATGTTTCCTAACCGAAGTGAGATTTTCAGACAATGATCTAATGATTGGATGCTATCAAACGTTTGACTTTGCTCTTCAAAATGTACGTTCATCTACTGAATGCCTCTATGTATATGAATATGTTTAATTGTGGATTCCTACGTACTAGACATGGCTCTTCAATGTCCAGCATGACAGATCACTCAAGTTTCAATTGATATTGTTTTTTTTTCATGTTTATTGGTTCCATGCATATACTGTTATCCTTCTCTGAATTTATCCAAAATATTGTGTGCATGGTTCTCTTGTCTGGGTGCGGAGTCAACTAATTATATTATTTAGGTAGAATATTTTATGTTTTTGACATACTGCTAATGATTGATTAGACCGTTTTAATAATGTGTATTGCATTTATTGATTATAATTATTCTCCTCGTGATATCTGCTAAATTTCCACGATTTTGGAGGGATGTTACCTAAAAAAATATTCTATTTCTTTTTCCCCACAAATTAGAGATGTGTTTTTTTTTATAAATTCGTACATTTTCTTGGTAATTTATAAAATTATTAGCGTAAAATAAATGCTGCAAGGCTATATATATTTTTTTTTTTTATAAAATATTTTTTAATATATTGTTCAATAAAAAAATCTTTTTTGTAAAATATTTTTTTTATTTTTAACAAGTAAAATATAGTAGTTGTGAATTTTTAATCTATTATTATTATTATCGAAAATCATATTTTTCTACACATACAATATATTTTCATGACCAAAGTTTGTATTTTATGAGGATTACTTTCATAAAATTATGACATTCTATTAAATATGTACATTAGTTATTTTACAAAAGTCCAACTCTGTAAAAAAAATAAAAACAAATAAAAATTTAGTTAAATGTATTGTTTGTTATATAATTTATATTCCATCAAAGTCTATACTAAAATATATAAATCTAAAATGATCTTACTTTGTAAAAAATAAAATAAAATTCAAAAATGAATAGAAATTTACTTCTAATAAGTTATAAGAAAGATAACTCAAAGAAAAAAAAAATAAAGAAAGATGGACCAATAAGAAAATAATTTTAAAATTTCTATATATTTTATTGATTTGAATAACAAAAATGTCTAAATTATCATGAATTGAGAAAAATAAAATGAGTACAAATAAAATAAAATTAAAATTGCTAAGTTCAATTATAAATAAAAACAACATTGTTACTGGCCATGAAACATACAAGAACTTTCATTGGCATAAAATAAGATTTTTTTCGAAAAGTAACTTGAATTACACATACATGATGAAATACATATATATATATATATATATATATATATATATGTAAGAACTAAGAAGCATATATGATCATAGATTTAGTTGAATCATATTTAGATAGCTCGAGAAATAAAATATACGTAAAATAATATCTCGTGATTTCTTCCATCTTGTAAACATCATCTTAAGCCAAATAAATAATAATAGTAATTAAATTTGAAAAGGAAACAACAAATTAAACCATAAAATAAAAACTTAATGGATGAGAATATAATATGTCTAAAAAAATAGGTGTATAAAAAGATTTTAAAAAAAGGTAGAAGTTTAGATGAAATAAGATTAAATACCAAATTAAATAGAATCATACATTCAAATAAATATTAAATAAAATATGTACATATAATCACTAAACAATTTCATTCCTTCTTTTTAAAAAAAAAAAAAAAAGAATTAAATTATAAAAATAAAAATTCATGGATGGAACTATAATATATATATATATATATATATATATATATATATATAATGGTGTAGAAAAACATATAAAGTAAGAAATATTTAAACAAAATAAAAAAAATGGTAGTTTGAGTAGAATTATACAAAATAATATTAAATGAGATATGTACCAATTAGCACTAAATGGTTTTAATCTTTTTTCTTGCAAAAAAAATAAAAATAGAGGAACATATAAAAAGAAAAAAAAATTATATTATAAAATAAAAATTTAATGGACGAAATTATAATATATATATATATAAAAAAGGTTGATAAAAAACAAAAGGGTAAATATTTAAACAAAATTAAAAACGTATTCTTAGTTTGAATACTCTAAATAAATTTGTTCATTCTTATAATGTAATAAAACTAAAAAAAATGAAAGAGAACAACAAAAGTAAACTATAAGATATTAATTTAACAGAAATAATTATAATATATTTATAACCACTGATGTATAATACATACAAAAAAATAAAAATTTAAATAGAATAAAAATAAATTATCGATTAAGTAGAATTATACAATTTAAAAGAAAAAATTGTATAACAAAATCAAGCAATCACCCTAAAAATCTAAAAATTTGACTCCAAAAGATAAATACGTATTGAAATTTAATAAAAGATTTATTTTTTTTTTAAAAATTTTATTAAAATTAATAGATTATATATATGTATATATTATTTATTATAATATAAATATATATAATATATATAATTGAACATATTCATATGTATATATTTACATTTATAATAATGTAAAATATTTTAATAAATAAATTTTTTATTTTACTAATTCTACTATAATTTATATAAACTACATAATTTATTTTGAATTTTTATAATTTATTAATTTTAATAAAATTTAATTATAAGTAAAAATAGAGAATAAATAATTTTTAATTTTAAGAATTTAAATTAATACAAGTGTGATATTTTTTTATTTGAATTTATAAGCTAGTAACTAATTTTTATTAATATATTAATTAAATAATTTAATATTTTAATTATTAAGATGTGTGAATTTATATATATTCAATAAAAATAGTTAATAAAATAATTTAAATTTTAATTTAAAATTAGTATAAATAATAATAAAAAAATATATGGATTCATATTATTCAATTTTCTAAATATTACTTTGACACCCCTCTATTTTTTGTAATTATACACTCCTAAGGGCATTTCTATTATTAAAAAATTAAATTAAAGTTTGACCCAGTCAATAGGGGTATTTTGGGGTTTCAAAGGCTGTCAGGGATGGTTCCTATAATTTTTTAAAAAGTAGGGGTGGTTTGTGTAAAATGGCAATAGGTGAAGGGGTGTAAATATAATTATCCCAATAAAATATGTACCTATTAGTACTAAATGAATCTGTTCTTTTTTGTTGCAAAACAAAAAAAACAGATAAAAAATTGAAAAAATAAAAAATAAAGTATAAAATAAAATTTTAATAGATGAAATTCATAATATATAAATATTTAAATAGAAATAAAAAATTAAATTGTATTTTGAGCAGAATTAAACAACTAAATTTGTTTATTTTTGTAGCAAAATAAAAATATAAAATTTGAAAGAGACCAACAAAATTAAACTATAAAATAAATTTTTTATAAATATAAGTAATATGTATATGTATGTGTGGTAAATTATATTTTTGGTCCCATAAATAGACCTGTTTTCAATTTTGGTTTCATACTGTAGATGATTCACACATTGAATCCCATATGTGCCTTTCTTTTTCCAATTTCATAACACAAGAAAGAAAAATCGTTAAATTGCTAACGGTGGTTGCTTTTTTTCGTTAGTTGGGTGCAAATTTAAAGGAAAATATACTGATAAATGAAAATAGTAAGAAAGGTTTATTTCTTCATTTTCCTTGAATAAACAATTGATTTGTTTTTTTCTCTCTTTCATTTAGTAAGAAAAGTGTGTAAAATATTGTTGCAAATTGAGAAGCTTTTTTTCAATGTGGAGGATTGCAAGTTTGAAAACCTCATGACCGACGACAACCCATGTAAGAGGTTTTTTGGGTGTTCGACAAAAAGAAGTGTGGTTTTTTTTTTCACACACCCGGTGGGTCTTTCCAATCAAAATAACCACACCACTTCTTTTTTTTTTTTTTTTTAATACCCAAAAAACCTCCTACCTGGTGTTGTTGGTCCATGAGATTTTTAAACTTGTAACTCTTCTACAATGACAAAAAGCTTCTCCATTTGCAGCCATGTTTTACACTTTTTTTCTTACTAAATGGAAGAGAGAAGAAAACAAATCAGCTATTTATATGAGGAAGAAGAAGAAATAAAACTTTCTCACTAAAATTTATTTATGGGTATATTTTCCCTCCAAATGTTCACCCACCTAACGGAAAAAGCAATTACCGTTAGCAATTAATGGTTTTTCCTCTTGTGTCCTAAAATTGAAAAAAAAAATATATATGCATATGGGATGCAATGTGCAAATCATCTACAGTATGTGACCAAAATTAAAAATAGGTCCACTTATAGGACTAAAAATGCAATTTACCCTATATATATGTGTATATATATAAATTGGTGTATAAAAAATATAAAAGTAAATATTTAAATAGAAATAAAACCTAAATGATTAATTAAGTAGAATTATATAAATAAAATTTAAAAGTGAAATATGTACTTATTAACATGAATAAATATAAAATAAATTTAAACAACAGATTAAGTAGAATTGTACAAATAAATTTTGAAACGAAAATATATACACACAAATATGAAGAAAGTCACTATCATTAGGTAACAAAAAATTTTGATTTGGATCCACAAAAATAATGTATATTTAAAAATTTGATTTGGTTTTGATATTTTTAGAATTTATAAATACAACTTAATCATAAAAATAAACTCATTTAAGATGGATACGTATTGAATACTATAAAATAAAACTTAGTATTAATATATCAAATTATATAAGATAAATACAAATCCAATTAGTATTCAATTCCTTCATTAAGTAATAGATTAAAATCATTTATTTATTTAAAAAATAAAAAATTATTTAGCGGTGCATAGTGCGAGTTCCCATGCTAGTAAATTATATAAGATAAATACAAATTCAATTAGCATTTTAACGCTGCAGATAAAATTTGAGATAAATATAAAACAAATATTTAATATATTTAAAATATATGATATTTCTCAAAAATAAGATTTAATTATAATATGAAAGATAACATTTTGGATAAATATAAAATAAATAATTAAGATATTTAAAAGAGATAATATTTCTAGCCAATAATATTTTTTCTTGATAATTAAAATCAATTATAATCCTGAAAATAAGATTTTGGATAAACCAAAATAAATATTTTAATATATTTAAGTAGATGGTGTTTCCGAAATAAAATTTTTTCTTGACAATTAAAAAATTCAAAAACCAGAATATTTAGTTATTTGTGTCAAAATTAATATAACACAAAATTCGTTCACATCATTTATGCTAAAGATAACTAAAATATATGAGTGACTATTATATAGGACCTACGCGTAATCCCGTTGCTATGCACGGTAGGTCAAATATATTAAATATGTAAATATGTTCAAATCTGGAGGAAACTAAATCTCAGACTAAAATTTATATTATTCTTATATTTATACTAAACTAAATAGGTTTGTCCACTAGGTAGGCATAATTAGTAGAAATTATTGACAGCGTCTAAATAAATACCCTATTGTTATTTGAAGCTTATTGAGAATCTACATTTTATTTTGAGTGCAATGTGTTAAATGAATATTATTCTATTCTTATTGAATGGTGAGATATCACTATTATGAAGATCAAAAGCCGTGGTTACACCAAGGGTCTTAAAACTTATATTCAAAGTCACTGTGCTGTTACTAATCATTATTTATTTGTGTGAGATATACACTCATAGACCTTAAAAGCCGCTTATTATTCTATTTTTACTAATTTTTATACAATCATTTTTTCTTAAGCAAATATAATTCTAATATCTAAAATAGTGAACCTACTATATTAATTATATTGTCCCTAAATAAATAATAATATCTACCTTATTATTGACGTTAAATAATTAATATAGGTAATTGATCGATAATATCAGTGCTTTAAGGTATATAATAATTTTTTTGTTATATTAATGTCAGAGTCGCTTATTTTAATAATTAGTTTGTAGAATTATGTTTCCTCACATCATCAATATTTCTCCCTAACCTCCTGAAACACCTTTGTTAGTTTTATGAGCGAATTATTTCTCTCATAACAATTAATGAATTGCTTATACTCTCTCGCTCTCAAATAATTGAATAGTCTCAACACTCTATTAGATAGTCACAATTTAGTATCTTAAAATAATAAGATTAATAGTAAAACTTTAGTAATTAGTTCTTTTACAAAAAGATTAGTAGTTACCGTGAACAGATTCTAGAAATATACTATGATAGATATATAGTAAATTCTTAAATGATGCTTAACTTTGGTGTTTATTAAAATACTACTATTTTACTCTACAAGCGCTATGGATTAATGCACACACTAAAATATCATACTAATTTATAATAGTGAAATAATGCAGGGAAACTTAATTCTGTGTGTTATAAAGTTGTCTATATTCATTAGTGATGTTTGGTATTTTCTCTTTTAGTCATCCTCCCGTGAGAGTTGGCCCTGTTAATTACACGTAGGCCTCCCTTGTACTATTAAAAAAAGTTACATCTAGCACTCTTGATGGTGTCTCTCGCTTATTCGTTCTACAAGACATGTATAGCTCAACGTATTCTAGGTTGTTATAGTCAACATATTTCTCACTCAGATGTATATGTTAGCTATTAGTTCAATCTAATATTAAATTAAAATAGTATTTATTATGAATCTTTAGCCAATTTACTCCCATTATTTCTATTTGTCTCAATTATATTATCGTGTTAATTTTGTATCAGCTTAATATTTCTGAAGCTGACCATTTTAAGTAGGTCATATTAAATGTATATAATTTCTATATCCATTAACCTAAATTATCCTCACTACATCTTCAACTATTATTAATGCAATATATAATGGAGGAAAACGAGTATTCTTCATCATATATAGGTAGTTATAAATCCCAAAATAATTTATTTTGACCTGCCTGAAGATTTAATATTGTAATAGTCTTTCATTTCAAGTAAAAATTCCAGTAATCTGATATTCAGTCCTATAGTCTTTTCACTCCTTTATGTTGTTATGTACCGGTTTATATTAAGCATAACATTGCAGTGATTGACTGATTTCGTGATTCAATTAAAGGGAGGAGTCGTGATGTGGATGCACAATGATTGGATATTCGCGATTTAAACAATTAGCATGCAGAAAAATATTGTGTGTTTGGGATTCACCTTCTTTTCTCACATGTCTTTTATAAAACTCATCATGCTATGGATGTAAAGGTGAGGTTTTAGATTTCTTTATTTTTAGGTTATACCATAGAACCTCTACGGCTCGTAATTTATTCAGATAACATACACCTTCAACGGTGAATAGAGGGAGGTGTTAATTTATTACTATAAAGAAATATGGCATTTAGTCTGACTAATAGAATAAACAAATATACTTAAAAGCAAATATTAGAAGAAAATATGGTTTAACGATTTAACAGAAAATATTTGATCTAATTTCATTTTTCAATGATGTAAAGCTCAATCATTGTTATTGCTAGCCATTGTCGACTTGCATTGTTGAAAATTCTTATCAATGTAATTTGTGTTCTCGATTATTTTCAAAAGTATTATCTATGGTAATATGGAATGAATAAATTATAAGTGAGATACCAAATAATAAACTTTGATCCTTCTTCAAAATTGAAACTGCAGAAAATACATCCATCCTTATTTCTTATTGACTTATTAATGATTCTTAATATCTCCTTATAGTTTGCCTATTAAATAAATATTGTTTTATAATTTAGGCGCAGTAGCCCATATTATAAGAAATCTATATAATTATTGTTCTATTTATGGAGTCACTCCTATCATAATTAATCATTTTGAAAGGGCAACTTTATTTACGATCATGCTCATTTATACAAAGTAAACTATTATTTGACGGTGTTCTCATTAATCATTATACGTATATATAATGATTCTATCGCATCTTCGCACTCTATAATCTATATTGTGGATACGCATAGAGTAACAATACTATATTAAGTAATAATTATTGTGAGAAGAAATTTTGAGTCTATTCTCACCGTTTCAGTTCCCAATATGTTCGAGTGCATCACACCTTTTTTCACCGTTTTTTAGTCCGCACTAGTCGCATTCGTGGCCGCGAGGCACTCGTGTAGTGTGCTTTCTTTTTTTTTTGCGCTCGCTTATGTCTGTACCTAATAGCTCATCTCATTTTAGTGGGTCCCCGCATCACAATTATTCCGTATAGCCACTCTATTATCTCTCTGGAGGGACCCGCTCACAATGATATTCACGATAGCTCTGATGGCCCGTGTTAGCATTATTGTGACTAGGTATAGTGGGTGAATATGATCGCTCTTCTCATTAACAAACTTACGTTCCTCAGCCTTCTTCAAGTGTGTTGTGATAGTAATATAACCACCTAATTGCATAGTGGGAATATCAGACAGATTTACACCTCTCTTAAAGTTTGCAGTTACATCTCTACTCGCGCTACATAAACATAAGATTGTGATGTGTTTCTAACTCCTCTTTCATCTAAAAAGAATCGACTCTCATTACGCGCTGTTGGCTGAAGATTAACATTGAATATTTCTTCCATCCTCTCCTATCACATATAAATGATACGAGATTGCCTACATACGCAAGAGCGCATGTCAGTCAACCGAGTGGATTCAAAGTAGTTCTATAACATAAGAGAGTGGAAGAGTCCAGCACCTGATATATTATGGTTTTTCATTCGAACTTGATTTTAGGACTGCTAAGCTAGACCCTCTTCTAGGTTTGGATTTCCATATTCATGAGTAATAGTTTGTATTATTGCAGGTGTCTGCTTTTATCACCTGATATCTTGTGAACGACTCGATGCGTTAGTAACTTTTTAGTGTTATATCTTGTCTTCCTCTCGCTCATCTGAAGTTACGGTCACTCCTAGGTTATGAATTTCTCTTAACAGAAGCGTTAGTACCTCTCAAAATTTGGCGACGTGACAAAGAGGTAAGACTTACTGGAACTTAAGACACTTTTCTAAATAGACAGTCTTATTCTGCATGCGGCCATCTTTATAGTAAGGATCTGCATTTAAGCGTCTCTCTACATGATATGTTAGTACCTAATATTTACATCTGATCGTGCTGGCGCACCCGAATAAGGCGTGGGTCACATATCTAGACATCATGAACGTGATAACAAAATCTACATTCAAAACTCCCAGGCACTTTTCAACAGATCAAAGCTCAGTACTGTGGAGTGATCTTATCTCGATTTATGACCGATACAGTAAATTTTCGACCTCCTTCTTTTATAATTTTTGAAAAGTTGCTCTGGATAATGCTTTCTTCGCTGCGCATATTGATGAGGCTGATCTTTCCCGGAAGCTTTACAATACTATTCCACACTAGTTGTGTGGTTTGGACAGGGAGAGAAATCACATTTCTATTGCACTTTGATTTACAAACATTTGGAATGTTTGTTGGATTTACCCTTTGCGTCTCTTCTTTCTCTGTCTTAGTACTATCGTCGTCGGTGACGTTATTTTTTTTGTTGAAAGAGGAGAGATTAATCTACCATATTCTTTCTGCCCTAATTTTCTCTTTCTCCTTAATTTGTTGTTCTTTGGCCCTCACATTGTGCGTTATTTCCTCTGCGGCCAAGAGCATGTATAGGCTAAGCAATTATTACATTGCGCCATTTTCCGTGCTAGAATAAAGAAAAATTAACTGGGCCTCGTGCTGCTTGGACGTGGCTGTCTCCTGGTTCAAAAAGTTAGCAGAAAAAGGAGTCGGTGCGACCAAAAAATGCCTATAGAATTTTTCTAAGTTATCGCGACCGAAAAAGTGCGATAATTTCGTAACGAATGGGACCAAAAAGTTGAAAAGCGGTCTTTAAACTTATGCGCGCACCACAAAATGCTATTTCCCTAATAATTAATTTTTAAAGGAACAACAAAATTAAACCATAAAATAAATAAAAACTTAATGGATGAAACTAAAATCCATCAAAGTTCCTATACTAAATACATAAAATCTAAAATGATCTTACTTTGTAGAAAATAAAATAAAATATAAAACGTGGAATAGAAACTTACTTTTTATAAGTTATAAGAAACAACTCAAAGAAAGAAAAAAATAATAAAGAAAGATGGACCAATAAGAAAATAATTTCAAATTTTCTAAATCATTTTATTGATTTGAATAACAAAAATGTCTAAATTATCATGAATTGAGAAAAGAGGAAAATGAGTGCAAATAAAATAAAAATAAAATTGCTAAGTTCAATTAAATTATAAGTACAAAAGCATTGTCACTGACCATAAAACAATAAAAGAACTTTCATTCGCATAAAATAAAATTTAGTTGAATCATAGCTCGAGAAATAAATTATATGTAAAATAATATCTCATGATTTCTTCCATCTTGTAAAATATCATCTTAATAAGACAAATAAATACTAATAGTACTTAAATTTGAAAAGGAACAACAAAATTAAACCATAAAATAAAAACTTAATGATGAGAAATGAATATATATGTAAGAGAAAATAGGTGTATAAATAATTTTAAAAAAAGGGTAGAAGTTTAGACGAAAATAAGATTAAATACCAAATTAAATAGAATCATACATACACTTAAGTATTAAATAAACTATGTACATATAAGCCACTAAAATAGATTTTGGTTCCCTTCTGTTCTCAAATATACTAAAAAAAAGAATATCTGTGAAAATAAAAATTTCGAATGATGAAGGCCATTATCAAAAAATATTATCACTTTTACTGTAATATATATAAATGTGTTCATCCAAATTGTAGAACAGACAGTATCAAGGTACTAATGACAAAAAATTTATAAGAACACATAAAGAAATCTAAGCAGTGATCAGATGAGTAGAATTATACTAATATAAATGAATTAATTGAGATAAAGTGAGAAATAAGAACCTGAATGCGTCCGAAAACGCACAAGTCCGTTGGATTGATCCAAATTGCTTAGGCTGCAAAATAATACAAGTTCAGTGGAGGGGACCTGCAAAAAACACGTTAGCACTCCGACGCCCAAGTCAGTGATCGCTTCAAAGATAGAAAGGATGAATGCCTAGAAAATAATGGACGTTGTAGATGATTGCTGTTAAAATGCTAGAATTTAATATAAGACAAAATGAGAGTAAAAATCTAGAAAACCTGGGATAGACCCAGATCTGAAGAGGGACCTCTTATTTATAGCGGAGAGTATTAGGTTGAGGAGGAGTGTTTGAGACTTTCGAATTTTAAGGGTTTGTGTGGTTAGGGTAAGAGTCATAGTTGACTAGAGTCTGGTTGGCTTAGGACTCTTGCACTGAGACGTCTTTGCCCTAATTCGGTTGAGCTGGTCGTGCGTCACTTCGACTGCAATGGTCGCCTGATCCGGTTGCAATTCCTGGGGCCTTAGACCTACACCATCCTCGATCCGTTTATTCATGGTCTTTGGGCCGGCCTCTTCTGTGCAGGGCCTAGTAGTAATCAATGAGTTTGACCATCCTCCTTATTTAGGTTGCTCTTTTCATTTTGAGTCGTCATCTCTTTGAAGTGGCCATCCATCACCTTCACCTGGGCCGTTTTGAATATACACATATCATGAAGTCCCCCCTACTCTGAGGAAAGGCGGGCTCATCCGAACCTTTTCTTGGAGTAAACCTAGGACACCTTTTCTCCTAGGTTCTACAAGTTACCAGGTATCTTCGAGGCCTGGGCTCTCATCCTTACTCCTTAAGTTTCCTCCTTTTGCCACGTGAATTTGATCCTAGCCTTGAAGTTGAAATTACCGCCTTAGGGTAGTTGTGATTAGGAATTACAGGTGCATGGTTGGTTTCCAGGCCCCCAACGCACCCACAGCTTGGTTAACGGTTCCTCGTGCGGCGATTACCTAGACAAGCATAGTAACTTTCCACCTTCCCCTTTTCTTCTCTTGTCTTCTTGAACCAAGGCGACATCTTGCCAGGTTTGTGCTTTTAGTCTCTCTCTTTTCAATGTCTTCATCCTTGTTCGGTTTTCTTTGTGTGTTCTTGCTATGTCTTCTACTGAAGAGTCTATAAGGTACGTAGGGGAAGATCTAGGCGATGATCCCTCTAAGGCCATCTAAGGGGTTTGGGTCCACCCACATCTTACATAAGTGGTCGGAGGTGGAGCGTACGCCAGGTGACTCTTCGCCACCTGGATAAGTCCTCAGAGGAGGAGGGTGACGAGAAGGAGGAAGATTCTTCCGCTGGTGAAATAGACCCCATTCATAGAGGAGGAGGGTTGCTTGGGAGTCGGGGGAGTCGGCCTTTGGGCTCAACGTGGGCTGCCTAATGTCTCAGCGTGTCGGATATTTATCAATTGGTGGGAAGATTGGGATCCCTACCGAGTTTGTAGTCTCTTGTCCCGCCTCCTGATAGCTATCCTAGTTCTCCTCCCTTTGAGATAGTTATGGTTTATTTATTAGTTTTTTCTCAACTTCGAGTTGGTTCTCCATTTTCCCTTGCCTACAAGTGTACTACATAGAATACCCTAGATGAAAAGGGACAAAGTGGATTGGATGACTGTCTGCAAAATAAAAATCAAAAGAGTCGTTGATGACTCCCATTGGACTGAAGTGGTATTTCAAGAAAATGAGTACTAATCACCTACTCCAACCGTAGTTACATGTAGAACGATTATGCCTTTTCGATGTAGAATATATGCACTGGAATGAACGCCTAAATCGTTATATTACAGTTAAGTTCGTTGATCGCTAATTCAACATGGGAATGGAGGCGGTATATCTCGTGCTCTGGCAATCATTGAATAGTTAATGATCTGTGCCATCTCACTGAATATCCCTTGAAAACGAAGAGTAACTTGTGACGGAGGTTTACAACTGAATTATGGGATATATCTACCAGGATTAATATGTTTTGCAGACCTTCTTTTGTATTTTATTCTTATAAATATATTCCTAGTTATAAAAAGATTAGACAATAACTTGATATGGTATAAGCGAATATTTATTTTATTTCTTGATATGAGTGACTCGGATACTATTTTATACTCCTATTTCCAAATACCCGTTCCAAAAGTATGACCACCATAAACTCATTAATATCTGCGTAAAATCAAGAACAGGACGATAGGATATAACCCTATATACATAGGTATATATGGAAAATGACTACCTATTTCACGTTCCAAAAATGATGGCCATTTTAAAATGAAAAAAACGAGAGAAATTCCAAAAACTAGGAATAATCCAATTAATTTGACCGTTCCTACATGTTAGTTCCAATTAGGCAATTTTTCATTTGGCGCCCACTTATTTTAGGAGGAAAATTAAAATTTGGTCATGTTCTTTCAATAAATGACTGTGCCAAAATGGAAAATTTGTAACCGTGTGTCCTATTTTGATAACAATGATAAATTCTCTGTCCTTTCAATTTTCCCTGCGCGATTGATACGCTCGTACTATCTCGACACATTCTATGATCCCGATTATATTCCAAGTTTAACATACATAAAAGTCCCCTCGAGCATTTTTTACATTATCCATTTGTGCAACTGTAGCAGTGATGTAAAATCGAGTAGTACTGTACAATTGACAATCTCGATCAGTTTTGCAGCTCAACGCATTGTGATGGTATCCAGTGTTCCGATTTGTTACTCATTCTGTATAACAAAAATGTCACTAACTTCTATCTGTATGTAATTGATTTTTATTCATTTAATTGTAGGTTTCAACGGTGCCTGAATTCATTACCATGGATATGTCATGATTAACTGTGATCTTGTAGTCTATAAGAGTATCGAAGATGCTTGCTAGACTATCTACGTAAAACTAACGGTTCTTCGAGGTTTTACAAATATTAATTGATATATGATGTAAACATGAGTGATCAAATTATATGTTCAAAAATAATTTATGATTTATTATGGTTGTTGCCTCAGGATTAATGGTTCGATATCTATTTTTTTTTGGCTTCACGTCCATAATAAACTACTTATATTTATGACAATTAACTCACCGAAGATGATGTGTTTGTATTTTTTGTTAAATATAATAACAATTAGGCAGCTCAATAGGCTACTGCATCAAGATCAAAAAGCACAGGTGTTAGAGTAAACGCGAGGTATTCCTGAGGCACCAGAATAACTACACCATTTTGGTCTCGTTTACCATCTCGATCTACGGTGTTATCTAAGTGAATACTCTTAATTAAGGTTAAGGACGATCCGATGTCCCCTATGTGACGCAGCGCGACGTTGATGTCGACTCTAACTAAGGCCAAAAAACGACGAGCCCTTTAATAGTGGGCGGTTGTGTCCCTAGATATGTCCGTTCCTAATACTGCGCTATAGCGACAAAAACGAGTCTCGCTACTCTTCCGATACTGATATCCGGGTTTTTGATATCAACGTGAGGTACGGTTGCATAAGTGATTAGGCGGTTTATGGCGTGAATGGTTAGTTTTTCATGGCAGAAGCGGGTGATTTCGTTACATAAAATGTAGTCAATGCAGCAGCTCTGAATGTTTTAAGTAATCTGGACGTCTCACAAGAGCCGTTGCGCCAATTTAATACATATATAATATTGGTACACAATATAGCAGATTTTTTTTCCTCAAACTCCGGCCATTTCTCGCCCCTTCACTCTCTCTCTTCTCTCTCTCTCTCTCCCCCCCCCCCCACTGCCTCCACTGATCGCGCCTCTTCCCAGAGCTCCGTTCGCCGTCCTCAGACCTGTGGAAGTCCCCCTCCCTTCTCTTTGGGTCTACTTTTTTATATTTATTTTCATTTCTTCTATCCCTGTTTCAGCTCCGTGCGCCGCAGCCCCCACCGCCAGTCAGTCTTGTCTCCTCCCCCTTTTTTTTTTCTCATTTTCTGAAAATTTTTTTGTGATTTTTTGTTAATTTTCTGAAAATGTATGTAATACATGTGATTTATTTTGGGAATTTTCTCTGAAATTAGTGTTAAAATTTAGTGATATTAGGTATTAATATTTTTAGGGAATTCTCTGAAATTTGTATGATTTTCTTAATTTCCTCTTATCATATGTGATTTTATGTGATTTTATATGATTTTTTTTTAATTTTGGGAATTCTTGGAAATTTCTTGAAATTTCTATGATTTTCTAATTTTTTTTTGATAATAGGTGATTTTATGTGATAATATGTGATTTTATGTCATTTTATATGAATTTTTGGAAATTTGGGAATAGGTAATTTTGAGGTTTTCTAGAAATTACTGTGATATATTTTTGGTATTTTCTGAAATTAAAAATAATTTCAGAAATTTTAGGTAAAATTTCAGAACATTTAAATAAGTTTTTGAAAATTAAAAAATTAATTTTCAGAAATTTTAAAAATAATTTCTATAATTATAAACTATTTTTTGAAATTTTTATCTGATTTTTCTGAAGTTAAAAATATTTTTCTTCAAATAAAAAATAATTTTATGAAATTACAAATTTAAAAAATTTAAAAATAATTTTGAATTTAAAAATAATTTATAAAAATAAAAAATAAATTTTTGGAAATGAAAGTGTAATTTTCTGATATTTGAAAATTTTCATAAATTAGAAATTAATTTTTTAAAATTTTAGAATAATCTTCTAAATTTTTAAATAAAGTTTTGAAAACAATATCTGAATTTAAAAAAAAAATCTTAAATTCTTAAAGTGGAATATAATATTATTATTGTAATTATATCTTATGTGCATGAAAGTAAATTGGCCCAAAGAGGCCGAAGCGGCCTAAGAGGAATAAAGAAAATCGAAGGCCTGGGATACCTATCGGAGGCCCAGGACATCCCACGCCTATAATAATCTCAGGAGACCAAGGACGACCTAGTTTACTATCTAACTAGGCAGGCCTCGATAGCCTGAGTAACCTAAGAAGCCTAGGAAGAGAAACGGAGACCTGGGATATTCCTGAACTCTAGGCTTAGGACATCTCCCAGACTCGGACTATGACCAAAGTCCACCAAAACAAGCGGCCCAAAGGGCCCACACACGTGGCAACCCACTCTCACACGTGGCACCTCTTCAACCCATGTATCAGCAGCCACATCGGACCACGTCAGCCCTAAAATAACAAAATAGGTAAGGAATGACTCCTTGGCAACTAGGACTTCTTGGCAGCTAGGATTCCCAAGCAGGTAGGGTTTCTTGCAGGCGAGAGATCTCCTTGGACTGAAGCAAGGACTCCTACTCCTAGTTATGGATAAGGACGACTTATCCTTATCCTAACTACCCCAACCAACTTGCCCAAGAATCTCATAAAGGATAAACCCCCAGCAGACAAGGGCTTTCCTTCTATAAATATAGCCTTGGTCTCTCGAAGTAAGGGAGACATTATCTAAAACAGACAGATAAACACTTTCAGACATCTTGAACAAGTCTCTGACGTCCCTCACACCTCCGTAACGTCCCTCTCAATCTCTAAACAATCTTCGAAGCTCTCTCTAAACTTATTATCACGTGTTCTTACACTTTTCACCAATCTTATTCACTATATATCACGATTTTCCATCACATTCACTTACTTTTTCACTTTAATTCATCTTAAATCCATACTAACTTAGGCGTCGAAGTGCTAACTCCTTTTTTGCAGGTCCCCTCCTTCAAGATTTGCATTTACTTCAGCCCAAGCCTCAAATAATTATCCAATTTCATTGGCGCATGCACTTTTTGCACGCATCAAATGGCGCCGTCTGTGGGAACATAGAGCTTAAGACGTGAGTAACAATGAAAACACCTAGTAACGCACTGAACAAAGAGAAGACCATGGAAATAGCTGGTAGCGCCCAGGCCCTACAGGTCGTACCAGGGACATCCCTGACCCCCACTAGCGGGATGACAGTCCTAGGACCTCCCAGGCTTGCTGATTCGCTGACTGAGCCTCCATGCTTCAGAACCTTCTCAGAATATAAGCCCAGGTCCTGCAGGTCATACCAGGGACATCCCTGACCCCCACTAGTGGGATGACAGTTATAGGACCTCACTGGCACCCCGCTAGTGGGATGACAGTCCCAGGACCTCTCAGGCCTGCTGATCTGCTGACTGAGCCTCCATGCCTCATTACCTTATCAGAAAATAAGCCCTGACCTAGGCAAGCATCCCCCTCAGTGAATAAATTTTCACATCAATCTTTCCTCAGGGAATACCGTGATATTTTTATCTTCAATCATCTTGGAAGTTTATTTTACCACATTAAATGTGCTAACATGTGCTCTTATATGAATGTAACAAGGAAAGCATCCTTCTCAATCGTCTCACATTAAAGCCTTGTTCCAGGCAGGCGCCCTCTCATAAAAAAACCCTGTCTTCCACACAGGCATAAAGGCTCTGCTCTTTGGAGGCAACCTAGCCCTCCTTTGGGCAGGTACCTAAGTCCTTCTTTGGGAGACTTGTAAGCTCTATCCCGTGCAAGTACCTAACCCCTCCTCCAAGGAGGCATCTAAGCACTGCTTCAAGCGAACACCTTATTCTTCTTCTAGAGAGGTTCCTAAGTCCTGATCTAAGGAGACCCTTCTCAAATAAGCCCTCCTCCGATGAGGCATAATAATTTTGCTCTATTCAAAACCTAATCATAATATATACATGTTTTTATTATTTAAACATCTCTTGCAAAAAAATAAGCCCTACACCCGAGTAGGAACAAAAGGGACCCGTTAAACCCTCATCTGTGGAGGCACCTTCATAAAAAGCCCTGCTCCGTATAGACACAAAGTAAGTCTTCTTTTTCTAAGCATGCTTATGCAAATAATAGTCTTCGCAGGAATTCCCTCCTCGAACACACCTCTGAAGATATCTACTCTAATGAGTGTCGAACTCTCCAATCATTAGAGTGGGGGGGGCTATTGATTTGCATGAAAATAAATTGGCAAAGAGGCCCAAGAAGAATAAAGAAATCGAAGGCCCAAGATACCTACCGGGAGGCCCAGGACATCCCACGCCTATAACAATCTCAAGAGACCAAGGACTACCCAGTTCACTGTCTAACTAAGCATGCATCGACAGCCTGAGTAACCCAAGAAGCCCAGAAAGACAAATGGAGACCTGGGATATCCCTGAACTCTAGGCCTAGGACATCTCCCAGATTCGGACTATGACCAAGATCCACTAAAACAAGCGGCCCAAAGGCTCCATACACGTGGCAACCCACTCTCACACATGGCACCTCATCAACCCAGGTGTCAGCAGCCACCTCGGACCACGTCAGCCCTAGAATGACAAAACAGATAAGGAATGACTCCTTGGCAGCTAGGACTCCCTGGCAGGTGGGGTTTCTTGCAGGCTAGAGATCTCCTTGGACTGAAGTAAAGACTCCTATTCCTAATGGATAAGGACGACTTATCCTTATCCTAACTACACCAACCAACTTGCCCGAGAATCTAAAAAATGATAATCCCCCAGCAGACAAGGGCTCTCCTTCTATAAATACAGCCTAGGTCTCTCGAGGCAAGGGAGACATTATCTAAAACAGACAGATGGACACTCTGAGATATCTTGAACACGTCTTTGAAGTCCCTCACACCTCCTTGACGCCCCTCAATCTCTAAACAAACTCCAAAGCTCTCTCTAAGCTTATTATCACGTGTTCTTATACTTTTCGCCAATCTTACTCACTATATCACGATTTTCCATCACATCACTTACTTTTTCACTTTAATTCATCTTAAATCCATACTAACTTAGGCGTCGGGGTGCTAACTCCTTTTTTACAAGTCCCCTCCTTCAAGATTTGCATTCACTTCGACCCAAGCCTGAACAATTATCTAATTTCATTAAATTCGTGCACTTTTTGCACGCATCAATGTCCATAATCATAAACTTATAACAATTTTACCAATAATAACATTATTTACATAATAAGGTCAATAATCAATTAGACTAATATTCCCAATAATAATATAATTTACATAATTATGTCCATAATAATAAAATTATAATAATTAAAATTTACTAATAATATTATTTACATAATAAGGTCAATAATCACAAAATTAGACTAATATTTCGTGCATTGTAATAGATTATGTCTATTGGTACGCCTCCTATACCCCATGGTCGTGGTCTCGATCGCGGTTGTGATCGTGGTTAAGACCAGACACTTCCAGCGGTGTCGTGAGACGCTTCCCAGATAGGGGGAGCATTTTGTTTCCCATTCCCACCACCGGCCACCCCATCAGTCGCCCCACATATTCCAGATGATGCTGAACCATCTGCTGGGGCACTGACATCTAAAGAGGCCGGCATGCAGTCCGCTGTACCAAATCTGCTCCAATCCCACCACCCCCAGTCCCCCCACCAGTGCTCTAGTACATCAGGCTCGATGATGCCAAGTAAAATTTTCCATGTGCATTTTTAGTATCATTCTATCTTTAAAAATATTTACCTATATGTTATTTCAGATCTGATCGCCGCTTCCTCGAGCGCATTAATGTGCTGGTGCGGGGACACTTCCCCCACCCATGGTCGTGTCTGAGGCACGTGCTAGCGGGGCATCAACACTTCTGGTTTGAGAGCATGAAGGTAGTCACAAAACTGTCGCAAACGACAACTACCATTCATAGCAAAGCTTTGCTCCAAATTCATAATGAAATGGCTTTCACGACATATTTGCCAGGGATTATGCTGATAATTTCTCCCACCAAATTCACACTAATTTTACAATGAATTTTGACCAATAATATGTCGCAAAAGTACTTCATCATACTTTTTGACAGATTTAACGATATTCTTGTGCACCTAATGAACATCCGTCACAAATTTCTTGGTGACAATTAATTTGCAAGGAAAGAATTTTATCCAGTTTGACATGTTGCTGATGATTGGACTATGTTCTTTTAATACGATGAGTGTAAAACTATATCAATAATCCCTTAACAAGAATCATTGTTCTGCAGCCACGTCGTTGTTCAAGGTTTTAGGAGCTGTTACCTACATTTATTCTATTGTTCCTAATCTTATAAGCATTGACATAATTAATTATTCTATCGTTCCTAATCCTTAGAGTTAGTTGACATATTTAATTAAGCAGATATCCTGTAACACTTTTGTTGACGTGGCGACATGATTGGATAATTAGCAGATATTCAACAAATTTAGTTTTTTTGGTAAGGGGAAGCAAATAAATTAAGAGTGAGTCTTATTTTATTAGGAGCCCTATATAAAATCTCACAATCAAATGTAAACATCGATATAGACAAAAACATGATTAAACGAAAACAAACAACAGAATTTGACATTATGATGATCATACATTAATTCATACATGCATTGGTTTAGTTTAGTTGGAAAAATTGAGGTTGCGTGATATTAAAAATCATATATAGGTTTGGAACTTACTATATATGTGGGATGATGTTCTATTACATAGTATGTGTTGTATGTTGTAATAATAGGTGTTATTTAAATTTTATTTATCTGATATTGTTGATCCGTGTATGATTGTTGTAATTGTCTTTATTAGGTACTGATATTTGACATGAATGATTATAATCGAGTTATTTTAATTAATAATTTCATCATTTCAAATTAAAAAAAAACAAAATTACATTCTTCCACAATAACTATTAACGTTATGTATTTTATTAAGGATGAAGTTTTATAAACATGGCAGTGTATATATTAAATTGAATAAAAGATATAATAAAGTTGGAATTATAAAAAATCCAAGCCGCCCCAAGTAATAAAGAAGCACATAATTACGTGTTTTGGCGGACTCATTTTTAGTGGTAGAAATTAATATCATGTGAATCACTTTTCTTTTGTTTTTGCCTTTTTTGCGTTGAGTTAAAGATAATAGAAAAATGACCGACATGACATGTTCTTAAATAATTAGTGAGTTGATTGTATTTTTTTCATTGTAATATTAATTTAAAAAATCAATTGTATAATTTAATTATTAATATTTAATGTGATTAATTGTATTTATCTATAGCATGGGAACAAGGCTCGTAAAAAGTGAGAGGTACACTGCCGTGTGGTGAAATAGTAGTAAAACAAATGCATGCATATATATCTTTTACACAAGAATTCAAAAACAGTAACATTTTTACAGTTCCAATTAATTAGTATATAGAATATCCAGTATTTAACTCCCCCGGCCCTATATATGTCCCTTTTCCCTGGGAAAGAAATGAGGAAAAAAAAAAAAAAAACAACAACAACTATAGCACCAAATTAAGATCTGGAAGCGAAAAAAGGATATTTGAGTTATTAACTATTTGATTTGGATCCAAATACCTTGGCTAGGAACTTCTCGGTAAACCACAAACAGAAGATAGTATCCAGGTGGAGCAAGAATATTTGAACTGGGTGTCATAACTCGAACTTGATAATTTGATCGCCCAAGAGGTGTCACGCTAGTACTGATTCCGGTCTTATTCGTAGAGAAAAAGTACCCCTGTAAAAATTGTTGAGTGCATGAGGATTGCTACCGCTAACAAGAACACGACCATCACGAAGCAAAATTGCAGTTGAGTGATACAGTCGAGGTATGGAAGTCGAGTTTTGGGCTTCAAATCTCAACCCCGTTGGGTTATTGGGTCGATAAATGAGGGGTGTTAATACTGGATTTCGACCCAAATCCCACCCAGCCGTACCCGCGGATGCCCCGTTGATGATGAGTACATTGCCATTTGGTAGCAACACCATGTCACCCATGACTCGAGCCAAAGGCATGGTTTCCATGACCCATTGTGGATTTGGGTCGTTTATTCGGATCCTTCCACAGGAATTAAGGGCCCCAACAAAATTTCCATTATTTGCACTAGTGAACGATCCTTTTGGTGCACCACCGCACACCAAGACTTCTGCAGTAACATTCGCACCAGCTTGCAGGTCCCTCAGTGGAAGCAAGACTGCAGACCCTGAACTAGGGTAACTCCTCGGATCCCCACCTGGAATTGTCGGGTAGTTCCTCACCACCACCCCGTTGGCATAATCAAACAAGATAGCTCGGTTGTTGGCAAAAATAAATAAATTCCCATCCACGTTCAAGAAAACAAACGGGTACAAATTGTTCTCAATTCTCGGGTCATTAGTCTGTGAAAGGAATGGCAAATTGTATGATTGATCCGCTCCAGCTTTCTTAGGATAAAATTCATAACTGAACTGCCCGCGACCACCAACAATAATCTGCCTACCATCAGGCAAAATATGATTAGTAGCATACCATCTTCTCTGTCTAAGAACTGCGTCAAATTCTTGCCAGTCACAAGAAGTATCCGCACATGGTCTGTAAACTCTAACATTGCGGTCGCCGTCATTGAATCCACCAGTCTGCATTAAAGAGCCATCGGGCATGGCGGAGCCGGAGGAGCACCACACATCGGTGAGCACATTGAGTGGTCGGATAGAGTTGGAAGCTACGTCATATTCGACCGAATGGGCAGTACAATCGACTTTAAGCGTTAGATCATTGGGGTCATTGCGGCAACGATTACTGGGGAGAGAGATGTTGGAGGGTCCAAAATCTGTGCGGTCAAAAATGACAACACGGTCTGTATTAAGGAGTTGCATGTGCATGGCAGAGACGCCTATGTTGGAGAGGAGGAGGTTCCACTTGCCGCCACCAGGTGCGGCGAGTGTGAGAATGTTTTGCTGACATGGCAGCAAGAGTAGTTGTATGAGAAGGTAATGAAGAAGGGAGACAAGAATGAGAGATGGAGTTGTCGCCATGGTTGGCTTCTCTTGTTGTCAATTATGTTGTTCTTGATCGAGACTTTGGATGTTTGTTTGTGTGTGGTGAAGAGAGTTTGGTTGGGCTTCAAATAGTTTTGCGAGAGATGGAGAAGAAAATGAAATTGGGTGTCTTGTTAGTTTGTGGGTAGGGTTTGGTAGATAACGAGACAAATAGTTATGGGACAAAATGGTCTCCCTTTGTTTTTTAGTTCATCAATCCAAATAAAAAATACAACAATTTTTTTTCATAATTTTTTTAATATACAATAATTTATTTATATATTTTTTAAAATAAAGCAAGTCTTCAAATATAAATTGATCACTTTGTAATATTACATGGGATAAATTGCCTGAAAGAAAAAAAATGTAATTTACCTCCTTGTGATGTGTAAATGTGCAAATTAAATTTCTATGACATTTATTTTTTTTAGCAGTTTACCCTCCTGTGTTTTAAAAACTACAACAATTTACCCCCGTGTGTTTCAAAAAGCATAAAGGTATAAAAAAAAAAATTTCATAGTAGGTAATATACTCATTTGTAATATCACAGAAGAGTAAATTGTATAAACCCCTTTAACAAATATAGTGGATAAGTGGTTATTATTTTTATAAAAATAATTTACTCATTTATAATATCACTTGTGCCAGAGTTGTTTCCTACCAAGAAGTGTCAATCTCAGACAGCATATTTGAATTTATATATATGTCTGTGTATTTTATAAAACGTGTTGACTTTTATGTAGTGCCTAACATCTTTGTAGCATGTATGCCACCATGTCTGTTTGAATTGGTTCCATGTATTAGACGTGGGTGTTAATATTCAGCCTCTATACTTTTTTTTAGAGCCTTTTATTTATTAGAAAGTGATACGTATGGGTTTTAGTCAAATTTAATTGTCGAGGAAACGCCACAAAAATAAGGATATTTTATATTATAAATTAGGGAAAATCGTAATTTTAGTGCTCTAATTTAAAGGTGGTATTTTTAATTCTATACGAATTAATTTTTATAATTTAGTTATGTAATTTTATAATTTTGACAATTTTAATTCTGCAAATAAATTCATGTACGATCAAAAGTGCCAATTCTCCTAAATTGTAGGACTAAAGATGAGAACGCCTCCTAAGTTATAAGGCTAAAAGTGCAATTAAATTCGACCATGTGCAAGTCACAAACTGACTGAAAAAAGGTGAGAATTGCTAATTTTTAAAGTTATAGAACTAAAATACGAATATGAATTCGTACAAGATAAAAAATACCACTTTCCGTAAATTACAGTACTAAAATTATATTTTTTTCACCAAGTTATTTATTAAAAAAAAAAAAATCACATACGGCATATGATATTGAAGTGTTATGTGATGTGATTTTTTCACATATGCATAGCTTGTGATGTTTTTTCAACAAAAAAATCTGCAAAAAAAAATGATCATATACGGTGAAGTGCAAATTTCACAAAGTTGAAATGGCAAGTTGACAAAGAAAAAATTAGATACTAATATATAAAGATAGAAATAATTCAAATGCCAAAATATAAAAAAGTAATTATACATACGAATTTAAATAATGATTCACTCACCCGTATAATTTGTTTGTGAGCATGGATATGTAATCAAGGGATTTTATCTTGTTTGACTTTGACATAGTGCTAATGATTGATTTTAGGTTCTTTCAATACGATGTATATACATATATATATATATATATATATATATATATATATTATATATTAAGTATTAATTAATTCCTTCTTCTCAAATTAAGAATTTGAGATGATATTGGTCTGCACCTGTCACATCACTATCCTATGATTTGGGGTTGTCACTTCCAAAATTTTTTATATTATTCTATTTCTATGATTTCAATCAAATAAATATTTCTTATGAAAGTTGCCCGTGTTTATGGGAGATTTGGCACAGATCCCTACTTGCTTATTAATTTAAAAAAATGCTCCTATACAATTTCACAGTTTTTTTTTTTTTTTAAGTTGTAAACGAAAAGTACTAATTATTCCCTTTACAAATTAATAGAATAATTTTCGAATAATTATATTTAAATACATTGATTTATGGTCTGTTTATACAAATTATTCATATCTTTTAGGTAATTACACATACACCAACCAAAATATCATTATACTTACACCAAAATATTATTATCACTTATGCAAACTACCCCTTAATTCTTTTGAAAAATTACACACACACACACCGCTCCCCCTAAAAATGTTAGCATCATTACATAAACTATCCCTATTTTTTTTACTGTCAAGGGTAGTTTTTATAGTTATGCAAAAAATAGGGATGGTTTGTGTAAATAAATCATAGGTCAGGGGTGTTAATGTAATTATCCCAATAATTAATTAAGGTAAATTATACAAAAATCTCATAAGATTAGATTTAATTATATAAATATTTTATACTTTTTATAAAAGTATAAGTACAATTCTTGGTATTGTAGTTATAATTATTATTATAATATATTTTTCTATTTCAATGGCGAAAATTTACACACACCCTCTAAAATATATTATACTAATACATCACAATGAGAGATATACCTATAATTTTTATAAGGGTTCAAGGGTGTGTGTGTAATTATGCTTGGGCTTACTCGGGGGTGTGGATGAAATTCACCCTATTTTCTAGTGGCTCAGGTTTTGTGCTTCAAATTAGTATTTCATCTTTCGTTCCACTCTAAGTATGATTACCACGTGGCTAGTCATCATTAAGTAACTAGGTAGGGCTTCTCCTTTGCGTTGGAGTTACAAGCGTAATTCCATTCTCCTGTAAATGGAAGAAAGAACCGCCACAAATATTGTTGCATGTATGCCCTGTTGGGAATGCCTAACTTGTTCTTTCTTTTGAAACTTTTTTGTCCCACATTGTTTTGGAAAACTTCTTTACTCTTGTTTTTATTATTCTCCCCTTGTGCCTTGCTTTGAAAGTGTGGTAAGGTGCATTTTGAGGAAAAAGCCACGCGCGCGCGCGTCCGCCCCGCCGCCCCGCCCCAGGCTGGGCAACGGAGTTTTAATATTTTTGGATAAATTTTGTACTGCAAAATTGAATTTTCAACAGATTCAGCCTTTGAACAAACCTTGACCATGTCTTCTCCTATCGAATTTTTTGTTGCTGCAGTTGCAGTTTTTAAGCCTTCGAAAGTGTTTTCCTGTTGCTGACTTCTCTACTCAACCGAGGACTCTCAGTCTATAAATAGTCCTCGGTTGATCCTCATTCAGGACACTGTTTTTTCTTAGCTCTCTCATCTCTATTCTACTTCTTCTCTTTTCATAATTTCTAAGTGTTATTTTGTTGTTTCGACTCTTCGCCACGAGTGCACGTGTGTAGGAGAGGTTTCTGTGTTAACCTTGGGGAGCGAAGCGGCTTGTTATGATTGCACCTGGGTCACGCCAAATTTTCGCTTTCAAGGCAGTGGTTCCGTCCACGACACAAAGTTCTTCCATTTTGTTTTTTTTTTTTTTTTTCATTTGTTGCATTCCAGATTTACTGTAATTACAATTTGAAAGCGAAAAGTAGGAATTTTGTCAGTCTATTGATTTTGTTCTTCGTTGTTGTCATTATTTCAATATGTAAATCTGTAATGGTGATTCCAATGTCAAGAACTCTTCCTGATGGTGATCACCATTGCAATGTAACAATGTCAAGAACTCCAATGTAATTGAAGCGGGTGTATGCCCACGTCTGGTTGAACTTTTACTGTAAGCGACAAAATGATGTTCTAAAGTTTCATGTTTATGGTTGTTAAATCATTTGAAGTCTCGGTTGATTTGTTAAACATTCTTTTGTAGTTTCTTATTTAGTGTCTTGCCCTATTTCTTTTCGGTTTTGCAGACATCCCTCACCATCAGTTCTGATTCCTGCCTTGCGTACAGTTGGTAATATTGTGATTGGTGATGATGCCAGACTCAGGTATCTGGTTGGATACTCATACTTTCATCAGTGAAAAACTGTTTACCTACATTACAAACTTCAAGATATTAATATGTGATCTTCATATCCATGGATAGTTTACTTATCCCTTGTTTGCACTGCACTTCATTTTCGGAGGACATAGGAATAATAATTTCTTCAACTGCTCTTATGGAGTTATGAGTTGATAATTGCTTTGTCATCTTTCTGCTTGTTTTTCCCTTATATTAATTTTTTTACATATATGTAAGCCTCATTTGTTGTGTTTTTGTTGTAGTTAGTATATTGAGTGTGATTAAGTGTTGCTTACTTTGTTATTGTTTTAATAAGGCAGTGAAATGCACTAATTTAGCTTGTCTAATTTTTTCAATTTATCTTTTCATTGTTTGAGTTAAATGCTTTGAGTATACAAAACATTAGGTTCCACTACTTTTTGGTGTTTGGCTTATGATAGTCAAGCTTTAATAACACAATTTTCATAATGAAATTTTTGTGTCTTGTTATTCATAGTCAACATAAGTTGTATTTTCTCTGAGAAGTTAGGTGTAAGTTGATTGGATTGGCACCCAAGTGTAAATCAGACAGTGACAGGCAGTTCCAAAAGGGAGGACGAACTCAAGGTAAAATATGAAAGGGACAACAAAACGGTAAGAGGTCATCTTCTGAATCACATGACCAACACCTTGTTCGACCTCTTCGTTAACCAAAAAGTGCAAGGACAATTTGGAACACGCTGAAATCCAGGTATGGAGGTGATGATGCAAGTAGGATAAAGTATATCGTCGGGAAATGGTTGCAGTTCCAGATCTTGGATGGTAAGTCAATCATGAATCAAGTCCATGAGTATGAAAACCTAGTTGCCGACGTTCTTAGTGAGGACATGAAGATGTGCGAAATCCTACAAACCAACGTCCTGCTCAAAAAATTTCCTCCTTCATGGAATGACTACAGAAACCACCTCAAACACAATAAGAGAGACTTGATGCTTCAAGAATTGATCAGTCACATGAGGACAGAGGGGGCGAACCGGTTAAAAGATAAGGAAATCTCTAACTCTTACTTTTCTATTAAGGCTAACTTAGACAGATTTCAACATAAAGGCAAAAAATTCAAGAAAAATGTGCAACAGAAATCATAAAAGGGAAACGACATAAATATCCAAAAGAACGAGTATCAGTGTTACTACTGCGGGAAGACGGGCCACAAAGCATATCACTTCTATCAACGCAAGGACCAACAGAAGACAAACCAAAAACAGAATACTCCTCAACTCAGCCTTGCTGAAACCGAAGAAATAATAGCAGCAGTAGTCGTGGAGGCGAACTTGATAGAGAATAAGATGGACTGGATCTTAGACACAGGGGCCTCCAAACACTTCTGCACAAACAAAGATCTATTCCAAGAATTTGATGGAGCATCAGATGGAGAATGCGTCTTTATGGGAAATTCAGCCACTACCGGAGTAATGGGAAAATGAAAGGTTCTTCTTAAACTTACCTCTGGAAAAACTCCTGCTTTAGTTGATATATTGTATGTGTCTTCTCTACGTAGGAATCTAATATCCGGTAGCCTGCTTAATAAGGTTGGACTAAAAATAGTGCTAGAAGCTGATAAGGTAATAATCACCAGAAATGGTAACTTTATAAGAAAATGGTACCTATCTGATGGAATGTTTGTCCTAAACACTATTTCTATCATTTCTAATAAAAAAATCTTTGAATTCTGCTTATATGGTTGATTCTATTAATATTTGGCATGGTAGTCTAGGACATGTTAATTATGCTTCCATTAAAAGAATCAAAAATATGAAACTCATAAATGCTTTTGATGCTAGTGAATGTGCTAAATGTTCAGTCTGTGTAGAAGAAAAATTCGTAAAGAAACCTTTCAAACCTGTAACACATAGAAGCACAACATTACTTGAGCTTATTCATTCAGATCTGAATGATTTCAAAAATACACTTAGCAAAGGTGGTAAGAAATACTACATATCTTTTGTTGATGACTATTCCAGATACTCAAAAACTTATTTGCTAAGGAGTAAAGATGAAGCAAGTGAAATGTTTTTGAAATACAAAGCTGAAGTTGAAAATCAACTTGATAAAAAGATCAAAAGACTTAGGTCCGATAGAGGCGGCGAATACGGTACTAATTTTCTTAAGGAATTCTCTGAGAATAATGGTATTATTCATGAAACTAGTGCTCCTTATACACCTCAACAAAAAGGCATAGCTGAAAGGAAAAATAGATCCTTAAAAGAAATGATGAATGCCATGTTATTAAGTTCGGGTATGCCTGATAATATGTGGGGGAAGCAGTATTGTCTGCATGCTATATTCTTAATAGAGTCCCACACAAAAAAATTTGACAAAACACCTTATGAACTATGGACAGGCTATGCACCTAACCTTAATTACCTCAAAGTGTGGGGGTGTTTAGCTAAAGTTGCTTATCTTGAATTTAGAAAGACAAACATAGGTACTAAAACTTTTGACTGTGCATTTATTGGTTATGCTCAAAATAGTGCTGCATATAGATTTATGTGTCTACATGATAATTCATTCTGTGAGTCTAGAGATGTTGAATTCTTTGAATTAATATTTCCTTTTAATAAAGAACTTGACAATCAAATAGCATCCTTAAACAACAATTTCGACGCATCATCAACTTCTTCTATGAAAAATGTGGTTGAAATTAGGAGTAAGAGATAAAAAATTGAACGTAACTTTGGACCAGACTTCTTAACTTCATTTTCAGCTGAAGGCCTAAATAAAATAAATGAACATTTTGTCTCAACATACTTAATGGATGAAGATCCCAAAACATATGTTGAAGCCATAATTTCTATAGATTCTAGTTTTTGGAAAGAAGCCATTAAAAATGAACTAGACTCCATCATGACAAATCACACTTGGGATCTAGTGGACTTACCTGTAGGGAGTAAACATATCAAATGCAAATGGATCTTTAAGAAAAAGATTAAACTAGATGGTTCCATAGACAAGTTCATGGCGAGATTAGTTATTGTAGGATACACTCAAAAGAATGGAATAGACTATATTGTCACGTATTCCCCAGTGACTAAAATATCAACAATCAAAGCCTTAGTTGCCCTCTCAGCCATTAATGATTTAATAATACATCAAATGGATATAAAAACTGGCAGATGTCTGGCACCGTTCCTTGCGACCGACAATTTCAATTTTCTTGTGGCGGCTTTTCCAAGATAGAATTCCAGTGGATGTGTGGATGCGACAAAAGGGATTCAGCTTCTCTTCTAAATGTCAGTGCTGTGAGGCAGAGGAGACGGTTTCCCACCTATTTACTGAGAGTACGGCAGTGCAGGGCGTGTGGCACATTTTGCTGGCCTTTTCGGCTCTGCCTCTGTGATACGGGGAACCTCACTCATATGGTACACTTCTGGCGGTATTCTATCCCTTTTCACTCGGATCTCCACATTCGGACGCTGATACCTTTCCTGATCCTATGGTTTACATGGATGCAGCGGAATGCTGCGAAGTATTGTGGGGTGCCATTTTCGACCGACGGCATTATTCTTGAGGTCCAGCGTCATCTCCGCACACTATATGCAGCACGGACCTTGACGAGCACACATTGGAAGGGCGATTTACATCGGCTGGCATAATGGGATTCATATTTGGACAGCTAGTTCCTCGAGCCCCTAGTATCGTGCGTTGGCGTGCACCGTCTTCGTCTTAGTTTAAGCTCAATACAGATGGCTCCTCCTTCGGGAATCCAAGCCTGGCGGGGGCGGCGAGCATCATTTGAGATTCGGATGGGCATGTACACCTTGGATATTAGGTTGCATTGGGCACAAGGACCAGTGTGCTAGCAGAGCTCACTACCGTCTGACGGGGTTTGGAGCTTGCCTTGGCACATGGTTTATCCCCCTTGGTGGTGGAGATGGATGCCACGGCGGTGATTACACTTTTACAGTCCCGTGTTTCTGGAAAGTGGGAGGTACAACATCTAATTATGCGTATTTTACATCTCCAACAATTGCTGGTGGTGGACGTTCAACACGTTTTCAGGGAGGCGAATGGCGCAGCTGACCATCTTGCGAATGAGCCTGCTTCTTTACAACTGACTCGGGTGCTGTGCCATAATGATATCACGGATATTCTCCGCGGTATTCTCTGCCTTGACAGACGGAGAGTCCCTCACCTTCGCCGAGGGTGATGATGTTTTCACGTACTAGACCAGGAGTTTTTGCGGAGGTTTTGTGGTTGATTTTTGGAATACTGGGAGCAACACGTGGGCCCCATGGGTCTTTTTTAGATATTATAGGTGTTTTCTCTCTTTTTTGTAAAGGGAGTAAGTACTCCTTGTTTCCAATTTTTCTAATTGTACATGACTTGAATTTTTTCTTGATAATAAACAGGTACGGATTTGCCAAACCCCCGCCTGGGCACAGGCGGCTTTCTGAAAAAAAAAAAAAAAAAAAGAAACCCGAAGGATTCGTGGTTCTTAGGCTAGAGAGTAAAGTATGTAAATTTAGAAAGTTGTTATATGGTCTTAAGCAAGCTCCCAAACAGTCGTATGAGAAATTTGATAGTATATTGTTATCAAATGGTTTCAAAACAAATGCATCCGACACTTGTGTGTATACTAAATTATTTGGGTGTGATTGTGTGATTATATGTCTATATTTTTGATGACATGCTTATATTTTATTTCCAACTTGCAAGTCATTATTGAAACCAAAAAATTCTTATGTTTGCAATTTGATATGAAATATCTAGGAGAAGCGGATGTGATCCTAGGTGTCAAAATTAGGAAAATTGAAAATGGATTTTCGTTGTGTCAATCTCATTATATAGAGAAAATTTTGAAAAGGTTTAACTGTCATGAAGAAATACCTGTTAGAACTCCCTATGACCCTAGCATATGTCTTAAAAAGAATAATGGTGACAACGTGTCACAAGCTGAATATGCAAAAATTATAGGGAGTGTAATGTTTCTCATGAACTACACTAGACCTGACATAGCTTATGCAATTAGTAGACTGAGTCGTTATACTCACAATCCAAATAAAGAAAATTGGGATGCACTTCGTCGCTTGTTGAAATACATAAAAGATACTATTAACCTATGGCTATATTTTAATAAATACCCAGGTGTACTTGAAGGGTTTTGTGATGCTAACTGGGTAACTGATAACGATGAAGTCAGTTCTACTAGTGGTTATGTATTTATCTTGAATTAGCAGGTCAAGAAGCTGAGTGGCTGAGAAACTTAGTAGGCGACATACCCTTGTGGGGGTCCTCTGTACCAGTTTCTCTACACTGTGACTCGCAAGCTGCTATAGGGATTGCCAACAACTATGCATACAATGGCAAAAGAAGACACATACGCCTCAGACATAGTGCGGTCAAAGAACTATTGAAAAATAAAATAATCTCCTTGGATTATGTAAGATCCGAAAGGAACTTGGCTGATCCCCTCACAAAAGGACTAACAAGGAGAATTATCCTAAAAACTTCAAGGGCAATGGGGCTGAAGCCCTTGGAATATGGTGATAACTATATGTAGATCCATAGCCGAGTGTTGGGTGGTCCTAGAATACGACTTGATGGATGATCTTGACTAACTGAGTGTCAGGATGATAACTCCATAGCTCAAATGTTGAGTGGTCTATATGGACTTGATGGGGCTATCTAGATGAGTGTGAAGGTGGGTCGCCTTCTATGAAAGAAAAGGGGTTTTCTTTCTAGAGCATTCATCAAAAACTCATGGTACTGAGCGCATGGCCATTAATAGTGCTATGAAACTATCTCGGAATAGCAAAATTTCAAGGAAACTATACGTATTATGGGGGTCTCAACCCAAGCCATCGAAAGTTCAAGATTTAAATTCACTGTCATTGGTTAAGTTTGTTGCCTCACCTCACTACGCATTAATTCAATCGAAAGACATTAATGCTTAAGTATACTCCGACCTCACTCAGAAAATTATCATGTTTTAACTAGTTAGTCATTCGTGAGGGAATGTTGGGAATGCCTAACTTGTTCTTTCTTTTGAAACCTTTTTGTCCCACATTGCTTTGGGAAACTCCTTTACTCTTGTGCTTTGCTTTGAAAGTGTGGTAAGGTGCGTTTTGAGGAAAAAGCCACACGCGCGCGGCTCGCCCTGTCCCGGTCTGGGCCGGGCTGGGCAACAGAGTTTTAATATTTTTGGATAATTTCTGTACTGCAAAATTGAATTTTCAACATAATCAGCCTTTGAACAAACATTGACCATGTCTTCTCCTATACGATTTTTTGTTGTTGTAGTTGCAGTTTTTAAGCCTTCGGAAGTGTTTTCCTGTTGCTGACTTCTCTACTCAGTCTATAAATAGTCCTTGATTGATCCTCATTCAGGACACTGTTTTTTCGTAGCTCTCTCCTCTCTACTCTACTTCTTCTCTTTTCATAATTTCTGAGTGTTATTTTGGTGTTTTGACTCTCCACCACGAGTGCACGTGTGTAGGAGAGGTTTCTGTGTTAACCTTGGGGAGCGAAGCGGCTTGTTACGATTGCACCATGGTCACGCCGAATTTTCGCTTTCAAGGCAGTGGTTTCGTCCACGATACAGAGTTCTTCCATTTTGTTTTTTTTCGTTTTTGTTGCATTCTAGATTTACTGTAATTACATGCCCAATGACAATGAATCTTGATTTCTTGCTTTGATTTTATGTATTTTGATATGGTGGAGTGGAGACAAGTGTTAAACAAGAGTTTAATTTAAAGATTAGCCTATTTTTTGCTTTCCTCCCTATATATATCTCATTCTAGAGCCTACTCATTGTAAAATTCAAGTGTTAAACAAGTGTTTTGAAGTATTGATTAGTTTCAATCAAAGAAGTGTAGAATTTAACTAACTTAGTTTAAGTGTTAAATAAGATATTGAAACTATGTGGATTTGATTTTGGACTATTTTCAAGATGGGCCAAAAACGAGGGATATGTTTCGTTTATTATTTGCACACTTTTATCTGTATATTTTTTATTTTTGGGTCAGCTTTGGCGTAGGCCAAATATAGGCATCTTTTCTTTTTTATTTTTTGACGAGAAAGGAAAATATTTCATTAACTAAGATTGTCCATCATCACAAGAGAAGCAACAACAGGATGTACCACATCACCTTCATCATAGGATCGAGCAGATTAAGCTAAGAAATGAGCTACCTATTACACGTACGCCTAATCCACAGAAAAGAACATGAACTAAATCTAGAAGAGAAGAAGCAAATATTAGCAAGAATTTGGACTAACCACAGAGAGGTCGTGAACAGGTTGTTGGAGATTTTGAATTAAAAAATGACAGCATTCCAACTTTTGCATCAAGCTAAAAGAACAACCTCTCGTCCCGCCACAGCCTCTGGAAGCACCTAGTCAGCCACACTAAACATTCACCTGAACCGCTGCGAGCTATCACCCAAATTCCCAATTCCTATCCCAGTCAAAAGGTTGCGGTGTCGAAATTTACTTTAACAAAACCATCAGGGGGGCTGACCACCTAGAAACCAAGACCTAAACAGGGCATGGAGCAGACTCAGAGTTCTGACATTGAAAGGAACTTAAGTACTCAGACACAAAGCAAGACACCTGGGGGGTCTAAACAATCCCCTTCCATCAATTTGTTGTTCCTACACCACCAAATGGCCCAACAAAAACATATATACAACCTGAATTCATGTTCATCTAATTAGGCAGAGGTAGATTGCAACCAGAGGTGTCAACATGGGTTGAGACCCACGGGTTCAACCCAACCCAACTAGTTTTTGGTTGGGTTGGGTTGGTTAAATTTTAAAATGGATTGATATGGGTTGAAATTAAATAAAATTATATTTTGTATGGGTTGGATATGGGTTAAATATGGGTTGGATATGGGTCCAACCATAAACTAAATAAAAAAAATCATAAGAACCTAATATTTCTCTTTTTTATATACACACTCTCTCACATATCTTTCACACACATTCTTCTCTCTGTCTCTCTCTCTCTCTCTCTCTCTCTCTCTCTCTCTCTCTCTCTCTCACACACACACACACACACAAGCACAAAAAGCATTAACCCTCTCGTACACACACACCCTCCTACATCTCCCACCATCCTCTTCCCCCCACACCCACACACTCACACACATACAACCCTCAAATCTCAATGGGTCTTCTTTTTCTTCTCAAAATCATTGAAGTTGGGAAAATTCCTTTGAAGGTTAGTGGTAATTTCTCAATTTCTTCTTATTTCATTATTCTTGAACTTAAAGGAAAAATTATGTTTATATGTGGAGAAGTTGCTTTTTTTTTCTTTTTGGTTCTATAATTAAGTTCAAGAGTTGTTAATGTTTCTAATATACATGATTGTTGGCTGATTATTAAGCTTTTTAATTTATGTGATAATTTCTCAATTTGTTCTTAATTTATGTTTATATGTGGAGAAGTTGCTTTTTTTTCTTTTTGGTTCTATAATTAAGTTCAAGAGTTGTTAATGTTCTAATATACATGATTGTTGGCTGATTATTAAGGTTTCTAATACTTGATAATTTCTCAATTTGTGCTTATTTTATATTCTTGAATTTAAAGCAAAATTTATGTTTATATGGAGAAGTTCCTAATTATTCTTAATTATTCTATTTGAACTTATAAACTAAGTATGTTTTTTATTTGTCTTTTAGGGAGATAGAAATGGAGAATGACTACTCTTTAAGCGAGGATAGTTCTTCAGTTGGATCAAAGAATTCTAAAAAAAAGTACTTCTGTGAATGGAAAATGGTCGAATAAATTTATTGAAAGTGAGAAACAAAAAGCAAAGTGCAAAAGATGTGGACAAATATATACTAGTGGTCGAAGTGGAACAACTAATTTAAAACGACATACGAAGGATAGTTGTCCACTTCGTGATACAGGTGATAGTGAGTCCTGGAATGAAGAATTTGATCAATATGTGTTTAGAGAAAAGGTAGCCAGAGCAATGATTAGGCACAATTATCCCTTTAAGTTTGTTGAACATGAGGGAATCAGAGATGTTTTTTCTTACTTGAATCATGAAGTTGTGCATGTATCACGAAATACAGCAAATTAAGATGTTTTGAAAATCTACCAAGTGGAAAAGGAAAAACTAAAAGTTGCATTGGAATCTGTCACTAGTAGAATCTGTTTGACATATGATTTATGGACCTCACTTGTATCTGATGGTTATATGACAATTACTGCACACTATGTTGACAATAATTGGATGCTACAGAAGAGAGTGCTTGTTTTCTGACATCTTCCCCTCCACATGATGGCCAAAATGTTGTAAAAATTTGATTAACTTTTTACAAGAATGGGGGATTGAGAGGAAAGTTTAGACAGAATCTTAATGTACATGGTCATTAGACAAAAATGACGTATAATTCAAGTTTTGTTGTATTACATTATAAGTAGTAATTATCTTTTTCAATAGTTCAAGTATTGTCATTTGTTCTTTTCGTTGTGTGAAATTTTAAAATTTAATAAAATGGTTTATACTAACCCCACCCGATCCATTTGCAATCCAACCCATTTTGGACCCATTCATTTAGACCCATTTTGGACCCAACCCATTTTGGACCCGACCCGTTTGGACCCAACCCAAACCCGACCCAACACGTCCATTTGCCACCCCTAATTGCAACCAAGTCCTAAAATCAATCCATCCTAAGGGGAAAACGGGCAGAGAGATAAGCACAAGCCCCTAAACTTGGCGGTCAAAAGGACAAAAAACCATAATATGCATCACATCTTCATGTCCATACTCCCCCACAAAGCCCGGAATTCGCATTGAGATATTCGTACCTGTTGGAAGAGCATTACAACAAGCCCGCCACATGAACACTTTAACTTTGTTTGGGAGCCTCGCTTGCCATAGTTTCCTCCACCAAGATTGCTCATTCGGACATTGAGCTGGAGCACAGGCTATTCTCAAGGGAGCACGCCAAATGTTAGGCACTATGAATAGAGAAAATGCCACTACGAGTATGATGCCAAACAATCACATCCTGTTCCCCTGACCAACTATGAGGGATACTAAGAATTACGTTGCTGTCAATCGACCAGAAAAGACCTGTTACTTTTTCCACATTCCATTCCTTTTTGATTGAGTTGATGACATCACCAACCGAAAGGTGAGCGAACTCCGGTGCAATCGGAGTTATGGGATATCACCCCACACGCCACCAACATCCTGGACGGAATAGATCCTGGGCTGCCATCATGCTTCTCCAAGTACACGATGGCATATTCCCAAAGGTAGTTGTAAAGATATCACCCCATGGAAAGTACATAGCCTGGAGGACACGGCTAAGTAGGCTCTCAAGATGGCAAAGGAAGCACCACAATTGTTTAGCTAGTATTGCAAGATTAAAAGATGGAGATGTGGAAACCCAGACCACCTAACAACTTACTCTCACATAATCTATCCCAAGATACCCAATGTGTTTTGAAACTATCCCAATTGCTCCACCAAAAATTCGAGATCATACTCTAAATCTCTCTCAACAACGTGATTGGGAGTCTGAAGCACCCCATCGCATACGTCGAAACAACCTAAATAACGGATTTGATGAGCACCTCTTTTTCCGGCTTGTGATAGGAACTTCTTATTCCAGTTGAAAATCCTACGCCATATTCTGTCACGAATAGTGGAAAAAAGCTCTCGCTTCGATCGGGCTACTTTGGAAGGAAGTCCCGAATAGAGCTCCATCTTGTTTTCTCGCCTGATAGTAAACTCCACTGCAAGATATTTGCAAAGAGCCTCCATAATATTATGTTAAACGCCACTGAGGATTTTGCAAAGTTTATCTTTTGGCCTGAGGCCCTCCGGTACATCTCTAACAACTTACAAAAAGCCCGAGAGGCTTCCAGAAGAGGCTTGACTGAATATGAGTGTATCGTCAGAAAAGAGCAAGTCGCTATAGTTGGAGCACCCCAACAAATTACAATAACCCAAATAGAGCGGGAGAGCTCTCCCGCTCCGTATTCTGTAAAAGAGAACTAAGCGATTCTGTGCATAATAAGAAGAGGTAAGGCGAGAGAGGGTACCCCTGATGAAGGCCCCTCTCTAGGATAAGGGAGTAAAACTATTTACCACCAAGCATAAATGAATACGAGAGTGACGAGACACAAAGCATAATAAAACGAACAAAAGGATGGGGAAACCTAACTTAGGCATCACCTGT
Organism: Sesamum angolense; assembly: GCA_034509725.1. Classification (NCBI taxonomy): domain Eukaryota; kingdom Viridiplantae; phylum Streptophyta; class Magnoliopsida; order Lamiales; family Pedaliaceae; genus Sesamum; species Sesamum angolense. Next base: position 8,365,374 of record JACGWL010000012.1, read on the forward strand.
TCTAGAAAAGACCATTCAACTTTGTCATAGATCTTACTAACATCAAGCTTAAGCGTCATCCAGCCCTATTTGCCTCGGGTTTTGGCATTTAGAAAATGGTTAAGCTCAAAAGCAAGTAGGATATTGTCATATATGAGTCGACCAGGCACAAAAGTCGATCGAGCAGGAGAATATAATTTTATTAAGGAAAACTTACAAACGATTGGCTATGGTCTTTGAAGCAATCCTATAAATCACATTACATAAGCTGATGGGACGAAATTGAGTTAGAAATTCCCGGTGTTTACATTTAGCAATAAGGATAAAATGAGTGAAATTCAATCCCGGTGGCATAATATGTGAATTTAAGAGATTTATTGCACATTTAGACTCATCGCAACCAGCAATATGCCAAAATTTCTGGAAAAAAAAAAAATAGGTGACATACCTTAAGGACCAGGGGATTTAAAGGAGCCATTTAGGATAGGGCTTTTGTTACTTCAGAGGTTGTATAAGGTTGTAGTTGTTCATCCCCCATACTAGCAAACACCACCAGCCGCAAGTGTTCTATTCCTCGTGCTCTGTCATCAGGCTGAAGCCGTTGGGATTTATACACTTCTCAAATATGAGAAGAAATACACTGTTTAATACCGTCCTTTGTCTCCACCCAAGACCCCTCCGAATTTTGGATTCTTCTAATGAGATTCGTTCGGAACCATTGGCTCACCTGTCAATGAAAAAAACTCGTATTTTGTTCCCCCTCCCCAAGCCACACCTCTTTACTACGTTGTCTCTACACCGTTTCCTCATGCGTTGCAATACTCTCCAATTCTTTTCTAATATTGCGACTTCCTAATTTACCTCCGGTGTAACCTGTCTCTGTTGTAGGCTGCCAAGTATGCTTTCCAATAGTTGGGTCTGTCTTTTATCCACTCGGAGGGTGACTTGCTCCACTATTCAAGGTTTGCTTGGCAACACGCTATCTATTTAGATACTCCCTTCTCATTTTCAATCTGGAGACACGAGTTCCAGTTGTCCTCTACAACCTTTGCGCATTGATTCAACTGCAACCAGGCTGCTTCAAATCTCCACAGCCGAGTATGACGGGTTTCATAGTCTGATTTGTCCACACTAAGCGGATGATCAAAGCCGCATGATCGGAACAATTCATAAGTTCATGCCTAATAGAGGCGTCCGGAAAGAGTTGAGACCACACCACATTCGCACACGCCCTATCAAGTCTCTCAAGAACCGTGTCCTAGGCATATTTTCTTCCACATCCAATCAGACATCATGCATAGATTTTAAATATCTTATCCTCTTTTGTTGGGCAATGATATACTCACCCACCAAATATTCTCACACCTCGTCATAAATTTAGACTTTTTTTATTTTTTTTACAAAATTAGAATATAGTGATTTATTTATTTGCATATTTATGTTTGTATTGTAATATAGTGATTTATTTTTGTATATTTATTATAATATTATTATTTATAATGTTATTATTTATTATATAATATTATTATTTGTAATTATTATTTAAATAAAGACAATATACCAATAATACATAATTAAATTCAAAATATTTATTATTTGAATTATATTTATTATATTTTCAGTCCAAATATGAAAGTCTAACGAAATCATTTTGGATACAATACTACAGTGCATTTAATTATTCACTCTGATTTATAATTATTATTTAAAATATTAAAAAAATTCTCAACAAAGAAAATTACTTAACATAAATATATATACTATATTTCAATCACAAAGAAAATACTATATATACACACACTTATATATATATATAAATATATATAAAAGAGATATGATTTGACAATTCACAGTAAATTTTGTCTCCCAAATTCCAACATCAAACATACACCACTTATTTAAACTATTTTACATTACCTCAAAATACAAATCCAAACATACATATTTCCAACACACACTTGTTTATCTCTATTTTTCTCTCTCTATCTCCAAAATATCAAAACAAAACACTCCAAAATACAAAATCAAACACTGAGTTTTCCAATAATTCGTTTATGTTGCTAGAAGTAAGATATATTAGGGTAAATTACAACTACCTCCCCTGAGGTTTGCATAATTATGAATACCCCCGTCGTTATTTGAAAAATTACTAATAGCCTCTAATTTTAACGGTCATTGAATAATTAGCCCCTAATTTTAACGGTCATTGAACAATTAGCCCAATCCGTTAGGCTTTCATCTATTTTTTATGATGCACTGATAAAAATGCTCTTATAGATTAAAATTATAATTTTATTTTTTATTTTTTATGGACTAAGTGAATAATTTTTTTATAATTTTTAAAATTTTTCATCCACCCCATTTAATTTTTTTAATAATTTTTTAATCTTTTGTAGTATTTGTGTAAGAATATCTAATTTTTGTTTATATTTGTTTGGATGATTCATATAATTTGATCCTCATTCTTGAACTATATTTGGTCACAAATTATTGCTTTTAAATCTACTAGTTTTCGTTACACGCAATTCCCGCGGGGATAAAAAAATTATTGTAAGAAATAATAAAAAAATATGAAAAGAATAAATTATAACAATAAAATATAATAAATGTGAAGAATTAAGGTGAAAGAAGAATGTGGAGTAGTGGGTAGTTAAGAAAAATAAATAATTGTGAAATTATTAAAAAATATTAAAATTACTAAATTGACCCAAGTATTTTTAAAGGGAATAAATGGCATGAAGGGTAAATTTGAGCATTCTAAAATTGGTACGCCAATTGAATTTTCTTTTATAATAGTATAGATTTAACACGAAGATGATGTTGTCTTTTTTTCTTAATAAACAATAAAACCAAAATCTTTTTATTTTTCATTATGTAAAATTTTGAAATATAAAACATAACAAATTATATGATTACTACTGATTCGACCCATTTGCAACCCTACTAATTTGGACCCATTGATTTAGAATTTTAGAGCCTTTAAACCAACCCATTTAGACTAGGCTTGTAAATACCTTACTCATATCCAAAAAATAATTTTAATATCAATTCTCATGTCCTATCAAATGGGGAGAAGACCCTATCCTACCCTATATCTATTATATTAAATGAATGAGTATGAATAGGGTCTAATACCCTAAAATACGTATAGGTATAATTAATGACTTAATATTAATTTGAAATTATTTATTCATAAACTTTTAGTAAATTAATCGACTAAATTTACTTAATATCTAAAAAAACTTAGTAGTATATAATTTTTTGGTTACAAATTTTAATTTATTGATGTTTTGACCAAATATGCTAGAGTTTTTCTCACCGATTCTGTACTTATGTAAAACTAACTTTATAACAAAATTAATGAAAACTTAACTTGATAGCGTAGAAAATAAATAAATACGGATGAAAATTAAATTGTTTAAATTTGACTAATATATGAAATAATAAAATTTATTTAAACTCAATTTGTTGAAAGTTGAATGCAAATCCAAGTTTAAATGGGTAGTTAATATATTTAAATGAGTGTTAGACCTATTATACTTAATTACATTTATTTTTACCAACTCCCGCATCTTTATTTTTATTTTGAACTTATCTCAATTTATAATTAATTAATATTAATTGGCCCATCATTTGGATAAAGTTTTAAATTCTTACCTAAAATTTTTTAATTAATTGATATGGGTCCGTCATTTTTACATAATCGAGTTTACTATTTAAATTTCAATAATGATCAATTTACACCTATTAAAAATTTAATAATTTTTTATTTTATTGATGAACGGGTCATGAAGTGCTATTGATAAGTTAATTTAGAAACATATATTATTTTATTTTGATGTAAATTTAAAATTTTAGAACTTTTATTTTTTAAAACATAGTGTAAAAGAAAATACAAATAGGTCTTCAACGGGTAATACCCAAACTCTATCCGATCTTTTGGGTACACTTTGGGTAAGACCCAATTGATACTTTATAGGATAGGGTATGAATAGGGTAGAAAAACGATACCCGCCCGTTGACAAACCTAATTTGGACTTGACCCGACCCACTTAAATGCCACTAATGACCCAGTTATCTTTTCCCTTTTCTCTACCAAAAACTAGAAGAATTCTTTTATTTGAAGCCCTAAAATAGCTCACATTTCATATTTTAGGCCCAAGAAGCCCATAATTGATTTATTAGATCCCCTTGACATCAATGCTTTAGTTTACTGCGAGTCGTTATATAGGACAACGACTCGCAATGTTTTTTTTTTTTTTTTTAATATCGAAGTCGTCAGGCGACACACATTAAATGACGACTCATGATCGTATTGATTGAATAATCTTTCGCACACACATTAAATGATTTTTATTTTTAAAATCGTCTCTACATGTTACTTTTATTTAAACCACGAATCCCGCCATTTTTTTTAAGAACTAAAAATTGTAGAAGTCTCCATCCAATGATTTATATAAAAAAATAAAATAAAAAGTAATTGTGAGACAACGGCTCGCAGTAAATATGTAACTCCCCCATTTTTGGGTAATTTTGTATATACTTTTTTTTTAGAAAATTAAGGGATAACTACATTTACACCCCTTAATCTATAACATGTTTACCACAGACAGTCATATTTTTTATATAATTACACATACACTTACTAAAACATCATTATCACTTACACAAACCACCCCTTATTTTTTAAAAAAAATTACCACACGCTCCCTAAAATATTAGCTGATTTTTTGCTATCAAGGGTAGCTTCTATAATTATGCAAAAAATGAGGGTCGTTTATATAAATGAACAATAGATCGGAGGTATAAATATAATTATTCCTAAAATAAATATAAATAAGCGTATAAGGATGCCCATCAATTCCATTCTTCACCAACTACCAATAAGAACTTCTAATAGGCCATATGGCAGACAAGTTCATCAACACCTCTTTGGACATACAAAAATCAACTAATAGTGGGGTTTTGGTACAGAACTTGGACTTCATTGCCCTCTATTTCTTTCAACCATTTGTTACTTCTTGAAAAAAAAAAAAAAAAATTCCAATTTTCTCCCATTTATATTAAATTTAAAAAATTTACATTAGTAATCACCATCGTCTTTTTTTCTTTTCCCTTGAAAAACAACAATGATTCCAAAATAAGCTTTCTATTCTCTATTTTTGCTCGTTAATCTGGTCACGAGTTTGAATTCTAAAGAGAGTTACGGGTTCAATTCTGATCCTCCTCTGAGAAGAAAAATAAAAGAAAAGAAAATTTCTTGTTGCGATCATTATATATAATCCGAATCGAAAGTTGAGATCTCTTTGAAAGTACTCGATATTGTACCAGAATAATATATGAATTTTGACAAAAGAAAAATCGTTAGGCTTATTAGATGTTCTGAAACTAAAACCTTCCGATACTTAAAATTAGCTTGAAATCAAGATAGAATAATTCAAATTGAAATATTTAATGTTAATAAACTATAATAAATGTATCTTACCTTAAAATAAAGCATAATGAATGTATTTATACTGTCAAATATGTCCACTTGCCTGGTCCACATGGCGTCATCTCCAACTAAGTATAGTCAGAAGATCAATAGTTTTGATTTTATGATTACTGAATCAGGTCACCAGAGCAACCCGACCCAAAATAGAAGGGCGCGGATCTTGTGACACAAGTAGTATTTTTCTTTTCGAAGAAAAGCATTTATATTATTTTTGTAGATAATTGTAATATATACCTATTAATATTAAAGGGAATTTTTTAAAAAAAGAAGAAAGATTGTCAACATTGAATTAATCTTAGAGCTTACGTTCTTGTACTCGAGCAATCATTGTCGATGTTGTCCATATTCAAACAAGATGGTTTTTTTCTTGTATGAATCATGAAGACATGAACAAACATTAGGTAGGACAGAAGGGTATATGGATCAAGAATTTCAAAATCTGGTCCACAAAATTGTTGACTTCTTGTATGAAATTTTGGGGCTCGGAAAACTGGAAAGTTTGGTCAATTAATTTGTACAACAACGATTAGTGTATAATTAATGACAATGACTTTTCATGACGAGGTAGTCTTTGTTTATTCAGAGTGAAAATGGTTACAGTTTTCAATGTGTGGAAGACTGTACAGATCGAGTACATGTTAAGCTCTAGCACTTGAAATGGGGACTGCATGTTCCTACATCAACCTTGAGGAAATAATGATTTGACAATAAATTTTGAGTGAGTTTATTTTTAATTAGGGATAATCGTATTCCCGTTTTTTGAAATTTGGTGTTTGTGATTTGAAAATTTATATCTAATATCCTGGTATTTGCTTCCGTCTAATAAATAAGTTACTGCGTTAGTAAAAATTCATTGAGTTGTCAATGTTAACAGGAAAAAAAAAAGGATGAAAACCAGGGTAATTTTATCACAAAAAAATTTATATGACCTACAATAAATCAATAATAAGTCAAGAAGGTACATGTGAATTTTTATCCAATTTTTTTGTTGATATCATTGAATTTGACGATTTTGACTAACAGAAAGACTAACTTAATTTAGGGATTTAAATGTAAGTAATCCTTTTTTATTTAAGTTCATTTCGCCCCTCTTAACCAATTGTGTGTTGAAGAAAATGAATAGTTGGAGAGGTTTTGAAGCGTGATTTCACTGTCATTAAAGTGAAATTTGCCCCCACTATTTGGTTGCTGCCGGGTTAAGCAAATTCACTTCTAGGATACGACAAAGCCAACCAAGGCTTGCCGAACAGCAATTTCGGAAGCCTTCTTTCAATAACAACTCGAAAGTCAGAGTATTAAGTTGAAGAAATGATATATCTGAAGTATTTTTCTGACACTTGATTTCATCTATTTATAGATATTCGAATACCTTTGCAGAAAATATGCAACCATTCTTTTACATCTCTTCAATTCAAAAGTTCCAATATTTTAATAAGACATCTTTTTCTGATTAGATGTTTCTGGAAAAATTGCAGCCTTAAGTTGTATATTTCCAGAAAAGTCATCTTATTTCAGTAAAAAATGTATTTATTATTTGCAACTTTTATAAGAGATTAAAATAATTATAAAGCATAATTTTCTGAAAATAAATAAAATATTTATTTTGTGGAAACACGTGCACGTGTCGAAGTGCCAAGTGCCAAGTGAATTTATATATTTATATAATATATATAAATTCCCTCTGTTTTTCATTTTTAAATCTTTAATTGGATAACTCTTTATTAAGTATTAAAAACTTAATTAATTATTCCATGTGGGACATGGAAACTATATGGACAAGCTATCCAACATTGTGGAGGGAACATTCCCTCTCCAATTAAAATACTACTATTTATTGCTCAATTTTTTTTTTAAAAGATTGGACATGATGCGTTATTATTATCTAAACAGTTATATTTCTCTTTAAGTTGAAGTTGTAATTTATTTTTATACGACGTTATAATGGTGTCCACATATGTTATATGGATCAAAATATGGGAAAAAAAAGTATCATTATTTGTTTGTGAACCTTCGTAGATTAGGCTATTTGGATAGAACAAATGGACGTTCTGGAGAAAGATGAAACATCTATAACTAGAATCAGAAAAAATGAGATGGAATGAGTTTGTTTGAAATATATATATATATATATATATATATATATATATACATATATAATAGTTTGTGACTAAATATAAAATAAAAGTGTGGTAGCTGATGTGATATGTAAAAAGTTTAACGTGAAAAAAGGGCTCAGTCGAAGACACCCACTAGAGTGTCTGTTGGAATATTTGGCCCATGACCTCTTAAGGTAGGCCCAAACCCACAAAGGCCCAGTTGCCGCCCCCGCCCCGATCCACCGACCCATTGACCCGCCCCGACTCGACCTGATTACACTTAAACCTAACCCTTTTCCCTTCTCTATATGAATGCTCGTTTCTCCCCCATCTTTTTCGGTTTTCTCCTTCTCTTTCTTGTTCTCTCCACCGCACCGTCTCCCTCTCTTCCGTCTTTAATGGCGTCCGTTTATAAATGCCATTGACGGCGTCTTGTTTGGTAGAATGACAGAAGAAGAACTATCGCCTTTGTGGCGCGATCTTGTTGGCGGTGGCGGGTGCTTCGGTGGCGGGTGCTTTGGTGGCGAGCCATGGTGGCGTGGGTTTGTCCCGGTTATTGGCTCCCTGAGCCTCTTTCATTCCGTTGACCCGCCCCGACTCGACCCAATTACACTTAAACCTAACCCTTCTCCCTTCTCCATATGACTGCTCGTTTCTCCCCCATCTTTTTCGGTTTTCTCCTTCTTTTTCTCGTTCTCTCCACCGCGCCGTCTCCCTCTCTTCCATCTTTAATGACGTCCGTTTATAAATGTCATTGATGGCGTCTTGTTTGGTAGAATGACAGAAGAAGAACTATCGCCTTTGTGGCGCGACCTTATTGGCGGTGGCCTCAGTGGAGGGTGCCTCGGTGGTGGGTGCTTTGGTGGCGAGCCTTGGTGCGTGGGTTGTCGGTTATTGGCTCCCTAAGCCTCTTTCATTCCGTTTTTTGACTGTTGATATTATTCTTGTTCTTGTAATCATTAGTATGATTATATAAGGTTTTTTGTAACCATCATTAATCTTTGTGTTTGTTTTAACTTGGGCTCACCGCTTGAGGGTGTAAAAACCCAACAGTGGTATCAGAGCCGGGGTTAGGTTTGTGGCATCGGCACGTTCGCACGGTAACATCTCTCTTAACCCTATCCTTTTTTTATTGTTGGGTGCGTAATAATTTTCTGCTGCTTAGTGTTATTTCTGATATTCCGCCTGGTGCAAATTCTCTGTTAAAATTTTTTGCTTGGTGCAATTTTTTCGGCTCTGTGCAATATTCTAATTAGTTTCTTGCTCTGTGCAATTTCATTAAAATTCTTTGTGCGCATGCTGAATTTTTTGAAGAAATTGGTGTGTTGTCGTGAGAGTAATGCTTTCTCCTGAAAATGCATGTTGTATAATTGTGTTTATGCCCTTTCTATGACTCTTGAATTGAAGAAAAAAGCTTTTTTTTTTTAATGAGACTGTTTCTTTTCCTTTTTTTTTGTTGTTGTTGGGCTTTGGCCGTTAAGAGAGGGCTCTTTTAATTAAAAATTCTTATTGGTGTCTGCAACTTATTCAGAAGCTGCTAGGAATAAAATGATTGATGGTATAATTTTTGCTTTGAAAAACTGTGAAATCCTTTGAAATTTATTTATGCAGCCTGCTTTGTGAGAAAAATAGTGTTCTAAAATCTTTTTTGTAAATCTGTTTTTCTACCTTCTGTTTGCTGTGTGCGAATTCAGATCCCATCTCTGAGTGCATAAATTTTTTGCTTTGTGAATACTGCTTATTGCTTGTGTTAATTGTCTAGTACATATAACTCCCTTTGTGGAAATTATTTTCTCTGTGAACATCGCTTTGTGCTTAATGGTTTTATGGAAAATCGCTTCGTGCGATTGCTTTGTGTCTTGGTGTTTGTTTGCTTAGTGCGTTTGATTTTCTGAGTGAAAATCGCTATGTGCAATTGATTGCTTGGTGCAATGGCTTTGTGCATTAATCCTTTGTGGATTTGGCCCTTTTGTGGCTAGTTGTGCCTTTGTGGTTGTGTCAGCCTTGGTAGCTGGTTAGTCTTCGTGACTTTGCCTTGGTGGCTGAATGAGCCTTTGTGGCTAGTTGGTCTTTGTGACTTTACCTCAGTGGCTATAGCGTTGCTATGAATTTTTGCTTAGTGCATTAACCTGGTGTGTTCAACTTTTTTTTTAATGTCGCTTAGTGCATTCGGTTGAGTTGGTTAGTGCATGAATCATTGCCTTGTGGTTTGAATTGGTGTGATTATGTGTTGTTGCTTAGTGCTTAAATCCTTGCTAATTTCTCAATTGGCCGACCCCTTGAGGTTGTTCGGTATCTGGTTGAGGATTAGTAAAGTTTTTCATTATCTGTTTTTTATCTCTTTTGGCATTCGTTGCTAATGACGTTGTTTTGCAGGTGTTGTCTCGGTGGAATGGCGATGATGTAGCCAATTCCGGGCCCCTTGGATTAGGTTCCCTTTTGGGTCCTGGTCCAAGGGGGGAAATGTTAGAATATTTGGCCCATGACCTCTTACGGTAGGCCCAAACCCACAAAGGCCCAGTTGCCGCCCCGCCCCGATCCACCGACCCGTTGACCCGCCCCGACTCGACCCGATTACACTTAAACCTAACCCTTCTCCCTTCTCCATATGACTGCTCGTTTCTCCCCCATCTTTTTCGGTTTTCTCCTTCTCTTTCTCGTTCTCTCCACCGCGCCGTCTCCCTCTCTTCCGTCTTTAATGACGTCCGTTTATAAATGCCATTGATGGCGTCTTGTTTGGTAGAATGACAGAAGAAGAACTGTCGCCTTTGTGGCGCGACTTTGTTGGCGGTGGCCTCGGTGGAGGGTGCCTCGGTGGTGGTGGCCTCAGTGGCGGGTGCTTTGGTGGCGAGTCTTGGTGGCGTGGGTTTGTCCCGGTTATTGGCTCCCTGAGCCTCTTTCATTCCGTTTTTTGACTGTTGATATTATTCTTGTTCTTGTAATCATTAGTATGATTCTATAAGGTTTTTTGTAACCATCATTAATCTTTGTATTTGTTTTAACTTGGGCTCACCGCTTGAGGGTGTAAAAACCCAACAGTGTCCACCCAACTTGGTGGGTGCTCGACCAGGCCACGTTTATATAATTTTCACTAAGACTGTGCTAGCTAGAAGCTTTTATGTATATTGATGCATTTGTTGAAATTGATCCTATTTATATATTAAAAGCTCTTGTTATTATGTACTAATTTCACTGAAATTCTAATAAAATGTTACAAACTCCTTACAAAAATTTGAGTATAATTTCTTATATAAAAAGATAAAATAAAAAAAAGGAAAGAATAATCGAAAGTAAAATGAAAAGAATACAAGACTCTCAATTTTTTTTCTTATCTTTTCCTTTTTAATTTTTGGGAAAATTCTAATTTTAGTCCTCTAACTTAAGGAGGGTGACATTTTTAGTTTTGTAAGGATTGATTTTAGTAATTTAGTCATTTAACTTTATAATTTTGGTAATTTTAGTCCTTTTTGGCCAAAAGTTGCAATTTACTTGCAATTTTAATCCTGCAAATAAATTCATATAAAACCAAAAATGCCAACTCCCCTAAGTTATAGCAAAAACTGTATTAATCCCCCAATCCAACACATATTTTTCAATCAACAAACCCACATCATTACCTCTATGAGTAGGACATGGAATGAAAGTAAGAATGCCCTCATGCATTTTTCAGTGAGAATCAATGTATGCGCAGTTAAACACATATAGGTAAGTCTCTGATTAGAAGTCCATGTGCCCGTTTTTAATGAAATTCTTTGTCCAAAATTCTTGAAATATTTTATGAACTTACTTTTTTCATCAAAGAACAACCTATAGCACTTTCTGGTTATAGTGATTCTAGATGGGATAATAAATTGTGGACATGCAGCAAACATAAATTGCCTAAATCCTTCATCTTCCAAAATTTAAATGGTAATTCATCTATAATGACCAAGTGAGCTAAGACTTTTCTAACAACTTCTTGATCAAATTTCGAATGGGAAGAACCTTCTCTGAAATCCCCGATTACAGTCTGGCAGAAACTAGTTATTGTTTGATTATCGGCAACAAAAACGTTATCAGAATGATTTTCACATTCTTTCATATGATTATTCATTCCAAAAGTGTCATTCTTAGATGGATCAACAACATAAGTTCATATGCGATACTCACATCTAGCTTTAGGTTTTCACTCGTTATCAGTATAAGCAATGAAGTGGTCTCAAACTTTTATTCTTTTACACGTTTATTTCCTCTTTGGCTTTTGTGATTCTTGTGAAGGTGTGTCTGAAACCCTTTATCCTCCAATCTCATTTATCCTCGTTCGTTCCCTCAGGCAAATCCAATATTTTCATTTCCATTTGAATTCACTACAAATAAATAACAAGTGAATTGAGTGAGCAATCGCATTATAAATACCAAATAACACACTTACAAATTTAGAATTTAACCATTTACAAAATTAACAAATCACTAATTCAAAGCAGCAAAGCAAAGCAGTGTTCACCCTTTCGCTTCACCTTTTCTATCATTGGACCAAACAAAACCTAAGTGATGTACAAATGATGTTAATGTAATATATTGTCTTAGGTAGTAAAATGTGTTTGTGATATATTCGGAAAACATTTCTCACTAATAAACAATAATATCAAAATTTTAATGTTTTCTAAGATATTTCACGAAAATGGATGAAAAAAAAAAATTGAAATGCATTGTGCTCTCTTAAATTTAGGAAATAAAGTGCACGTTTTTCATAATGGAAGGAGTAAAGCAAATCACCCTTTTTTGAGTTGGATCTTGCTAATAATACTTGATCCTTCCAACCCTTAATCCAAAAAGAAAAAGGGTGGAAAGCTTTAAAACATCAGCGTCCACAAGGTCAAAAGAGTGGCACCTACAATGGCCAACAATAACATTATTTTTTTATTAAAAAAGAAAAGAAAAGGAGAAATATATATATATATATATATATATATATATTACTAACTGGAACCAACTCTCACAAAAATTGTCTTTTTCTTCATTAATTGTGAGGTTGATAAATATAAAAATCTTTCTTTTGGTAATTACATGCAGGCTTAAATATATTTTTTATCTTATATATTTTGATACTTTGATTTTTTATTTTTTAGGATTGTAAAATAATTTATAACTTTTTGATATTTCACAATTTTAGTTCTTTCGATGCCGAATTTTGTAATAGTTGTCAGAATAAATTGTGCCCTTTACGATTTTGGTACTTTTATCATTCTAGGAGTTGTAAAATAATTCTGTAACTTTTTAGATATTTTAAATTTTGATCCTTCTGATGCTGGATTTTACAGAAGTTGCCGGAAAAAAATCATGTGCCATGTCATTTTTTTTTAAAAACAAAATCATGTATGTTGGCAAAAGTGAATCAATCATAACAAGAGCCCCAATTTAAATGAACAACGTGAGGTGCACATGATTTATCCGTGAAACTTTTTGCTAAATTCAGCACTTGTAGGATCAGAATTACAAAATATCAACAAGTTACATTACTCTTTTGCAATTCTAGAAAGATAAAGAATAAAATATCAAAGTGTCAAAATTACAGGACCAAAAACATGTCAAAATCATTGCATACATAATTACATCAAACATCTCGATAAATGAAGTAATATATGCATTCAATCAATACATCAATACGACTAAAATATATATATATATATATATATATATATATAATAAAACAAATACACAAATATTTAATAGTATTTGAATTCATTATATTTAACTTGTTCATCCGCCACGACTTTTAATCACTAGATTAAGACATTACGGGTAAAAGTCTATCTTCTAACACTCAAAAGCAGTGAACAAAAGAAACAACGAAAGACATGTAGGCCTAAATCAGTAGATACTGTCCCCCGATTTCAACATTCCCATATACCTTTACCTTTCCTCTTTTTGTGTCTTATTATATTTGGCCTTTATTTTTTTTATTTTTTTTTTTTTCTTTTTTTTTTGCTGAATCTAATTGTGTCTAATTCCACTTTTAATCGTATCTTAATTAATTAACCCACCTTTATGCCTTTCTTGCTGCCAAATATTAAATCGAATCGAAATTTTGGTATGTCGAAATGTTATTAAATATCGAACAAAATTAATGAGTTTAATTTTGGTAATTATTGAATTTTTTAATTTTGTATTTCGATTTGGTAATCGAAAAACTGAATTTTTCGTTAAAAATATGAAAGATAGATAAAATTAAGTAGTAATAACCATTACATTTTATTTATTTGTTTTAATTTTTAATAAGTAAAGTAATAAAAATAGTATAAAAATTTTAATATATAAAAAATATGTTAGAATAAATTAAATTAATATTTCAACATTCGGTCCGGTTCGTAAATTTACACTAAAAATAAACTTAATACCGAATTTGTAAGAAAATAAAATTTGAGTACCAAATCGAGACTTTTTGGTTTGATTTCAGTACGTACTGAATTTTCAATTTCAATTCGGTTAGATCAATTACCAAATTGTGTTTCAAATTTTGCCAGTATAACAATTTTCCAAGTTTTAATGATGAAAATATTTAAATAAAAGTTGTCACTTGTAATATTTTTTTTCAAGCGAAGTGATGAAATATTATTTTTTTATTAAGTCGATTACAATATTATCAATTTCAAATATCTATACCTAATAACAACCGACAAGTATAACAATCATGTACGAATCAATATTAGATAATATATTTAATCAATACATAATATTAAAGTATTTATATATAATCAACATCTACTATTAAAGTAGAATAGCATCCCCACGTTGGTGAGGTTGGAGACCTTCGAGTCATGGAGCCAAAGGTTCGAAATTGAACTAGGCCTCATCGACTGCCACTTAAAATAATTAATGACAAATAAAATTGAGCGCAAAGTTGTTGCTACGAATAATTAGCAGCAGATGTATACTGAAAATGGAGTAACTGCGACCATAATTCGTAATTATATTTATATTATCACTAAATTTTCGCTACACATAATTAATTGCCTACAGTGACAACTTTCTATACAGTATAATTATTCTTATCATTAATAATCATATTATGATAAGATCAAAATTAGTGTCGTTTAATATATATTTTCAGCAAAAACTTAAAATATTACATAATATATTTGGTTTTCTGACTTTTCTTTGTTATAATATATCATCGGAAATCTTAATGGAGATTAAGATAAGTAGCTTAACAAATAAGCCACCTTATTATACGTTTATGTCCCTTGATGAGTGCCAAATAATTGTCTTTGATCACAATTAATACACTCATTATTAGCTTGCAAGCTGCCCATCCTCATTGATAAAGTTTTGGGATTGCATTTAAGTAGCCACTCGATCGATATTTTAAAATTCTACGGACCCGACTCGATCAAATTTGAATCAATTATGTAGTTGCAGTCTGATTTGTATAATTTATAAAAAGTGATCAATCACATAGCAAGTATGATACACTTGTTCCATAATTAGTTTGGTTTAGTCAAACGTTCCTAGTCACGGATCAATAGAGGGTGTTTGGCAAAGCTTATTTAGAAGATTATATAAGCTCATATATTTTATAAAATATTTTTAGAGTTTATAAAACGTTAGATCTTATTAAAAAATAAGTTCATAACGTGTTTGGATAAAGTAAGATGCTAGGGCTTATAAAATGTCGGTAATGACATATTTGAAGAAATTTGTTAAGATTTTATAACTAAATTACACTTAAAACCCCATCATACAAAGATTTTGAAATTTTGAATTAGACATTAGTATCAATAACATAATTTAATTTGAATAACTTATATATATAGTTAATTACATGAAATACTTAATTATGTAATTACAAGTTTCTAATTAGTTACTAGTTTGTGACCTACTTTTTGAGAAAATTCTAATTAAAATTGGATTTTACTGAATCTGAATAAATGATATGATAAGTGTAATATATTTATTATGCGATTGATATATAATTCAAGAATAATGACTAATCATATGACAATTGTATTAATTATACTTACTTAATGATCGAATTAATTCGATCAAATCTAATTTGAATAAAAAATTTACGTTAATTTTATGTCAGATAATTAAACAAAAAGGGTTAGGAAGATGGAGTACGTTAGACCCTCATAATTAGATATAAGTGCTTATCATTAATTTCCAACAAGCTAAGCTTGCCAGCTTAAAGCTAAACCCATTAGAGGAAATTAATGTAATTAGACAAGACAAGTGTCCCGCTTCTTTAATAATTCAATTCATGCAACCCACAGCTGACTACTCATATATATATATATATATATATATATATATATATATATAATATATATATAAGTGAATATATATTTGATACGGGGACTATATTCAAAGATTTCGAAATAATATAAATGACTTTAAATTGTTGTTCACTATAAGAAAATAGCTTCATAGCAACGAAAAAAAAAATTAGCGTCGAGATAATTAACAAGTAAAATATTTGTTGCTAAATCACATTATTTAATATAAGAATTTACTTGCTAATATTTAGCAACGAAAATTTACTTACTATGAATTTAACAACGAATTATTTACAATATATGTTAACTAGTGTACATTAGGAACACCAATTTTACTTGCGAATTTTAGCTCACTCTATCTTTAGTATCAAATTGTTTCGTAGCTATTGAGCTATTTTCTTATAGTGATTTAATATCTGAAATAAATAAAAACTGCATGATCAATTTTATTCAAATCACATCGACCTAACTCCAAATGGACTTGAACGGTCAGAAAATGCACAGACTCACGATAACCTCACTATATATCAATTATGTATTAATAGTTCACATGTAATCGTAAAGTTCGACTATACTTATAAATATTTACCCTCCATTATTTTCGATACAACTTTTGCTACTACAACTATGTCTTACGAGCTCACATCAGCTCTCTTACGATCTTATTGACTTAGGTATTGAAACGCTACAATCAAGACCTTTTCAGCATTGTTTATACGTGTTTTTGTGTTACGAATCACGTAAACGAACTTATAAAAGTACTAAAACCTAAGTATTTTTTTAAGCTTTCCTTCTAAGTCGATTTAAGTACTAACCCTAAGTATGTTAAAGCTTTCCCTATACAAATATAAATACTTAAACTACCCCAAATTCAAATACACACAACAATATCATATTGCAGTCAAAATGGACGGAAATGAACTCACACTTTATGATTTTATCATCACAAATATATATATGATTTTGAATGTACACATTACGCATATATTGGGCCGACATTCACGCTGCTTTTTGTATGAAAGAAACAATTATTAAACTGACTCGATAATCTCAGCAGCTTATATATATAGTTAATAATGTAAGAATAAAGGCAATAACCTAGTCATGATGACTCTCTCTCTATATATATATGTGTGTAAGTTTTATTAGTGGTTAAGAAAGCACATGAAACGCAATCCATGTTGTGGATTGTCTTTAGGCACTCCACTATTGGGCGTAAAGGCGATGTTCCATTTGGAATACTTTGATTGGGACTACAAAAAGAAATTGGAATTATCTTGATCGCGACTTAAAAATTATGATAAATTAATATTATTAATTATGATTAGATAAAATTAAAATAAAAGTTTGAATATTTATCATAATTAATTAATATTCGTTATAATTTTTAGCCACACTCAAATATTTGTCATGATTTTGATCATAGCTAATGTTTTGACTACACTTGTACGGTTTCTTATAACTCATACTATCTCTCACAACCCTAGAGCTTTTATCGGAAGCTCAAATCCACATTAGCAAAAGCCTTTCTTATTTGTCAATGAGGCAAAGGTTAGTTGACGAAGTTGAGGTCTCATGATCTTAGAGCTCATGGTTCGAACCCTGCCTTATGCCTGTGATGTTGTGTCTATTGAATAGTAGTCGTTGTTTCTATTATAATAGTAGGTATTGATTATATTTCGTTTATTTGATATTGTTGATCAGAGTATGATTGTTGTAATCATTGATATCCGACAGGAATGATTGTAATCAATTTCTTTCAATTAATAATAGTTCATCGCAATTTTTTTTTTTGGAAAAAAAAAACCTTTCTTATTTACTACTTCTTTCATTTCTCGAACTGGCAGAGTTTAAAAATTATTCGAATAACTTCCATTCATGTTGAGGATCATGGTGCACAGTGGGTCGGCCGGCTCAGGACCAACACGGATGAACCCAGCACAAGACCAACTCACTACTGCTTTTGGTCGATCTTGGAGTGGTCTTGGGCCTTTATGTGGGCCCCAATTGGGTCCATTTATAAACCCAGGCCCAACCCATGAGCCGGTCCGATTGAAGCCCTGATGAGGACCAGACCAGACCCGAATGTACCTATTTTAATTTTATTTTTTTATAAAATAGAGGTTTTCTTTGAACAATAACTTAAATATTAGTATTATGAAATAAAATAAATAATAAATTAAATCATACAAAAATTATAACTCAAAAAATAATATTTAAAATTATATAATGAACTTAGATGATTATAAATTCAAAACAATTTATAATAAACTCTGAAAAATAAACAAAAAGTACTAATGAATTAAAGTACTAAAAATTTAAAAGTAGAACAATAATGATGATAATTTTTAGAATTTCAAAAGTATAAAAAAACTACTAGAATAGTTTGTTTAGGATGAAAATGAAACTTATATGTCACGTATTATTATTATTATAAATATAAAAATAAAAATGTTCCAATAGGCCGGTTCAGGACCAGGTGGTCGTGGGAGACTGGGTTGGGCTGGGTTGGTCCTAGGTTTCAATACTTGGGATCGACCCACGACCACCAATCCAAACCATTTTTTATTGGTTCAATCCGATTCTAAATCGAGCTAACCCAACTCGACCCAATATGCATCTTAAATTGATGAGGTCATGATATTCAGGAAAAGAGGCAATAAGCAAGTCGTTGGCTTTATTTCCCAACCAAAATGGGGGTTAACAAAATATTTTAGACTGTAAGTATAAACAACATTCTTGGTAGGGTAAATTACAATGATCTCTTCTAATATTTAGCATAATTATGAATACTTCTTTATTATTTGAAAAATTATAAATACCCCATAATATTTGATGAAATTATGTAATCTTTGAATGAAGGTACGAAATTGTCAATTTTACTCTTATTGTATCTTTTTTTAAAACAAATTATAAAAAATTGGACAGGGTCCATAATAAAATAAAAAATTTTAATCTACAAGGGCATTTTGATCAGTTCACTACAAAAAATGGATGAAAACTTAAGGAATTGAGCTAATTGTTAGATGACCATTAAAATCAAGGGAGTATTGATAATTTGTCGAACAATAAGGAGGTATTGTAATCATTCTAAATCTCATGAGAGGTCGTTGTAATTACCCTTGTTGTTATGTCAATGCCAAATTATTTTATTAATATATAGGCATACGTCAATAATATATTACAAAGAGTATTTCCTGAGGGTGTAAACGAGCCGAACTCGACTATTTTTTGTGAGCTCGAGCTTAAAGCAGCTCGGTTTGCAATATATAAAGAGCTTGAGTTCAAGCTCGGCTGTTGGATAGCTCAACGAGCTCGAGTCCAAACTCAAGTTCTCAAACAATTTAATAAAATTTTATTATTATAAAATAAATAAATATTATTACATTAAATTATAAAAAAATATTAAACATATGATAGAATATTTTAATTTATTGTTATAAATATAAACTACTAATTAGTTTAATAGTAATATAACTAGTAAAATATAGAAAAATATATACACATTAATTACTAAAATACTTGCACATAATTTTGTATAGTTATTAATATTAATAAAAGATGTAAACATAAGTTATTCTTTATAAATGGCTGATCTCGTTATATACAAAAAAAAAGATAAAAGATGAATTTTTTAAATTAAAAAATAAAAATAGTGATTGATCCCATTATATATAATAAAATAATAATTAAAATAATTAAAATTGGTAAACCATCGTAATTATTATTATTATCATCTTTAAATTAATTCAGGAGAATCACCAAAATTTTTATATAAGTTTATAAGTAATGAAATAAGTTGCATACTATTGTATCTTGATATAAATACATGCCCATAAATAAATATAAAAAAAATATAAGTTAACTATTAGGACTTGTTAATTTAAAAAAATATATGGTATTACAAATGAATATTGAAATCTAACATAAAAATTATATACTTCATATTAAATAATTATCTTTAAAAAAATATTAAAACTTACTAAATATGTTGATTAATCCTATTTTTATATAGAGATTAAATATATAAATAAAAGTATCATAATTTATTATATCTAAAATTGAAATATATGATATTGATTAATAAATTATAATATATAGTTAATATTGAACATAAATTTGACATAGTATTGAATATAAAGTTAAATATATAAAAATTCTAGAAATAAAAAATAAAATAAAAAACTCACGAGCAAGGAAAAGAATACGTTCAACTCGAGCTCGAGCTTCTGATGAGTTCGAGTCAAGCTTCAAATCATTTTACAAGCCGACTCGACTCATCTGCCGCCCCGTAATATTTACCTTTTTAATTATTAGTTTCAATCGTATTGAGTTGTCCAAACAAAAGAAAAGGAAAAGAAAAAACACAGTTCTCGCACTCACAGGGAATAGCTCTTGCAACGAGGTGAAGCCCCAAACACTCCAGTGGCCGACAAATTGTTCCTCCTCTCACATGCAAACAAATCCGTTGACACTTTCCCAGTTTGATATTCAGGCACACCCCAACCCGTCCCTTTCTCTGTGCGTGAAAAAACTCACCAGTCTGAAAATCTTAATGTAAGAACAAAACCTCTCTCCAGCTCAATGCTACATACAGAATATTTCATTTAGAGATAAATATAAAATTTGTACCATAATATATACGTTTTGCGATTTTAGTACCATTTTTTCTTTAAAATAACTTAATTTAATACTATATAATAAAGGAAAAGACAAAATTGATACCGTATTTTACGAAAATTGTAATTTTAGTACCTTAATTTCTGAAGTGACAATTTCAATACTCTACGCTATATTTTGACAATATCATTTTAATTCCTTTAGGTTTAATGTTCCTGCAAATTTAGTCTCATGGTTTGAAAATGATATCAAAACCTAAGCTTATTGAAAAATATTTTTCTAAATTACTAATAGATATTTTAATCCCTAACATCGGAGATTTGTCAAAATATGTAACCGAAGTTTGAGTTATAATAAAAACATGGAATATTTCCAAACTTTGAAGAAATTGAAAAAGAATTTCGTCATAAAAATTTTTAAATTAAGGTATGAATTTATGGAGGCTTAATTTTATTTCGAAGGCATGTCGGACCTTATCAATGAACAGTAATGATACTATTTCTGTCGTGAAAACAAAAAATGACCAAAATGGATATTATTTCAGTTTAGGGGCCAAAGTGAGAATAAAGTACCCAAACTACAAATCTCTGTAAAATACAGTATCAAAATTAGCTATTGAAAAACGCATGATACCAAACTTGCAAGACCCCCTACATTGTGGTACCAGAATCGCATTTTTCTCATTTCACAAACGTATATAAATAAATACTGATATTATTCACAAAAGATTTTTAATCAAAATATTATTAATTACTCTGCAAGATTTCTATGTTCAAGTTCTTGAATCTTAGGCGTCATCCGGACAAAAATGCCAACCATCTCTGCTTCTTGTTGTAGTCCTCTTCCTATGAAGGGGAGTTTGGATTATATGCAGAGATGGTAGGCATTTACATGTAGATTAATTAATACAAATGTTATTTGAACATATATATCTATATATATATGTTGTTGATGTCTAATCTAAGGATAAACTAAAAATGGAGATGAGGGGTTGTAATAAGAAATCAGGAAGCTTCATGGTTTGGACTCTGAGACTTGGTTTTCTTGGAGGGAGGCTCTGGGGTGGAGGAAACTGAAGCAACTGAGGCCACTGCCCATGAATCATTGGAGCTATCAGAGCTGAATGAAACATCCACCACCCCTTTTGGGCTGCTGCTGGCAGCCGGAAAAGATCCAAACTTTCTTTTGTTGCCGGAGTGGAAACCAACACTTGTGGCCAATTCTTGTATTAGCCTACAGCAATCCAACACTTTGTCCTGTTTCATTTCACAGCCCATCTGTTGAGTATTTGCACAAGGGCATGAGAGGAGAAGAAACAAGAACCTGTACATATGTAAATCTACCTTGTTGGTTCCAAGAATGGCTACTAGTTGATCTTGATGATCCAGCCCAGTGCAGGGCTCTAAACTGCTTATCACATACAGTATTGTGGCAGTGGCCAATGCAGAAGGCTGAAAGGCTGTGAATCTACAATCTGTGTTTGATGAAAGAAAATAAGGTAAATATATACAGAAGCCCACAAAAGAAAAACTACGTATAGAGCTGAAAAAATAATCAAATTAATATTCGATTTGAGATGGATTGTTCGAAGCTTGTTTGAGGTCGATTTGATTACCAAAAATAATAACAAAATATATCTAAAAACATCGAATTCGATAGGTGTTCGATTAACTAAAGCTCGGCCAAGCTCGATTTGATTATTAATCAAATGAAATTCAATTGCAAAGTTTCAAAATCCATAGTAATTCGAACAAGCTCGAGCAATAATGTGTTCGGCTTGATTCGACCTGTTTAAGGCCTGACTACAGAATGTGCATTGTAACAAGTATGTAAAAGTGTACCAGAGATAAGGGACAGAATCAGGCACTCGCATCTCCTGAGAAATTCCCTGCAGAGATGGCTCTGCAACTCTACCCTTCTTGCAATGTAATCAAGAAATGAAAGTGGGGTGACAGGGTTCATCTTCCATTCAAGAGTGGATAGAACCAAAATCTCCATTCTTTGAATGGTTTTGGACTCAAACACATACTTTGACTCCTCCACCTAAACATCAACAACCCCATCTCAGTAAAATCAAACCAAAACAAGGGGGGAAAATGCAATTGAATTCAAAGGAGGCATCAAGATTAGATTTTTTTCTCATTTTTTTTTTTAATTTATTTATGACATACTTGGAGGTCTAAGAGAAGAGGGACTTCAGTTTCCTCAACTTTTGCAGCCAAAGAAAGACAAGCCACAGCAGCTAGCTGAATCATCCATGGCTTATCTCTGTGAGACTGAAAGCTGTAGAGGAACCTATCCAAATAGTTAACTGCAAGAACCGCAGTGAGAGCAGAAAAAGAATAGTACCCAATGACCTTAAGCATCCATTCAACAGCCTCACCCCTGGCCATAGCCAAAGATGGGGTCTCCTCAAGGCCACCGTACAGTTCATTTTCCTGCTCTTTACTCAACAAAGAACTCAACTCTTCATCACCCCAAAACTCTCCTGCCCCAGCAACTCCAGGAAAGGTTCAGGGCTTAAGCTATGGTGTAAAAAGCTGTTATCCCCTTCTCCTTCAGCATCTATCGAACAGTTTTCAGTGGTTTCAGTGATGTCTCCGTTGTCCCACTGCTCTTCCTCGCAAAACAACGCATCTAACAAGAATGGAAGGTTAGGGTTTGAAGCCATCTTCTTCTGAGAAGAAGAGTTGCAGGGCTCGCCTTCATTCTAACTCAAGAGAGATAGAGAGGCCAGAGACGTTTTTTCAGCCATCTCAATGAGAATGAGAGAGAGAGAGAGAGAGAGAGAGTGGAAGAAAATGGCTGAAGAGAGAGAGGCCTTGAGATGTATTTTTATGGATGGTTTTTTTTATGGGCTTCTTGTGAGTGTGAGAGTAAGTTTGAGGGCTCTCCAACTTTGCATAATGCGTTTGTAATTGTAATTAGAGGGCTAATTAAGACTCTTGTAATGAATTGATTTGTGGGTCATTTCATGGGATCAATTGCCCGACATTTGTCCATTGAATCTTCCACTGTAAATTTTCTAGGCTAAATTACAAGAGGCTACCCTCAATTTATGATAATTACAAATATTCCCTTATTATTTGAAAAAATTATAAATACTTCATGAAATTACAAATATCTTAATAAATACTCCTTTACGACAACTCATTATAGGAAGGTATTTGTTAAGATATTTGTAATTTGAATGATGTATTTGTAATTTTTTAAACAACAAGGAAATATTTGTTATTAAGGTAAACTTCAGAAGAGCCCGCTGTACTTTACTTTAATTTTTAATAAATTGTTTTGTTTAATTTCACATACATGAAGAAATTCACATAATTTGGCTGAAAATTAGTGCCGGAAATTGGCCGAGTGACTTAATTAAAAAGATAGGAATGGTCGTGATGATAATCTAAACATAAGGGATGAAAATGAATTTAAATATTGCGTGTACAAAAAAAATTTAATACAAAAGATAAAAATAAATTTTATACACATAATATGTATTGGGAAAATGATTGTTTTAGTTTTAATTTATCCAATGTTAGTTTTAGTTCTATAATTATGATCTTTTATTAAGTTTTTTTACATTTTGAAATTGATGAAAAATAATTCTTCGATGGCCGGAATTTTGAATTTTGGGCGAAAGAAATGACATGGCAGGCCATTTGGAAATATTTTTAGAAGATTTTAATTCTATGTAACTTTGACATGAGTTGGAAGACATATTGGACAATATCTTGGAGAAAAGAAAGATTTAACCAAAAACTATCTTAAAGTTAAAAAAAATGGTTTACCTTTTTAAAATTTATAAATAATATAAAAAATCATTTATTATTTTACAATAAATAATTTATTGAATACTTGAATTAAATAATTTCTCAAATTAATTAATAAAATATAACTTTTATAATTAATTCATATTTATAGTCATATAGTTTTGAAAAATGAATTAAGTATATTAATTTCCATAGTGTAATTCAATTTAATTTTTTAATTCAAATTATATAAATTTATATACATTTTTGAATACTTGGTATTTTAATAATGATCCGTTAGCATTAATGGCACGTGTTTTATACGTGACTGTACATATATATTAGTTGTAAAAATTCAACAAACTACCTGCTACGTGGGCAATTTTTGGCTGATTTTTAATATTTTGTCGAAAAATTGCATACAAAATCCTAATTCGGACTTAATTTTATCATGTTTGAAACTTAAAGGACTTAATAGAAAAAGAGTATAGTAAAGCTAATATTGACTAAAGTTAAAAGACTAAAAAATAATTCTTACATATATATATATATATACTATTTAAAAAAAATTATTTAAGCGTACCAATTTTAGATTGCCCTATTTTATCCTGAAATTAATTTCTTTTCTTCACAACAAATTTGGTCAAAATAGTAATTTAAAAAAAAATAATCTCATAATTTTATAAAAAAAAAAAATCCTCTCCCTACTACTCCATATTTCTATCTAAACTTCTCCATGTTTTTTTTTATAAATTTATATATTTTTAATAAATTTTCAATTATAAAATATTATTTTCCTGTCATCTCACCCTTCGTTTCTTTATTCTCATGAATTTTTATTTTTTTCTTCTTATGATTTTTTTTCTCCATCTCATATCACTTTTTTTTTAATGCAGGCAAGAAGCGCGTACAACACTGACTAGTACTATTATAAATGAAAACCCTTTCATCATACCAATTTCAAATATCATATTTACCCTTACTTCATTTCTTCCCTTAAAATAAAAATTGGCCAAAATAATAATTTTAATATTTTTTAATGATACATTTACAATAAATAAATAAAAAATGAAGAAAAACTCTCAACCTACTACTCTCGTTTCTCTCTCACTTTAACATCTCTGTATTTCCGATAACTTTTATATTTTCAACAAACTCAAAAATTATAATTTATATTTTATTTGTCCTCTTATGTTTCTTTGTCTTATCAATTTCTTTCTTTCTCCTTTCCTCGTGAACCATATTTATTTCTTTTTATAATTTTTTTTCCCTCTTCAATGCACACTATGATTTTATTTCATATGCTTACAGAGACGGCTTGCAGCTACAATTAATTTTTTAATAAAAAATATAATAAAATCTTTAATGGAAATTTAGTCCACAACATGTGTATATGCATGCAAATCTTATATTAAAAAAAATTCGTATCTGAATTAAATTTGATCGAATCAATTAAAAATTAATCATCCCTCGTGGATCTGTAGAGAGTAACACCCCTATCTTTCCATTCTATAACCCAAGGCAAAAAAAAAAAAAAGTTTACTTTAAGTCTCCGTGAGTGTGTGGACGGAAAATTTGTATTCGAATCAAATTGTGTTAAATTAAAAGAGTGTTTGCGAGAGCTTTGAAAAAAATAATATTTACTTCTAGCTTTAAAAAAAGTATTTTTTATGTGTTTAAAATGTCAGGTTTTACTTTTAAAATTACTATAAAAAATAATTTTAAGCCAAAAATTAAAAGCACAACTTTACCCTCATTCTAATAGTTTTAAATCAAGTTTATCCTTTGAATTTTTTTTTCAAAATTTTTCATATAAAGTTGATGTTAGAATTTTCAAATAATTTGCATAACTTAACATTAATAAAATTTATATTTTCAAATATCAATATTTTATTTTCTATATTATCTAATATTATTTTAATATCATAAAAATATAAATTAAATTTTTATGATTAATTAACAAAAATATATAGTTTTTGGCAATCTTGCAAGTTTGTTTATTGTGTATGAATGAACAATTATATTACTAATTACGAGGAACACATTCAATTTGTTAATAGTATTTAATATTTTAATAATAAAAATGAAAAATATTTGTAAAAGATTAAATATGAGATATACTAATTGAAATATAATTTATCATTTTTTGAAAAAATAATTATTATTTACAAAAGGCAAGTGGAAAAAAATTGTATCTCTGTAAGACAAAATGGTCTTTAATCAATTAAAGTTGTTTTTTTCTCCCTAAACAGTACCCAATTTAGCTTTTATCTATTTTTTTTAAACACTGTTCACTTTTGATTCTACTACAACCTCCAACTTTTTTTACTAGTCGTTATGGCATGCCGTTCATGTGTTCATATAATAAGTAATTTTTTATACTTTAAAATATACTATAAATAAAAATAAAATATATAAACTAACACATCATATTTTTTAAAAAAGAAATTAATATAATTAAAAATAAAAGAATTTAGCGATATTATCGACCCCAAAAAAAATTTCTATCACTGTTTTACAAACTAATGTTTATGGGTGAAATTTTCATATTAATATAGATATATAGATTAAAAGAAGAATTTGAGTAGGGGTATTTGAAATACATAAGGATATTTTTGGTAATTTAAAAAAATTGGTATCGTACGTTGTGTAAGTAACTGCTATTTTGAGCGAAAATAGGGTTTTCTTTTTTATAAATATAGATAAAATCACACCAAAATAAGAGGTTTTTGCAAACACTCTCTCACATTAAGTGATCAATTTATAAATGTATCATAATTATCATATAATTTAAAATAGTTACTTATTTAATACTTTTAATTAAAGTATTTGTGATAGAACTTATTTGATAAGGCTAAATTCAATTCCCATAAGAATGTTCTGAATGTGCCCATTTTGGACTAAACTTCAAAAAATTCACAAATACTTGACAAATTCTAATTCAAAATGAATTTTAGTTAAATACAAAATTTATTATATAATTAGTTATTACAATAAAGTTGCATTTATTATTAAAAAACTTGTTCAGTTATTTCCCATCTAAATAAATCGACTACGGTTACATCATGATATCAATCAAGAACAATTTTAACAATCAGTAGACTACTTAGCAATATCAACTATATATAAATACAACAATTATTATTAAAATAAAAATATAACTGTTATTAAAGTAAAATAACATACTATATATAAGCATACTATATATTTGCTTTAATATCCTAAGAAATAACATTTTATGAGCCATTTAAATATGATGCAATAACTAATCAGACCTTGCTCGACTAAAAAGGTCGAGGCCTCACAACTAAAAACGGTCTGTGTTCGAGTTCGGCAAAAGTTGGTATATGTCTACTTTTATAATAGTTTCTTGTTTCTTTTCCTCATTTTAATATATTCTTCGATCTAAATTATTGACGTACTGAATTTTTCTTTGAATTTGAACATATTGAATAATGCCACAAATAGCATATTATTTAAAAAAATATGAATATGCAATAGAGAAATATGGAGAAGCAAGTCGAATTGTTTTTCTTCTTTTTTTTCTTTTAATTCAAATTAGATTTAATCATACTAAATAAATTATATTTCATGTATTAATTATTATACTTCTTACATAATTAATTATTTTACTACTATTGTACGTTATTTTGTAATAAATAATATACTTATTATATAATTAATTTGAATTGGATGTAACTCAATTCCAATTAAAATTTCTGCACCAATGACAACTTGATAGAGATAATTTACTAGATTTGTCTGCTATTAACTTCACTAGTATCATTATTGGCAAAAGTATTTAAGTATGAATACACATCTTTAAAATTTTGAACTTTTTTTCGAATTAAATGTTTGGTTTATTATTTTCATGATAAATGGAGCATTATTTGCAATCAATTTAAGAGACAACTCCCTACTAAAATATCATAAAATTTTCATCTATCATAAAATTTTATGAAACTTTTTGTTCGAATCAAGTTTCCTTGCAATAGTTAAAAAAAGTAAATTACTCCTCATTGTAAAGTACTACAATTAAAATTTTTGACAAATTAATACTATTTATTACTGTCAAAATTTAACTTTTAACCACATGTGATCAACATTTTTACATCATTATTTTTAGGGGTTAAATGCAATTCACTTCCTGTGTTATGTGAAATGAGCAAATACCCCCTATGAAAAAAAAATTCGCAAATTACTTCCCGTGTTTCAAGAAATAAAGCAAATTACCTCCCTATCAATGGTTTAAATAGGGGGTAATTTGCTCTTTTTTTTTTTTTTTCAGAACATATGGGGTAATTTGCTATTTTATTTTTCATAGGTTTTTTTGCTCATTTATCATATTACAGGAGGATAAATTGCATTTTCCCCTTATTTTTAGTCACAGAAAAAATATTTTGTCATAATTTTTAGTTGTGACTAATGTTCTGTCCTTGCCTGCAAAAAATAGCTAGCTAATAGTTGTTGCGCAACCATTGCTATTATTTTTCTTTTATTTTTTATCATGATAATTAATTATGATAAAAAAATATATATTTCTTCTAATGTCCGATCATTGTACTTGTAATGTAATTAGTTATTTTTCATATACCATATATCAATAATATAGTAAATATAATATATTTATATCGTCATTGAGAAAAGGAAATACAAATGAGGGGAAAATATTATAAAGCAAGGGGGGGGGGGCTGCGGGTAGGCCGCGCTATAAAGACGCTCAATAAATCAAAACTCGGGAAGCATGAGGCGTCCCAGAAAAAAGGTCACTATCCATCTTTAATTATTTTGCTGTATTCATTCAGAAATTTTGGAAAGTAAATGCCAAAGCAAAAGGATTTTGGTGGTAGAATTTCAAAACGTTATACATATTAATTACAAAAGAGTAATAACAAACTATATATATATATATATATATATATATTTAGTGTTTGATGCAATTTATTTTCATGTGATATTATAAACGAGTAAATTATTCTTTTATGAAAAAAATAATAGTAATTTATCCCCTGTGTTTCTTAAATAAAGTAATTTACCTCTATATCCAAGGAGGTAAATTTCTTTTTTTGAAAATATAAAGGGTAAATTGCTGCATTTTTAAAATTACATGGAGGTAAAATGCTATTTTTTTTGGGTAAATTGCATAACACCCCCTGTGTTTTAAGAAAATAGCGCGAAACCCCCTGTGTTATGTTTATAGGCAAAAACCCCTGTGTTATTTAAAATACAGCAAAATACCCCTCTCCGTTAAATTTTAACGGAGAGTGATGAACACGCGCTCTTGATACGATTTGGCATCATTTTTGGCCTTTTTATTGTTACTTTTAGTTAGTAAATGTCCATTTTACCCATTTTGTTAGATATTTAAGTGTGCAAGTGTTTTTCTACTCTTATTAAAGAGCATCATTTAATAAATGATATATTATTGATTAATTTAATTTATTATTTAATATTTATATATTTTAGTAAATTATATTTATTTATGTAATATATTAACTAAATATTAAAATACCTAAAATCTATGTATATATACGATTTAAAATTTAAAAAATTCAAATTAATATATCACAATACAAAAATAATAAACAATTCACTATTCAAATTTAAAATTTATATGGATATAAATAAAAATAATTATAACAATTATATATTACCAACTAATTAACTTATTATTTAGTTTGCATATGTTCAATAAATTATATTAAAAAAGTATATCAAATTTTAAGTTGTATCTTTATCAATAACATTTAAATTAGAATTACTATACTGTTTTAAAAAATATTAATCTTTAGTTTATTAGTTTAAAGTTTTGAAAAATTAAAACATTTTTACTTCGTTTTTATAAAAATTCAGATTTATTTTATATGTATATAATATTAGTATAAAACAAAAATTACAAAAAAAAATTAAAAAAAATGGAATCATCGTCTTCGCGTCGCCTCTCCGTTTTCCGGCCATCGCTCCGCCTTCGGCCTCCACCTTCCAATCGCCTACCGATCTGATGATGGCAGCCCCTGGAGAAGAGATCGGCCACTTCTTCGCCGGGATCGAGGGGCGACGGCGAGGTCTCCCTTTCTGCGGGGGCGACGTTCGCTTGCGCAGGCGACGGCGAGGTCGCCCAGATCGGTCGCCCTGTGCTTTGGCGGCGGCCGATCTGGACGCCCAGATCGGCCGCCGCCTGTATATATATATATATATATATATATTATATATAACTGTATATGTATAGATATATAATTATACATACATATAAATGTATAAATATATAAATATAAATATATATTTAATATAAAATATTTTCAAATGACTTTAGATCTGGACCGTTCATTTTAAATTATTGAAGATCAATGGCTATTATAACAAGGGTATAACGGTCAATTCATTTAAAAATTTAACGCCGTCAAATTTAATTAACGGCAGGGGAGAGTGTGCATATTTTTTAAAAACACAGGGGTTTTTAGCCTATAAAATTAACACAGGGGTTTTTTAGCTAAAAAAATAAAAACACAGGGGGTTTTATGCAATTTTTTTTTTTTGGTAAATTGCATAAAACCCCCTGTGTTTTACAAATAGCACGAAACTCCCCTGTGTTAAAAAAATAAGCATAAAAACCCCTGTGTTTTCCAAAATGATGCATACTCTCCCCTTCCGTTAGCTAAGCCCTAACGGCGTTAATTTTTTGTTAAATTGACCGTTATACCTTTTTATAACCACCATTGATCTTTGATTGTAAAAATGAACGGTCCAGATCTAAAATAATTTTAAAAAAATTATTTATTTTTATATACTTATATACATTATATATATATATATATATTAGATATATATATATATATATGTGTGTGTGTAGCGGCCACGGCCGCCGCCTAGGTGGGCGGCGAAGCCGTGGCCGCCCAAATGGGCGACGTCAGAACAGTCTGGGCGACTTCGTCGTCGCCCTGCAAAAGAGGGCGGCAACGGGGCGACGCAAGGGCGACATCGCCCTGGATCTGGGCAACGATCATCGCCCAGATCCAGGGCGATGTTGCCCTAATTGCAGGTTCTGGGCGACGGAGGCCCACTCCGTCGCCCAGTCTTCTTCTCGTCGGCGACGAGGCGCCGACGTAGAAGAAAATAAACATATATATAAAAAAAAATTAAATGTCGCCCCTTGCCATGGGAGACATCGCCCCTGATTACCCAGGTTCTGACCTCCGTCGCCCAGTCTTCTTCTCCATCGGCGACGAGCGACGGAGAAGAAGAGAAAAAGGATTATTTTTAAATAATAATATTAAATGTTTAAGTTTTAATATAGTATAATTAATTAGTATATTTTTAAATAAATATTTACCTAATTAATATCTTTAAAATACTTAAATATAAATTAAAAAATTGATAACTTAATTAGTATATTTAAATAATAATATATTATTCAAATAAATACTAATTTATATTTAATTAGTATATTTTATAAATAAAATATCAAAATATATTTTAAGTTAAATAATAATTAATTTAATTAATAATATATAATATCATAAGTAATTTTGATTTATATTTATATAAACTTTTATTTTAAAGAATGAATTTTAAAAGATGTGCACATTATCAAAGAAAGGGGTAAATTGGACATTTTGTGCACTTAAAAAATCTGAAAATCAACAAAAAATGAGGACAACTTGCACAAGCCGCGAGTGTGGCTCACTCTCCGTTAGTTTCTAACGGAGATAGGGTATTTTGCTCTATTTTAGATAACACGGGGGGTTTTTTGCCTATTTTTTTAACACAGGGGGATTTCACGCTATTTCCCTAAAACACAGGGGGTGATATGCAATTTACCCTTTTTTTTATATGAAGGTAATTTGCTTATTTGCAATATCATAAGGGGTTGCTTGTATTTTTTTCTATATATATAATAACACATCTTATATAATTAGTTAAAAATTACAAACTCAATCTAAGGGAGAGTTTGCAAGCGCTTTTCAATTTCCGTCTTTTCAAAAAGTACTTTTGAAGTATTTGGGATGTCAACTTCTACTTTTGAAACGGCAAAGGAAAACACTTTCAGCCCAAAAACTAGAAGCACCTTTGGGCATGCTTGTAGTTGCTTTGATTTTTTTGTAAATACATCCAACTTTATTTTTTACTACTATACCCCTTATTATAATAAATTGGATTCAACTTATTATTTTTAAAATTGTATATTTAAAATTAATATTGGAGTTCTCAAATAATTTGAATATTTAATAATAGCCAAATTTACACTTTCACATATTTACTGTTTTAAAATTTTTATATTTATTTGCTATATCATCTAATAATATTATTTGGTTCGCTTATTATTATTTGATTAATTAATAAAATATATATTTTTACAATCATGCAAGTTTAATTATTGTGTATGAATCAACAATTATATTACTTAGTAGGAGAATTATTAAATTAAATATATACTTTTTAATATTTTTAAAAAATTTAAAATAAATATACTAATCAAAATAAATTTATTATTCTTTGTGGAAAAACAATTACTTGACAAAGAACAAGTGAATAATAAGTAAAAAATAGTATCTTTGAATACGTATAAAATGATTTTTAATCAATGAAGTTTATTTCAAAGTGATTTTTTTTCAAATATTATCCAATTTAATTTTTATCTTTTTTTATTTTTTTATAAATAATACTCATTTTTATTCTACTGCAATTTTTTCTACAAATATCACTTATCCAAAAATAGAAAATTTTACGGACACTTCCAAAATTCCAATTCAAGTCCTCTCCCATAATAGAATTTGAATTCAAGACGTTTTCTCATAATAGAAGAAAATGATGATGCATCTTCAACTACGCGTGTATATATGCCTTAATCTTTAGGCTTGCCATATATGATCAGGGTTCTTTAAATTTTGCTCCTCTTTGAATATTAAACGTCAATCTCATTTGAAAGTTTAATTTATTAGATGGAGAATCATTTAATATTTATTATTATTGACATGCCATTTTCATGTGTGAACTCTGCACGTGATACATTTCTTTTATAAATGGATGATAATGAGATACAAATACAGAACTTTTTTGTTTGATTTGACTGATATAATGTTAAACGATCACCTCATTTAAAAGTATAATTTGTTAAATAGAAGAATTATTTAATATTTAATATCTTGACATGCCTCTGTCACATACTAACATTGTGTAAGAATTATTAACATTGTCCTGTGAAAAAACTACTACCCTAAAACGGAAATTTTGGTGTGACCATTGTACAATTTTAAAAAATCATTCGCTCCTCAGGGTTAAAACAACTATTCTCTAATACGTACACCCATGATAAAAAGTTGGAACAATTGACTAATTTTTCACTCAGAGAGAAGAAATAAGGAGTTGAAAAAGAGAAGAGAGAGCTCGACTTGGTATGCAAAATGAAGCAAAATCGGGGCTTATTTATGATGAAGACAGGCCTCAGTTGTTGAGAGTTTCGAGTACAATCTCGCCTCTTTTTGTATAAGAATAGCATCAATCTAATCTTATCAGATCAAATAGGCTAAGGCAATGGGTACCTTTCAACTGCTAAGACTCGTTTGCGTTGTTACTGTTTCAAAAAATAAAAGGAGTTGTATAAGTGAAGGATTTTAAAGTGCTTTTTCCAAAATAAAATAAAAATCTTAAAACCAAGCGGGATGGAACGGGAAGACACACGCGTGTGGATCTTCCACCAAAACTCACCTACTTACCCTTTTCAAATTCAAGATACAAATGACATAAAAGCAATGTGGAACAAAGAAGAGTAAAACTAATTGTGATTCCCTATATTCCCCTACGAATGTTAGACTAGTTAGAGAATACTATTTTGTGAGTGAATGAAAGATATTTTTTATGTCTTTAGATTGAATTAGTGCATAGTGAGGTAAGGTAACAACCTAATTAATAAAAGTGAATAAATTTTAAACTTTCGATAGCTCAAGTTGAGACCCCCAGCACAAGCATTGCTTTCTTAGAGTTCTTTGTTCCGCGATATGGACTTTGAGCGTTGTTAATTGCCATGCACTGGTACCTTGAGTTCTTGTGACTGCTCTAGAAAGAACTCTTTTTTCTTTCATAAAAGGCAACCCACCTTCACACATAACTAGACAGCTTCATCAAGTCCATATCATTATAGATCACTCAACAACTAAGCTAGGAAGCTATCTACGTAACCCACCATTCGCCATGATCATCCATCAAGTCCTTCTTAGGATCACCCAAAATACAGGGGTATGAATTCGAACACAAAGATTAGTTCTTTCAACTATTCTCATATGGATCACCATATTCCATCAGTCCAAGGATTTGAACCATATTGCTTGAAGTCTCGAGGATATGCCAAGTTCCTTTTAGATCTAACATAATCTAAGGAGATAATCTCATTTTTCAGATGTGAATGTCTCATTTTGCCATTGTAGGCATAATTCTTGGTAATGCCAATGACAGCTTGGGAGTCATTGTGCAGGGAGAAAAGTACAAATAACCCTCACAACGCCACATATCCCAGCAAGTTTCTCAACCAATCAGCTTCTTAACCTGCTAATTCAAGAGATATAAAATTAAGATTCTATGGTAGAACAAATCAAAACAAGTATGTTTTGCATATTTTCATGAAATAGTTCTCCCATCTAAAGTGAAATACATACCTATTAGTAGAATTTACTTCATCATTATCAATTACCTAGTTTACATTACAAAACCCTTCTAACACTATAGGGAATTCATCAAAATGCAAACTAGGTTGTGCACTTCGGTTAACTAAATCAGACTGAACCGATAATTCAATTAACCAAAATTCGACATGCAAAAAGGCGAACCGGATACCAAACAGAATTAGCCAATTCAGTTTGGTATTAATAAAAAAATTTTGATTTGATTTGGTTAGGAATCGAACTAACTGAATTTAAAAACACTTAGCAGACCTCCGAGAAATATTCGGCCACTTGAGGAAGTATAACCTAAAGATGAATCCTCTCAAGTGTGCCTTTGGTGTTTCGTCTAGAAAATTCCTTGGTTTCATTGTTCACCACCATGGTATTGAAGTTAGTCTTGCAAAAGTAGACGTCATTCAGAAAATGCCACCACCAAGAAACTTGAAGGAGTTGTGAAGTTTACAAAGCAATCCCACATTCATATCAAATCTCGCTGGAAGATACCAACCCTTCAACTACCTCATTAAGAAAGATGCCTCTTTCCAATGGGATGAAGGATATCAAAATGATTTTGAGAGCATAAAAAACCATCTGCTAAATCAGCCAGTTTTAGGAGCTCTAACACTCAGAAAGCCACTCATACAATACATAACAGCTCAAGAATTGTCCATAGGAGCACTCATGGAGCAAGAGAACAGCGAAAGAGAAAGCTCTATACTATTTGAGTAAGATTTTGATTGAAAATGAGTTTAAGTATTCACCCGTTGACAAAATCTACTTGGCACTATTTTATGCCATAAAGAATTTAAGGCATTACTTCGAAGCGTATTTCATAAAGCTTATCTCTCGTGCCGACCTAGTCAAGCTTGTGATGTCTAGACCCGTGCTCTCCGGAAGATTTGCAAAGTGGTCCACCGTATTCAATCAATATGAGATAGAATAATGTGCCCCCAAAAAGCCGTCAAAGGACAAGCTCATGCCAATTTTCTAGCTGACCACCCTATGCCTGTTGAGTGGGAGATATCCAATGACTTTTCAGATGAGGACATCTTTTCTATTAAAATTAGGAGTGTCAAGATGGTTTGAATCTATCTAGTTTTGAGTTGGGTTGGGTTAGTTATAAATTAAAATGGGTTGACATGGGTTTAAGTTAAAAAAAATTATATTTTATATGGGTTGGAGATGGGTTTGATATAGGTTGTTAATGGACTTTATATGAGTTCAAAGAACCCAACACCCACTCTTTCACACGCACTATTCTCACCCACTCCTCTTTCACCTCGCACACACACACACACACATTATTCCCACCCACTCATCTTTCACCAAACACACACACGCACACAACACTCACTCCTCTCTTTCTCCACACACACGCATGCACGCGCACACACATACACACACACACACAAAAACTCAAGCGCATCCACTCCTCTCTTTTTTCCGTACATATGCGCACACACACACACAACTCTCAATTTTTTAGTTAAAAACTTATAATGCTATTCTTATTATTTCAAATAATTGAGTAATTTATTTTATATTTTTATGTAATTATTTTATTTCGTATTACAACAGATACAAAAAATTTAGTTGCACGGCTTGGTGTTCATTTCAAAGGAGAATTCAAAAATTTATGAATTATTTTGATAAAATATAGCATTTTTATAGATAGTTAGTAGAAGTTTTTATTATATAATTTAGCAAATGAATCTTATGAGCGTGGTGATTAGTCAGAAATAACGTGTGATACATGTAATAGTTATCTATTTCAATAATTCAAATATTGTCCTTTTCTATTGTGTAAAATTTTGAAATCTTTAAATTCAAATTAATAAAATAGTTTATACTAACCTAATCCAGCTTATTTACAATCCAACCCATTTTGGACCAATCCATTTTTAACCCAACCCAATTGAACTCAACCCAACCCGTCCATTTGCCACCCCTTGTTAAATTCCTCCTGGCATGAACAATGTTTTTCGATGGGGCAACACAATCTGACAGTGCGGGGGCAGGAGTCGTATTCGTTTTACCAGAAAAGCAAGTATTGACCTACTCCATCATTTTGAGGAGCTATGCTCCAACAATGTCACTAAATATCAAGCCCTAATGATCGGTCTTCAGATGGCTTTGGAGATGGGGATCACAGAAAATAGAAATCTATGATGACTCAAAGTTGATCTTCAATCAACTCCTAACATATATGAAGTCATGACTTGGTACCCTTCTTCCGGCGGGAGTCACACCTACTCAAAGGTTTCAAGAGTGTGATTCTAAATCATATCCTAAGGAAAGAAAACAAGTCAAAGTTGATCATCAATCAACTCCTTAACATATATGAAGTCAAGAAAGACGACTTGGTACCCTTTTTCTGGCGGGAGTCACACCTACTCAAAGGTTTCGAGAGTGTGACTTTGAATCATATCCCAAGGAAAGAAAACAGGATGGACGACACATTAGCTAACCTAGCAACCACCTTAGCCTTATCCAAAGGAGAAACAACCAACATTTCTATGTGCAATCAATGGGTACTTCCTTCACTAGATACATCAGATCATGAAGATTCTAACGCCATCACAATTGCTACCAATGATGAAGAAAATTGGAGAAACACGAAACACGGCAAGTTGTCAGTTGATACTCGCCATAAAATAGAGGTGCAATGAAGGTCATCCCATTTCATCCTATATAATTATATATTATATTTGTGATTTTTCGAAGGTACTTACCAGCATTACTTGAGCAGTGAGTAAGTTCTCGAAACCATGATGGAAACTCCTTTGGGAGTTTGTGGTGCACATCAATCTGGTTTGAAACTCCACTATAGGACAAAAAGAACGGGTTACTATTGGCCAATTATGGTCAAAGATTGGCAGGAGTATGCGAAGAAATGCGAGTCCTACCAAATACATGCCATCTTCATTCACCAACCACCGAAGCCTTTACATCCTATAGTCGCCTCATGGGCGTTTGATGCATGGGGACTTGATATCGTGGAGCTCATCACTCCTAGGTAACGGTAGTGGAATTTATCTGCATCAATAGCATCTTTCGATATGGTGTTTCTCAATACATCATCACCGACAACAAAAGACCTTTCTACAACAAGTCAATGGATAGATTATGCGCGCAATTCAGCTTTAAGCAACGCAACTCTTCAATGTACAATGCAGCGGCGAATGGCCTGGCGAAAGCATTGAATAGATCCTTTGAAACCTCTTAAAGAAAGTACTGTCAAAGTCGAAGACTAGCATGAGAAGATACACGAAGCATTATGGGCATATCGGACAACACATTGGACAGTTACTCAAGCTACTCCATATGCCTTAGTCTATGGTGTTGACGTTGTGCTTCTCTTCGAAAGCCAAATATATTCGCTTCAAATTACGATACAAGAACGACTTATTATCGAGGACAATAACAACCTGAAGTTAGAAGAACTAGAAACATTGAATGGAAAAATGTTCAAAATCCAGTACAATTCTAGTGTTATTAAGCCCGCATGACAAGGGCACTCAACAAGAAGTCTGACCGAGGTCATTCCAAGTTGGAGATTTGATTTTAGCAGGAAGACGACCTATCACACTTACATAACGAATGAGAAACAAGTTCTATCAAAATGGGATGACCTTTATGTGGTGAAAGAAACCTACACAAATGGTGCCTACAAGTTGGTCGACAAGGACGGTCTGGGTTTGGTCCGATAAATAACAAATGTCTAAAGTGTTCTTACTACCCATGAAGGAAATGCTCCACGAGCATGAGCCTAAACTGCATGTTACTCCTGGCCCAAATGAGTACAAACTATGCACGACGCCTTTTTTGTAATTGAAAAAAGGAAAATTCAATTTTTTTAACTACATTTTGATTTGACCCCTTCACCGAGTACGTAGGTAGCTTGGGTATATTGGGTTAAAATTTGTTAGTCTTGTTTTGACTCCTCGAGAAGTGATTCCATCTTCTCCAAAGCTTCAACCTCGATTCCTTTGATAACCCGCTAAGCCATAAAGCTTCTTTAGCAGCTTCAGCTACTGCCATGTACTCTGCTTCAGTTGTAGATAATACCACAATAGATTGAACTGTTGATTTCCAACAGATAGACCCTCTTCCTAGAGTAAAAACATACCCAGTTGTAGACCTTCTATCATCCAAAATCTCCAGCGTAGTCAGAATCCACATATCCAACAACTAAAGGATCATTCTGCTGACTGCCAAAAAATTCCATGCCTAACAGTACCCTTCATATACCTGAAAATCCACTTGACTGCCTCCCAATGGTGTCTACCTGGTTTAGACATGTATTTGCAGACTTGACTAACAACATGAGCCAAGTTAGGGCGAGTGCACACCATTGCATACATCAAACAACCAACTGCACTGGCATATGGCACCTTTGCCATATCTTCAACCTCACGATCTGTCTTAGGACACTGTTCTATAAAGAGCTTGAAGTGGTTTGCTAATGGAGTGCTCACCGCCTTTGCTTTGTTTTATCCCGAACATGTCTAACACTTTCTCAACATAGCCTCATTGAGATAGCTACAGTTTCCTTGAGCCTCTGTCTCTGGAATCTCCATTCCAAGGATTTTAGTTGCAGACCTAAGTCTTTCATATCAAATTCCTGGCTCAACAAGGCTTTCAAAGCAAGAACATCATACATATTCTTTGCAGCAATCAACATATCGTCAATGTACGGTAACAAAAAATTAGAAGAACCATCATCAAGGCTCTTACACAACAATCATACTCACACCGTTTTGTAGCCAATCTGAAGCATGTATGAGTCAAACCACTTGTACCATTGTCTTGGAGACTGTTTCAATCCATAACGATTTTCTTTAACTTACAAACCAGATGCTCATGTGCAGGTTGAGTGAACCCGTCTGGCTGCTCATGTAAATCTGTTATTTTAACATCCATCTGCTCTAAATGCAGATCCCAACTAGCTACTAATGCAAGTACTGCGCTGATTGAAGTATGTCGAACCACAGGAGAGAAAATTTCATCATAATCTATCCCCTTCTGCTGTGAATATCCCTTTGCTACCAACCGAGCCTTGAACTTTTCCCCTTCTTTTTTTTGATACTGATGGTTTCTTTCTATACACCCACTTGCATCCCATGGTTTTCTTTCCCTCAGGAAGCTGAACTAGCTCCGAAGTTTGGTTCTTGGGCAAAAACTCCATCTCCTCTACCATTGCACCCATCCACTCCTTCTTCTCCTGGTTAGTGATAGCTCCATGGAAGGTGGTTGGTTCATCACCACTAACGAGGAGAGCAAAGGAGACCATGTTCTCATAACCCAACCTGCTTGGACGCTTTACATTAGTGCGTCTCTACTTATCCCCGGCTAGGTTATAAGCTTGCAGTTCATTTGTAGTAGAACTACCACCGCTCTCAGTTGCTACTGGATCACTAGATGTTGGATGTGATCTTCCACGGTTCTCAGTTGCTACTGGATGTGGTTCCAACTCTATCTGCAATGTATCTGAGTTGGAACTAATTTTTGACATCTTGTTTTGGTGTTGCTGCAACATAGACTGCTCATCAGATACTGCGTCACGACTGATCCCATTTTCCTTGTAGCTGGATCCCAAGACTTGTAGCCTTTGACACCTTTCTTATAGCCCAGAAAGATGCACTGCTTGGACTTCGGGTCTAGCTTCGATCTTTCATTACTAGGTACATGCACATAAGTAGAACAATCAAAAATCCATAAGTGATCAAAATTAACTTGATTACCGGTCCATACCTCTTCTGTTACCTTTCCACCTAATGATGCCCGTGGTGATCTATTGATGAGATAACATGCCCATACTCACAGCTTCTGTCCAGAAGCTTTTAGGGAGCCCTGCATTCAGTCTCAAGCATCTTGCCTTTTCAGTTAAAGACATGTTCATCATTTCTGCAACACCATTTTGCTGTGGTGCCTTACGCACTGAAAAATGCCTCTGAATCCCATGCTCCTCACAAAATTTCTGAAACTGTGAGTCTATGTACTCAGTGCCATTGTCAGATCTCAAATACTTGATTTTTCTACCAGTTTGGTTCTCCACTTCAGCTTTCCACAGCTTGAATTTGGCGAAAACTTCAGATTTCTGCTTCAAAAAATACACCCAAACTTTCCTAGAAAAATCATCAATAAAGATAACATAATACAGATATCCACCCAATGACTGTTCCCTAGTAGGCCCCCACATATCAGAATGCACATAATCAAGAATCCCTTCAGTTTTGTATTTTCCAGTCGTGAAACTAACTTTAGTCTGTTTTCCAAAAACACAGAACTTACAAAAGTCCAGCTTGCAGCTTTTAACACCATGCAACATATTTCTTTTTTGCAATTCAGTCATCCCATGTTCACTAAGATGACCTAGACGCATATGCCACAATTTTGTATTATCATCACATGAATCAACAGAATGAACTCCACCTACAACTGTGTTCCCTAACAGTTTATAGATATTTCCTGCAGTTATCTTTCCCTTTATCACAGTCAATGCACCCTTAACAATTCTAATGGTTTCCCTATCTTCATCTGCATTTGGAATAAAACCATTCTTATGTAAAGTGCCCAAGGAAATTAAATTCTTTTCAGATCCAGTATATGCCTAACATCAGATAATATTCTAACAGTTCCATCATACATCTTAATTCTAACATCACCAACACCAACAATGTTGCAACATCTATCATCACCCAAACAGACAGAACCAGAATTACCTGACCTGTATGATGAGAACCACTCCCTGTTAGGCGTTATATAATAGGAGCATCCGGAATCAAGAATTC
Organism: Sesamum angolense; assembly: GCA_034509725.1. Classification (NCBI taxonomy): domain Eukaryota; kingdom Viridiplantae; phylum Streptophyta; class Magnoliopsida; order Lamiales; family Pedaliaceae; genus Sesamum; species Sesamum angolense. Next base: position 8,407,013 of record JACGWL010000012.1, read on the forward strand.
ATGCATCCACATAATGATTTGTTGAAACGGAAAGCATATCACCATCACTGCAATCTGAATCATCATTTTGCACCACGTTCGCAGACTTGGATGAGTCATCACGTTTCTCATCAGCCTGTTTTTTCAACTTTGGACAATCTCTCTTCATATGTCCCGGCTCTTTGCACTTATAGCAGTGAATCGTCTTTCTACCCCTTGACTTAGATCTGGAATTTCGTTTTCCAGAACCCTCCTTCTCTAACTTCCATCCATGATCCTGATTACCCTTGACATATAGACTATCTCCCTGAGAACTTTCCCCTGCATTTTGTTTCCTTTGGTTGTGAGCCAACAACGCTGCAGTAATCTCATCAATATTAATCGTCTCTTTCCCGTATGTAAGACTAGTCACCAGGTGTTCGTAAGAGAAGGCAACGAGCACAACAGAATCATTACCCTGTCTTTATCCTCAATATTCACATCCAGGCGTGCGAGATCTGTGATTATCTGATTGAAGACGTTCACGTGCTACACCAAATCGGAACCCTCCTGCATCTTCAGTCCATACAGCCTTTGTTTTAGATACAGTTTATTTGTTATGGATTTTGACATAAACTGGATCTCGAGTTTCTTCCATACTTCGCCTGGAGATTTGAGATTCATAACGTGATACATGATCTCATCTGCCAGACACAGACGTATGGTTCCTGCCGCGCGCTGCTGCAGTTCTTCCCAATCTTCATCATCCATTGAGGCTGGTTTCTGTCGCTCCAACGCTTTCAGAATCCCTTGTTGCGCCAACAGATCCTTCACCCTCGTCTGCGACAATCCAAAGTTCCCAATTCCATCAAACTTCACCACTTCGAATTTGGTGCCTGCCATAGCCATCTCAACCTGCTCTGATACCACTTGTTGAGAAATTAATGCTATTGAATATAAGAAGAAAAGGAACATAAGATTTTAACGAGGTTCGACAATGTGCCTACTTCTTCGGGAGCGGTGCGGCTACTGTATATTTATTTCAGAGAAAATCGTATCTTTTAGGTTACAAATACAATATATTTATCAAATTGACCCTGTACCATACCGCGGGGCTATGCCCCCGCACCCCCAACCCACCTAATCGAAGTGGCAACAAAAAACGAAACTCCCTATTGGATGGATGTTGTCGCTCCGCTCTAACATCTGTCCTTTTTCTGGTATATAAGCCATACCTAACATAACAAGATAAAAATTATGGTCACTTAATATATATTAGTAATGATAACTTTAAAATTATCACTTGATGGTATATCACTAATATCATATTTTATTGTAGTGGATTTGAACATATCAAACACCTTCAAGGACCTTTTCGTGGCTTTGCGCTCCAGCGACTTAAAGCTTCGGATCGGATCGGAATGGAATCCATTGTTGAAGCTTACATTCCCCACTATTTTAGTTATCAACTTGGTTTCTGCCAAGATGTTTCTTTTGAAGGAGATTTTGACTTGCAACTTGAAGGAACTTGGACGGCTTTGTCAGTATTGCACTATCTTATCTAAACTCTTCATACCTTCATCTTCCCTACTCACGAAGGAGTATGCGGATTGGCGAACCAAGTGCAATAGAACTCCTTTAGAGAAGAATACGAGAGTTGTTCTTAAACTCAATCACTTCTAAAGTTGTCGAGACTGATGTGACAAAGCCCGTTGCAGCCACTTCCAAGAGGAGGCGTAATGTTATTGTAGATACTCCTGTTACCGCTTTATCCAACGAAGTTGACGTTATTTCTGCATTATCCATCTCGAATGGGCAACTTAGCAATCCTCAACCGCTTGACAAGGTTTTTAACTTAGACACTTTAGTTTGAATTTCTCGTTCTTTACGTTCCAGGTTCTTTCATGCCTTTAGATGAGTTGTATCTAGGTAAACATATCACTGTATCATTTTCACTATATTTTTCTTTCTTTCTTATGCTTTTATTATTTTATTCTTTTTTCTTTCTCAACTTGCTGATCTTGAAGAAGGGTTCGCATAACTCTGAAAGTATCATAGGCTCGGTGAATGAGATTAATGCATTTGACTTGCCCAAAGTGGAATCTCTTTGATTGGTGAATTGCAACCAATTTCAAAAGACGACTATCCTTCAGTCGGGATTCTTAGCAAACGTTCGGAACTATGTTGTCTGCTATTATGGACAAATCACCTCTCGTAGAGAATATTTTGGAGAAGCTGAATAAGACTCTTGAGGCTCCATTTTAGCCATCTTCTTCTACCGAAATTAATGATTTCTGCCCTCAACTTATAAAAACAGAGGTTGAGCAAATGCTACTCCAATTCTATTAGGAGTGCAAATTCTGTTAATTTTAATTAATTGAGGGACTTATTTATTATACACAAGCAAACTTCAAATTTGTTAGATATAATTTTTCAAACTATAAAAACTTTAAGTATAATTACATCAAATCTCAATAGAGGAGAGTGTAATTAATCCTAATAATAATATGGATAATTACACTCCCATCTCCTAAGGTTTGATGTAATTACACGTAGACTCACTGTGGTTTGGAAAATTACATCTAGCACCCATGTGGTTTGGGAAATTACAGGTAGACTCACTGTGGTTTGGGAAATTACATCTAGCACCCTTGAGGTTTGCTTCATCCAACAAATAAGTCCCTCCATTAGTCAAAATTCACCAAATAAATTGATATTAACAAAAAAATTAGAAAAATTATATAACCCTTAATTGACTTATTACTGATTTATTGCTGGTCAAATAATTTTTTTATGACCAAATTACCCTCACACGTCTTCACGCGTTAATGTATCTGAGGGCGTATATCTTCACCGTTATAAGGGTAATTTAATCCGAAAAAAATTATTTAACATGCAATAAATTAGTAATAAGTCAATTAATGGTTAATATAGATTTATTTCTAATTTTTTTGTTAATATCAGTTAATTCGGTGATTTTGACTAACAGATGGATTTATTTGTTAGATTTAGGCAAAACTCAGAAATGCTAGGTGTAATTTTTCTCAAACCACAAAAAAATTATATATAATTACATTAAATCTAAAAAAAAAAAAAAAGAGTGTAATTATCTCTAATAATATTAAACACCGTATAGAAGAGTAGTAAAGGGAGACTATAACAACTACTTTTAAGAGTAGTTTGGTCTGGGAAATATGATCAGATAGGGGCAGCCTCAGCCTCAGCCTCTTCTTCAGCCTCTGCTACGATGCGTTGCTTTCTCTCTTCTTTTTGCTTTTTTTTGCCATCTTGGCGGTCCTGTCCCTCACAGGCTCGATCTCGCAGGTCTAAAAATACATTTACAGAGAGAAAGGTGAGACAAAAACAAAAAGGCTTTCTTTTTCTTTTTTTGTTTTTGTTTAAAGGACAAAAACAAAGGACTACTGCTTGCATATATATAGATATGTGGACAGAGAGACTTGAACTAAACTGGAGCACGCAGCAGACTATTCTTTCTCTTTTCCTTTTGTTTTGTACAGTACTGTTGGTGGTGGATTACAACCCAAAACACACAAGTTACAAGTGCATGATAATAACAATAATAATCCCCAAGAGCTCACATCGACGGGAAGGTTTGGCACCTCGATGTCGGCTCTTCGCCACTTGGAACTGTAGTATGTTCCAAGGATTAATAATAATAATAATGTTGTTCAACGCAGTTTATACATGATCCTGAAGGGGGATTGAGATCGTTTCGAGAGTTGTTCAGATAAGTGTTTGGAAATTTGAGAAAGAAAGAGATGGTTAAGCTTATTGTAAGATTTCTAACAAATTAAGTCAGTTCGTGGTAGTATTTATATTTTAACCATATCTGCAATGTAGTTGCGTTGAATTGTAGTTAAATTTATATTTTATATAAAGTTGAAAGCACTTATATACATGTATTTATGTGATAATTTTCTCATTATTAATATAAGATATGGTTAAAAAAATAAAATAGTAAAGTGGCCGAAGAGAGATTGAGAAAATTTTAAGTTTTTCCAAAAAAAGGATAGAAAAAACATAACATAGGGGAGAAAAGGTTATGACAAAAGTTGAATAAATTAACCATGTACAATAAAAAAAAATGACAAAACAGTTAATTTACCACGTATTTTCTTCCTTTTTGTGTGAAAGCTTCAAAATGATTGTTTATAACAATGTTTTTCAAATAATTAGTTCAAAATCATTCATTTATCTCACTATAAAAAAACAACATTTAATTATGGCTAACTACCATAGTTAGAAACAAAAAAACTATAGCAAATAGTCATTAACAATGGTCATGCAACGGTTGTGGCCATAATATATGCGAAGATGACTAAAAGCATTTGCCATGGCTAAAAGCCTTGGCAAATATTTCTACAATGGCTCTTAGCCATGGCAAATAACTTTTTTGTTGTAGAAAATATATGTTTTTGTATCGATTTTATTTAACCTTGGTTAATAGAAATTATTTACTACGATTTTAATCCATGGCTATTAAAATTGTAGTCAATAATCATTTTTTTTCTAGTGTCTTTTTGCTATTTTATTGAATTAAATGAATATAATAAATATCTTTATATTAAGAACACACATTAAGTGTACACTAACTGTCTGTCAGCATATCTAATAAAGCATAAAGAATGATATAAATGTAATAAGACGTGCGGCTCGCTCGTTGTTCCATTGGCAAAGTATTGACGGCTATGATTTTACATGAGTTTTGTAAATTTATGTTGAATAGATGTCTCGTTGAAAAAAAAAAAAAAAAAAGGAAGTCATTAGAACAGTGGAGCATAAGATGGAAGTGAGATGAGATCAATGTTGGGATGTTTGGGGTTGGGTTATCAACATGGGGATAGTAGCTACCAGGGGCGAAGGCAACCCCTGTCAAGCCCTAGCGGTCGATAGGGCTTGCCACCCACCCCCCTCAATTTTTTTTTTATTTTCTATGATTTTTATTAATTTTATTATCATTAAATGCTATACTTTTTGCAATTATTATTGTACAAAATTTAAACTTACTACAAAAAATTATAATATTGGTAATACAATATAAGTAATAATTTTAAAGTAATCTTCATTATATAATTATTAGTGTGAAAAATTGTGTATGAAGTTATTATGGGTTAAATGCAATTTGCCCCATTGTGTTAAGGGAAATGAGCAATTTACCCTCATGTGAAAAATAAAGCAACAATTTACCCCCTTATGTTATTAAAAATAGAGCAAATACCCCCCCCCCCCCGACGCGTTTCGTGTATTACACGCGTGTTTTTCTATTTTTTTTATTTTTTTAATTTGAAATTTAAAATAATATTTATATCTTTATTTTATAACCGTTGTATCTTGATCAATCTAAGGTCCAAATGTAATTAATAAATCAACGTTGTAGATTTTATCTAATTCAAATCAACGATTTAAATTTAAGAAAATAAAAGAAATAAAGTATTATATATAATTAAATTTAAATATATATATTTATATTTTTGTATAGTTAAATAATATTATATATATATATATATATATAGAGAGAGAGAGAGAGAGAGAGAGAGAGAGAAAGAGAGAGCCGGTGGAGGAGGAGAAGGAGGCGGCGGCGGCGGCGTACAGGGAGGGGCGAGCGGAGAAGGAGGAGGCGAAGGGGAGGGGAGGGATGGAGGAGGAGGAGGTGGCAGATTTGGGGATTGGGGGGGGGGGGGGGAGGTGAAGGGGGAGGGAGAGGAGGAGGAGGAGGAGGCGGCGGCGGATGACAGAGAGGAGCGGGCGGATGGGGGGGGAGGAGGAGGAGGGTGGCGGCGCTCCAGCGAGAAGGAGATGAGAAGAAAGAACATACATATATATACATATATATTATTTTTATAAATACTATATATATTGATTTATATTATATATATATATTATTATATTACTATTATAAATATATATTTATTAATATTATATATATAAAAAATAATTTTTTTTGTTAAAAGTTATGCTCAGTTGCAAGAGGGGAGAGTGTAATACACTCTCAGGCTTAGGGGGTATTTTGCTCTATTTTTTATAACATAGGGGGTAAATTGCTGTTTTATTTTTCACAGGGGGTAAATTGCATTTTTCCCAAGTTATTACTATAGACAGTTAGTGATACTTTTTATTGAAAACTAAATAAAAATAAATATAAGGACATAAAATATTTATTATAAGGTCGTCATTATATATGTGTCTAATTTTTTGTAGTGACAACTTTATACACTATTTTTGTTATTAATTTCTACTAATAACAAACTAATTTTGAAAAACAATAAGCATTGTTGAAATTATAAAATTTATTATTGAGATAAAACAAAGATTATTGTCAGTACATATATATAATTAGTAACATTATGATATCATTCACTTTTTTATGTCATTAAAATTCTTTTTTAAAAAAAAAATCTCTTTTTTCATTTTTTTATAGTGATTTTTGAAAATTTTAATATTTTATTTAATAAATTAATTAATTAAATTATAACATGACTGAACTGTTTTCCTAGCTCCGTCACTGCCACTGGTAGCTACTGCAGTTTGGAAGCGGGCAGTGCTCCCCATACATTTGCAATCATCAGCTGAGCAAAAGGGAACAAAAGCTCTTAATTTGGAACTCAACAACACTCTCTCTCCATTCCCATCTATAATCTGTTCAGTGTCTGTATAACTGCATGCATGCATTTGCCTTTTCCTTCTTATTCCTCATCAATTGGACCACGTACTCACCCCTATCTAAATACTTATTCATTACATTTATATGTATTGAACAATCCAATTATTTTTTTTATACAAAAAAGTAATTTTATTTTTTCCAACCGTATGACAATCCAAGAACCATAGAAAATTAGGAAGTTATATTGTAAATGAGCAAATTATATCCCTATGAAAAAAAATATAGCAATTTATCTTCTTGTGTTTTTTAACATACAATAATTTACCTCCCTATGTTTTTTAAAATCAAGCAATTTAGCTCCCTATCTACGGAGGTCAATTGCCTCATTTTAAAAAATACAGGGTCTAAATTGCTATTTTTATTTCATATGAGGTAATTTACTCATTTGCAAAATGACAGGAAGGTAAATTGTTGTTCACCCTAAAAAATTATAGTCTATAGTGAAAACAATATAATTTTCTATATAAAATAAAAAAAATGTAATTTACCCCCCAATGATATGATAAATGAGCAAGAAGTCCCATGTTAAAAAAAATTAGCAAATTACCCCCCGTATTTTGAAAAATGAAGCAAATTACGTCTCTATCTAAACTCTGAGATAGGGAGGTAATTTGCTTCATTTTCCAAAACACAGGGGGTAGTTCGCTAATTTTTTTATTTTTTTAACAGAGAGCTTTTTGCTCATTTAACATATCACATGGAGGAAATTTGCTAACTTTTATTCATTCGGAGTTTTTGCTCATTTCACATATCACATAAAGATAAATTGCATTTAACACACGTAAAATAACAACTTCCACTTAGTAATTACCAGAAGCAACATCAAAGATAAATTTAATTTGCATCATACAATTATTTCGCGCCAATTTATCGCTTTTATTTCCAATATTATATGCTAAAAAACTCATTTTGATTTAAACTACGAAACCTTACGAAAATGATATTTGGGATTGTAGTCATACCAAATATCTTAAATTGATTATTTCAAAAAAATTATCTTAATTTGTTGAATATTGTTAAAATGTATTAAATTAATTATTCATCAATATATAGAGTAATTGATGAGGGGCTACATAATGGCATCTTGGATTTATGAAAATGTTCAAAACTTTTTAATGATACCAAACATGGCCAAGATCCACACCATTTTTAATTGGGTAAACTATAACCACGTCTTGTAAGGTTTGTTATAATTATGAATATTTTTCGTTGTTTGAAAAATTATAAATACCACCCTGATGTTTAACAAATTATATAATCCTTGCATTGAGGTATGAAATTGTCGACTTTGCCCTTCTAGTATTTTTTTTATTTGTTTTTTAGAAATAAAAAAACTTACAAAAAAATCAAATGTGGTGATTGAAAAAATTTTAAAAAATTAAAAAAAAAAATTATCTATTCAATCCATAAAAAACCAGAAAATTTTAAAAAATAAATAAAATTATAATTTTTAATCCATAAGGGTATTTTGATCAGATCACCACAAAAAATTAATAGAAACCTAATGGATTAGGTTAATTGTTAGACAGTCATTAAAATCAGGGGGTATTTGTAATTTTTCAAACAACGACGGGGTTTTTATAATCATGTCAAACCTCAAGAAGGGTCATTGTAATTTACCCTTCTTAATTTGGTCATTACAACATCTCTTGCTCTTTGTAAAATTACGGGTACAATCCCTAAGGGGGTATTTTTGTAAAATTTTGCTATTGAATAAGAGTAACATTGTAATTACAACTACAACGTTAATGAGTATATTTATATATTTTACAAATGACATGAGGCATTTGTATTATTAAACTTAACCTCATGCATGGATGTTAATGTAACTTATCCTTTATTTTATGGTTATTTATTTTATTTATGTATTGATCAAACAATGTATATTGGTGTATTCATTAAAATATCATTTTAATCATATAATACTGCATCTATTTGACAAAAAAAAAAGCCAAGATATATAGCAATGTTCAGATTATGAATACTTAGTTTATTTACTATTACTTCTTCATAAATGTAGATGTTTGATGTTGAAGAAAAATCAAACTCTGGTCAAATATTTCCACATCATCCTTTAAATATTAACAATGTAAAAACTATAAAACTTGAAATTAATCTCACTAATGAAAGACTTTCCACTTAAAAAAAAATGATAATTCATTGCTTTTATTATTTCCTCAATTCTTAATTTACAAAATAAATGTCACTCAGTTGATGAAATTTAGAACTTTGACATTTTTTTTGGGGGGCCCTATATTTAATACAATAATTATTAGAATTAATTACACTTATAACCGGTCTGAAAATATGATATTACACTTTTTCTTATTTTTTTTTTTTTTTTGAAATTATACTTACACTCCCTCTGAAAATTCACTATTTGCAACCTACCTCCTTTTGTTAGAATTTGAACAAAATATATTTATTTTAGTTAAAAATAATTTGCATAAATGACCATTTTTACCCTTTAATTGACTTTTTCATGTAATAATTTTGTACTTAACAAGAGAAAAATATAATGATGTTAACATCAATCTAATATATATATATATATATATATATATATATATATTACAATTCTCCATTTATAAGTACAAAAGTATATATAAAAATATCAAATGAGGGACTAAACTAAAAATTTATATAATTTTTTTTTTGCCTACGGGTGTTAGCTTTTTCCGTCAAATCTCTAACAAAAAGGGTAATATGTAAATCGAGAAATTTTAGAGAGGGGTGTAATTATAATTTTAAAATTTTTCTAGAAGAAAGTGTAATATACCATTCTATGGAGGAAGTCTAAATATAATTAATCCTAATTATCATTATAATCTACTTATGACTTCACTGCTTTGACTGTAGCTCAACCATTAAACCTAGTCGCAGTGAAATCAAGAAAACCATGGTACATACCTGTTGAGGGCTGGGCCGACCCATATCGAGGGCTGACCCATATGATAAATACGCACCAATAAAATTTAGATTAGTTGACGAAGTCGATGTCACTTAACCGTCTAATCTATAAATAATGATCTACTTTAATAGTAGTGGTGTTATTTAACAGTAGTTATTAATTAATTAAAAATATTTTGATATTAATTATCCTAATGCCAATTGTTTTAAAATTCAAATTCATGATATATTTGTAACCAATTTACTCAAAAAAAAAAAAAAAAAAAAAAAAAAAATAATTACACTCCTTTACCCTAAAGTATGGTGTAATTACATCTAAACCCACTGTGATTTGAAAAATTATATGTAGCACTCCTAAAGTTTGTTTAAATCCAATAAATAAGTCATTCCATTAGTCACAATACACCGAATTTGTTTATACTAAAAAAAATAAAAAAAAATTATATTTTAGCCTTAATTGACTTATTATTAATTAATTGTAGGTCAAATAAGTCTTTTTATGACCAAATTACCCTCATACATTTTTACTCGTTAATGCATGTAAGGGGTATATTTTTACCGTTATAAAGGTATTTTAAACAAAAAAAAATTGTTTGGCCTGCAATAAGTTAGTATAAGTCAATCGAAGTTAAATATCAATTTTCATTCAATGTTTTTGTTAATATTAACAAATTGAGTGAATTTTAACTAACAGAATGACTTATTTGTTATATGAAAGTAAACCTTAAGCGTACTAGATATAATTTTTCGAACCACATGAAGTCAAGGTGTAATTACATCATACTTTAGGGAAGATGAGCGTAATTATCCCAAAAAAAAAAAAAGCACATGATGCCAGTGCACTTATATCCACCACACTGGAAAAACAGTGTCAAAGCGGAATACAGACCGTTGAAGCCATTAAACATAGAATCTACTCCCAAGCACAGCAAAATTCATTACTTCTAATAGGTGTTCCTATTGGATACCAACTGCATTATAATGTCAATCAAGAAGCCTCTACTAATAGCCTAAGTCATTGTGTTACTTCAATATCAACATCGGAGCGACGTAAGAATTCAGCCACTACCGCGTTTAAAATGCTCACTTATGAATCTTTCTGCGTGGGAAGGGTACTTATCTCGGATGTAGGCTCGAAGACACTTCTGGTAGGAGAAGTCAATCCACCCACCGTCCGTTCTTACAACAAAGAGGCACCTTGAATGTCTGAATTGAGGATGCCGGTCAACCTACATAAAAGCAGTGTAATTTTAAGTTCGTACGGTGTATAATAAAAACTAGTTGGCCTAATGGACAGCGTTTAAACTCCATCATGAATTATAGCATCGTACAATATAGTAATTAGGGATAATTAAACTGACAGTGTCTGAGATGTATGCATATTTACAAGAAAATCTTTCTGTTTTGAGAAATTATACTGTAATCCCTGCAATCATGTTTCATACTACAAATTCCTCCCCAAAGATGAGAAAGTCAGCAGGAGATTTGGAATGTAAGACATCAATCATTATTATAAGGGATGTACATATAATTTTCCAAAAATTTGAGGGGCTTTTTATAATAGGCCAAACCTTTAGAACATGTTTGGTAATTACATGCAAAAGTTATTATGTCTTTGTTGGGATAATTACAATTTTTGTCCCCGTAGTTTAGTCACTTATTCATTTTCCGGTCCCCAAAATGTTTGACCCACAATTTTAATCCTCAACCTTCATAACATTTAATAGTTTTGGTCCTACCGTCGTTTAAGCGTTAAGATCAACGGAAATTTAACACGTGAGAGTCATGTGCTCACTTTTTGGACATAATAAGAACAAAATACTTGGCCACAATTTGAACAACAACTAAACCTTCTTTCTAGATTTTCTGTAGTCCGTGGAGTCACTACCGGATTTCAGTCCATGTTTACATGAAATTGTTCCATTTGAATGTCTCTTGAATTATTCCATAATTTTGTAGATTTGCTGGGCGAACTTGCATTCATTTTCCAGGTGAATAGTTTCATAAATTTACCCTCGAGACTTGAATCTCTAGCAAAAAAAGGATGAAATGGGGCATTTTTTGTGCTTACACCACCAACTATCTTCATTGTGGCAGGAATAACTAAATTGTTCCCTCCAAAAGATTTAGCACATGACGTTCATGGGTTAATTTATGTCAAACTAAATTCCTAAACTAAGGACAGGACTAAAACTGCCAAAAGTTCTGAAAATTGAGGACTAAAATCGTAGGTCAAACATTTCGGGGACAAGAAACAGATAAGCAACCAAGTATATGGACAAAAAACGTAATTATGCGTGTCTTTGTTTAAAAGAACCAAGGAGTACTCATGGCAACGGATCAGTGTAATGGACGGTATAACATCTTCACTCTTGATTCATGCTTTATCCGTGATCCAAACAAACTACTAAGAGAAAAGAACCTTACATCTACAAGCTTCCTAAATCGTTTACAGTTGCCTAAGAATGGTTAATCTAAAGGATACTGCCCTCCTAGATAATCTTGATAAAGAAAATCATCAGTCTCATCATTTTCGAGGAAAAGAATGTACACTTGGTATTTAGATAAAAGTAAACAAGACTCATAGTGAAAAAGGCATTGCTAGAACCAAATAGTCAACTTGATCAGTTGGTTTTCATGCCGAACTAAGAACGTGACTAATATACAGATGAGTAAGATTAATTCAGATAATTTTCACGCCGAAAGTAGATGTTAGCTGATTACTTAATAGGCAGATATATTTTCAACTAAAAAATGAGGCATCAAAGGACCTGCAAGAAAGTTCTTATTCAGTCCAACAAGTTAATGGCTTCTAAAACTAATCTACCAGAAAGAGTATACCCTTATGAAACTACATTTAAACACTTTAAGCCAAGACATATAAAATCCCACATCACCTGAAGCACATATTTATGACTCTAACCTAGTCAAATGCAATGGAGATCCTAGAGAAATTGCTTGAGTAGGATTTCCAAAGTATTTTAATCAGCTGAGGGTACAAAGTAATGCATATTATATGAAACCAAATGCAAGTGAATTGTACAGCTGAATGACAGCCAGCATATTCTCTTATGCTATCAATAAACAACAAATTTAGTGACAAAAAATTGCATGTTAATAATTGAATTGGCAATTAGTCCCTTAAACGAAAACTGACCATAATCGAATCAAGTCCACATCCAATCTTATCTTCTGAATGAGGATGATGCGCAAGAAGCTTATCTAGCACTGCTTTCTCGTCTTCTGGAGTGAGACGTTCTCCATCCATATATCTGGCACAAACAAGATACTGAGTCAAGGGGCCTCAAGAATCCATCCACATATGTAATGCAGTGAAAATGAGACACTTTTATTTTATTCGCTTTACTTTTTAAAAACATAGAATCATCAAAATAACAAAAATTGAAAACATGTTATGACCATGGTTTTCTTTCAGACGAGAATTGATGAGAAAAGGAGCCATTTCCAAAATGGGTTTATGAATACAAAATGTTTGAGGGCAAGCAAAGTTCGGCTCCTATCTCAGATTTGTGTCATGCAATTTGTCTCAGTCATCATTGTATGTTTGTTATCTTTTACAATTCTTTTGACTTAACTCATTTGTCTGTTCATATCAACAAATAGCAATGAAATATATAACCTACAAACGGACTCTTCCTTCCACAATTCCATTCCAAAAGATAGTGAAACTGTTATAGCCTAGTTCAAATCAAAATTCTCCATGATTCAGCAGAAGTATAAGATGTGGCTCACAACATAGGAAACTATTAAAATATTAATATTAAATGATTTATTTCTTTAAGAGTTTAAGCTTTTAGATGAGGTGGGGCCAAAACAAGAGGTCCTAAGTTCAAATCTCATTTCACCATTTATAAAAGAAAGGTTTCAACGTGCAGCGTTTGAACGTATGGGGGGCATGTTAAGATATTAATATTAAATGATTATCTTTCCTAACAGCTTAAGCTATAGATGAGGTTGTTGCTTGTCAGAAATTAGAGGCAAATGAGACACGAGGTAGGGGCAGCTCGTAGCAAGCAAAGAAGACAAGTTATGGAGTTCAACTTAATATTCTTTCTGCAAAGCTATGATCATCACTTTTGTTCGCCGAATTTCTCAATCATCTTTTGGAGACCCTGCCTTCAGGGAGAGAATGAAGGGCATATCTCAATGACAGAGGGATGCCATATCAAGGGAGCACACTGGGTTGGTTGAGCCACATATTACATTCTTGAAAGGCCAGACTAGATTGAATAACAATACCTTCAGGCTTCCAAATTTTAAGTCCGGCCAGTTAATTGAAGACGGCTATATTCCCCCGATCCAGCCCACAGAAAGAAACCAGAACAGAATTCATGTTAACCAATCTATGTAAATTCATCATATAATCAGAATTTCCACACACCCTTCACCTCCCTAAAATGTCACCTATTACTATCTAATCACACCCTTTTCCATTACCAAACAAAGCTTATGTTTAAAAGAAATCTTTGACATTAAAAGGTATGATAGATGAGAGGAAGCTAAATGAGAAGTCACCATGTAAAATTATCAGCTCCAGGGACATGATTTTCCCAACCCGACATGAAAAAATCAATTATCAAGGATCATGCTACTATCCACACCTCAGTTATTAATCAATTCGCATCATTCTCATTAGCTTAAGTTAAAAGTTAAAGTGAAGTGCTAATATCAACTCCCACAAAAAAATGACCTCCTAACAAAATTTCAACAAACATATCACAAAACTTTCAAAGCTCCTACCTTTACAACCAACTCTCCCTAACTAAAAAAAGAACAAGACTTCAAAAGCACATAACATGTCGCAAAAATTAACAGTGTTCAAGACGAGTTGAGAATGAAAGGAGTGAGATTGGGGTCACCTGTTAGAGTGGAGTATTTCTTTGGTGAGACAAACAATGGGCTCAATATCTTTAAGGATTTCTGCTTCTTTGTCTTTCCATTTCCGGAAATCTGGGTCGCTCCATCTCGGATAATTGGGCGGGTCTTTAGAAGTTCTTGAGGAAAAAATCTGACTAGGAGACGCCGGATTATCCTCAGCTCCAGTTGATGACCCAGTGGCCACGCTGCACAAGAGTCGGCGAGTTATAGACCCATTGGTGAATAGAAAATGGTGGTGGCGCTGCACCAGACGAAGGCGGAGGGGAGGCAGAGCTCTGAGGAGGAGCGGAGCAGCCATTGATTGTGAAACCGGTGCAACTATGTCACGCTAAAAGGCGTCAAATGGGCTGGCAAACATGATTTGTTTGTGTTATATTTTGGGCCATTCTTGGGATAGCCCAAGGTAGTCCGAATGTAATTTTGGTGTTTCTCTTTCTATCTATTCAATTTGAAATATGTATAAATATGCATGTGTATAAATTTTAGGGGTAATTATATTTTGAAATTTGAACTATAATTATTTTTATATTTTGATAATGATTACGGATAAGTTTTATCTAGCAAGCTCCAGCTGTCAGGTTTATTATTGCTAACATGTCTTTACGGCGATGTGGCATTCGAGACGTGCAATATGGTTGATGTGTTTGATGAGATGGAAGGGCCATCAATGGACTGAACTTGGGCTTGAAAAAGGATACTCTAGGCATTATCACTCCCCACCCCCATTCTAGTTGTACAATATTTGTATGGACTGTTAGAGTAAAATTTTAGTTTTGCTGAGTCGGGTTTATACCTACTAAGAAGAAAAGTTTTCACTTAGGTATTGCCCTCGTTATGCATCGTGAGAGGGTTATGCCATGCTGAATTAAGATAGTTATCAACCATCAGTACAAGAAAATGTGTTTAAGATAATAAAATAATTATATGTGTGAGGAATTGCTCTATTGAGTAATGGGAAGCGGGCTACTCCATGAAAATGCCCTGTGTAAGAATGCTCAAATTATCACAAAAATTAGGTTCCTAGTAACAATGTGGAATAATCGTTACAATAAAGTTGAATTTTTGTAACAATCATATAAATTCGTTATAATCAATGGAATGTTCTTACAAAAGATGTTTATTTTTAGCAAAAGAAACAAAAAATCATTACCTAAAGTAAAACATGTCATGTATAAAAGTAATTACGACAAAATTAGTATTGTTCTTATAACAAAGTTATATTTCGTTCGCACATTTGTTGCCTCAGTTCGCTGCTAACAGAGGCACAGCTCTATAGCGCCGTTGCAGAGTTGAACTTAAGGGTTGCTCCTACTCCTATTACTGGTTTCATATAATCTCAAGATACAACAAAACTTGGGATCGAAAAAGCAACAATGAGTTCATATCATAAGCGCAAGAATGAAGTGTTACTACTAACACCTCCACAGTCAATCAAAGTAATCTTTCCCTATGATAAGTTACACAAGTTGCATGAGTCGAATGCATAAAATACAGACAAGGTTAACCAAACTATCAGCAAATAATGCCCTAAGGTAGTATTTTGACATTTGATTGCCTTAGTAAGAACACACATGTGCTTGAGTATATTTGTGGATAAATTAAAGAGGGGTTTCCCGCTCAAGCCACCAGCTTCTTCAGCAACGGGGTTTTTATTTACAATATTGGGTCTTTGAATGGTAGTGTTTGATACGATCTGTACACAAAAACAAAATGGTTGTGTATTCTTCATTTGTATCTTACTTTAGATTTAAATAGAAGTTATGTTCAATTTATATTTGCTTTATCCCAATATCTACAACTTACTAAATACATCTTTCATAATTTTGAAGGTTATCGTTTGTATCGAAAGTAGAGGTTGCAAGAGGTTGTAGAGGTTGCAGGTTACCTGAGTAGAGGTTGCAGGAGGAGCAAACCCTTACTACTCAGGAGAAGGGTAGTAGCATTGGGGTGATGAGCAACGGATGGACTAGACACCAAGGATGGTTTTGATGTAGCCGACTCAGGTTCTTTTTTTCTTTTTTGTCTTATCATGAGAGTGCCTGATGATGGTACAATGTCCTATCCTACTGATGTCAATCCTAGTTTGTGGTATGGTGGGGGGGGGCGGTAATTATGTGTTAGGGTTGTCAGAACGTTTTTTTGGATGTAGTGCATACTATCGACCATTTTGGAGTAGTTGTACCCGATCTCAATTGGCGAAGATTATTAGACTGGTGAACATTAACGTTGAGAATTTTTTTATGAGAGATGCTACGATCAGGTCTCTTAGTGGGCTAATAATATATTGCCCCAGGATCACAACCTGCCCACTGATTACCTGATTACTATAGTATGAAGAAGTTGATAAGGTATTTGGATTTACCTTTTGAGAAGATTGATGTGTGTTGTACTGGAAGGATATCATTAATCTAGACTACTCCAAGTTTTGTGGAGACGCTAGGTATAAACAGACCAGGGAATGAGACCCCGCTGCAAGAAATCCTCATATATCGTTCTTAGGTACATGCCGCTTACTCCCTAACTACAAAGGTTGTATGTTTCGGCAACAATTATGGAGCACATGACGTGGCATGCCACCCATCAGATAGAGGAGAGTTCCATATGTCATTCGTCCGATGAAGAGGCTTTGAGACATTTCGACCAATCATATCCAAAATTGGCATTAGAGCCTTGTAATGTTATACTAGGTTTGTACAAAGATGGGTTTGTGCCGCACAGGCAGTATGGTTGTACATACTCATGTTGGTTGGTTATACTTACATCATATAATCCCCCACCAGGAATGCGCATGAAGTTTGCACTCTTGACAATGGTACCCGTTTAATCCGAAGCGTCTGATCAATGTGTACCTAAAGTTGTCCATTGAAGAGTTGTTGCAATTGTGGCATGTGGATGGAGGCATTCATTATGCATTTGCTATTAATGCGGACGTGAATAACCCACCCTTTTATAGAATGGCATTTGGATGGAGGAGCGCGGGTGTTATGAGTTGTCCAGTATGTGTAGATGACACACGGGTATTCCATCTACAATACGGTAGGAAGACGCCCAACTTTGACTGCCACAAACAGTTTCTACAACAGGAACAAGAAGTAAAATCGGGTGGAAAGGAATATTGCATGGCCTGGACTGACCGGACAGCAGATTCGGGATTGGGTTGCAGAGTTGAGTCCTGTAGTTGAACAACCTTTGACACTCCCAGCAAGCTACGGTAACAATCACAAGTGGATTAAGAAAAACATATTCTAGGATGTTCTGTACTAATGTATCTGATACAACACAATTTTGATTTCATGCATATTAAGAAGAATGTGTTTGACAACATACACGTATCTGATACAACACAATTTTGATTTCATGCATATTGAGAAGAATATATTTGACAACATATTCAACATTGTGATGTGCATAAAGGGAAAAACGAAGAATAATTTGAATGCACGAAATGACTTGAAGACCATATGTAATCGGTGGGAGCTCGAGGTGGATGAATGTGAACTGAACGTCAAATATTGTAGTCACGTTATTAAACCCCAAACTGAGATTATGTTGGATTCTAATGTGGGTCTAATACCAAAATTAGCCCATTACTCGTGTCTTATTTATTCGGGTTGCATAGATTGGAATCTGAACCAATTCGATCCGAATAAGTATAGACTTGCGATTCCATCAATTATGTATCGATGGTATATAATAGTTATACAATTTGACCATCTATACTATTATAAAAGAAAATCCATTTGGTGTACTAACTTTAAAATGTTCAAATTTACCCTTCATTTCATTTATTCCCTTTAAAAAAATTTGGTCAATTTAGTAATTTTAATACATTTTAATAATTTCATAATTATTTATTTTTCTTAACTACCCACTACTCCACATTCTCTCTCACCTTAATTCTTCATATTTATTATAATTTATTCTTTTCATATTATTTTTATCATTTCTTACAATGATTTTTTTTATACTCGTGGAAACCGCGTGCAACGAAAACTAGTATTTATATATGCAATCTATGCTCTAAATTTGACTTTTGCTTAATATATTGGTTTTTACAAACTTATTTATTTTTTTACGATCTCATTGACATAAATCTTGAGAGATTATAATCGAGCCTTACCTAATACATTTTCATTGTCTCATATCAAAAACATGTTTGATTTTTGGATAGTTTCATGAAACGTTTCCTGAAATAGTTTTCAAACTCTACCTTCTAATTTTCAACTCTTTTGAACAGTCCTCTCAAGGAAATAAAAGTAAACCATGCTCCTTCTTAGTATAAATTTCAAATCATTTTATTGACTTAATTCATCAATTTCCACGATTTACTTCGTAAAACATACTTTTATTTCCACAAATTCTCCAAAGAATCTTCTCAAGACATTTTTGAAAAATCATTTCCTTAGAAAATGAATAAAAAATATATAATACATCAATAATATATATAAGATGACTCAAACTCTACTCGAACTTGTTCAGTATGAGCCAAATATAAAATATAAGGACGTGATTGGTATGCATGAATGGATTTGAATGGGAATGAAACGAATTTAGGAAAAAATAAAGGTAGGAAGGAATGATTTTAATATAGCATTTCTATATTTGGTATAATAAAAGAATAAAAAAAGGAATTGAATAAAAACATTTCAAATCACTTATTTATATATGTTTGTTGGATAGTAATAAAATTTGAAGAAAATAAAAAACGTACACACACAAATTTTATTACATAAAATATATTATTTTAAAATATTAAATTAAATATAAATTTACACTATATATATTTGAATGTTTTTATGTATTAGATATTCAATAAATACTTATTATTTATCAAAATAACATCATACTTACTAGAAAAGAACAAATGTCAATAATATTACATAAATTAAATATAACATTTTATTACTTATAGTAAATATTGTTTAAAACACATATATGTATGTAACTATCTTTATATATATTTAATAAAATATTTAAAAAATTAAACTATTCATGTCATATACTGTTTAAATATTTTATTATTAACATTTATTTATATTTAAAATAATTTATAGTTATTTTGTGATTACAAAATCTTGTAAACATAAATTTTATTACATGTTATTTAGCAATATAAAAAAATATAATGTATTCCCAATCTAATGGGAATAACTAAAACCATGAGGGAGATAAGGATTGACTATTCCTATACTCGTAGGAATAGGCATTCCATGGGAATTGCATTCCTAATACTAATTAGTAATTCATACCAAGCATAGATTTAAGAATGAGTTTGGAAATACTCATTTTATTCTTTGCTCGTTCCTATATATCAATCATGTCATAAGTGTTGTAAAGCTCAAAAAAACCCTTTTACTCTTTATTTTTTAATTGGTAATAATAATCAATAAATTTATTATATTATGTTATCCTATACTAAAATAAATATTTTTCCCGTTATATTTCAGAATAAATTATAACAGGCTCTTTTAAGAATTGTTATAATTACAAATACCCGTCATTTTTGAAAAAAATACTAATGCCTCTTTGGAATTAACGATCGTCTAAGAAATGCTCCGTACAATGGATTATCACAATGATGTATTTGTTAAACGATTATATATTAAGAGTATTTATAATTTTTCAAATAATGAGTAAGTAATTGTAGTTATGGTAAACTTTAAAAGAGGCCAACGTAATAGTTACTTCTTACTCAACTATTACCCCATTCATTCTCATTCTTTTCTTCAGATTTAAATTTCTTTTCATCCATTTCTTTTCTCTATTTTATTTTGATTAAAAAAAATTATATATATCGCATTTATACACACATCGAGTGTGTGTGGATTTACGGCTAGTAAAAAGTAAAATTCCTCATGGAAGATCAATATGGATGGTCAAAAAATTTAAACTAAGGATGAGATGAGACAGCTTGATTTCAGCCATACCATTTTCCGCCCCCATGCCTATTAGCAGAAATGGAGACGGACAAAAGAAAATATATTTGAAAATTGAATATATGATGGAAGAAGTGAAGCTAATCGCCTAATCCTCAAGAAAAAGCGAAAATCGGATTGCCCGCACCCAAGCCAAAGCCAAACTTCCACCTTAATGAAGGCAGCCGCAGGAGATGATTGTAAGAATTTTCTTTTAAGAAAAGTTAATCCAAAAGTTAGCACAAAAAACAATCTTTTCCAGCAAATCCGAATTAATTCACATTTCGGGTCCGTTTCTCACCAGAAACAAGATTCATAAATTTACCCGTATTTGCATACGGTGAAGGAAAAACCCACCTGAGGGAATGGGCCAGGCAGCTTCGGCCTCGAGGCCCAGATTCTTGAAGTCTGCAGCCGTGATCTCGCCGCCGGTGGCGGAACCGGGCTCGGAAAACCCTGATGAAGTGGGGGATGACTTGGATGAGTCCGTTACCGGGAATGATTACACTTTGAACATTCCTGACGAATGCCTTGCCTGCATTTTCCATTCGCTTTCGTCTGGAGACAGAAAGCGCGCCTCTTTGGTGTGCCGCCGCTGGCTGAGAGTGGAGGGGCAGAGCCGCCACCGCCTGTCGCTCAATGCTCAGACGGAGCTTGCTAGCGTCGTTCCTCGCTTGTTCCTTCGTTTTGATGCGGTTACTAAGCTTGCCCTCAAATGTGACCGCAGATCTGTTAGCATTGGCGACGATGCTTTGATTCTGATCTCGCTCAAGTGCAGGAACCTCACGAGATTCAAGCTCCGGGCCTGCCGCGAGCTCACTGATGATGGGATGTCGATTTTCGCCAAGAATTGCCGGAATTTGCAGAAATTTTCTTGTGGGTCTTGCAGCTTTGGGGCTAAAGGTATGAATTCTTTGCTCGAAAATTGTGGGTTGCTGGAGGAACTGTCGGTGAAGCGCTTGCGTGGCATTACCGATGGGGCTGCAGCTGAATCCATTGGCCCAGGAAAGGCAGCTGATTCTTTGAGAGTTATTTGTTTGAAGGATCTTTACAATGGCCAGTGCTTCGGGCCGTTGATTATTGGGGCTAAGAATTTGAGGAGTTTGAAGCTATTTAGGTGTTCCGGGGATTGGGATAAGATGCTTGAAGTTGTTGCTGATAGGACTGATGGGCTTGTAGAGATTCATTTAGAGAGGCTTCAGGTTAGCGATCTCGGGCTGTCTGCAATCGCGAAGTGTGCAAACCTTGAAATATTGCATTTGGTAAAAACCCCTGAATGCACGAACCTTGGACTTATGGCCATTGCAGAAAAATGCAGGTCACTTAGGAAGCTCCACATTGATGGATGGAAAACAAATAGAATAAGTGACCAAGGATTAATTGCTGTAGCTACTTACTGTCCTAATCTGCAAGAATTGGTGTTGATCGGTGTGAACCCTACACATTTGAGTTTGGAGAAGTTAGCTACAAATTGTCAAAATTTGGAAAGGTTAGCTCTCTGTGGCAGTGAAACTGTAGGGGATGCTGAGATATCATGCATTGCTGCAAAATGTATTGCCTTAAGGAAGTTGTGCATAAAGAGTTGTCCAGTTTCGGACCATGGCATTGAAGCATTAGCCGGTGGGTGTCCTAATCTGGTGAAGGTTAAGGTTAAGAAGTGTCGGGGGGTGACCTCTGAGGGAGCAGATTGGTTGAGGGCAAGTAGGGTTTCTCTTGCAGTGAATTTGGATGCCATCGAGCCTGAATTGCCGGATGCGGGAATTATTGAGCAGGAAATTGGTGCTGCTGATACTCCATTAATGGGTGGTCGAAATAGGGATGGTAATGCGAGGTCTGCTTCATTTAACAGGCTACGTTCTTTTTCAGGGAGGAGCTTGGTGGCTTGCACCTTCAGGAGGTGGGCAAGCTTTGGTAGCCGGTCACGTAAAAATTTGGGAAGGAGCTGATGCAGATTAGCAGTTGGCTAGTCAAGCTGTTGATCTGTTCAACTCTGCATTCTGGTTCAGCACTTCTATTCTCTGTGCTTGAATGCCTTTATGGAACCATTATTGGCACGTTTAAGATTGAGTTTGCGCTATTTACTGGTATATTGAGTTTATGAAGTGGATGCCTTTTTACGTGATGATGATTGGGCATAGTAACATATGGTTTCTTAGATTAAATAGGAAGGGGAAAAAGCTAGGCACTCCCTTTATTGTTGACGACATTATGCACAACACTAAAATGAGAATCATGATTCAACTTCTTCAGGACTTGCTGGTCACTGGATTTAGTCTTGCTATTGATTTGGTTGCTGAAATTATGTTATGGTGCTGAAGGTGTCATCATATGCAAAATTGTATCCTGTAATATATCTAATGCTATGAAATTGTTGATCATGGAAACAAGAGTCCTCTGTGATTATCTTGTTCTTTTAATCAAATTCCCATGTTATGTTACTCAATGGAATTGTAAACTTTTGTTGCATGAATGCAGTGTAAAAGATAAAACTTTAGTAGTGATATGTGCTGCTGTTAATTTTCCATATCAACAGACAATATTCCATGTATATCCAATGAATTGTAGAGCTTGCTTATCTGATTTCTATTGAAACGAACACACGTTCTCCGCAAAACTGAATCTTTTGTATCCCATGTGACAGTTTAGTCCAAATGTTGTGCTTCGAGTTTCTATATGGTTCATGGAATAACTCTGTTAATGTCTCAGCCCACTCCTTACACTGGTAAGCCTCCCAGAGTATGAAGAAAGGGTTTTAGCATGAGATCAAGATTAACTCTTGACTTCAATTTTTCCCAATATTCACTATATAGAGATCACATCCAGAGAGCTGTTCATTGCCTAAAATAATGATGGGCTTGCAATCTTATTTTACGACAACAGACTTGTTTGATGTTCTTTTGTATCTTAATCCATATACAGTAATCTCTTTCTCAATCTTCACTCCTCGTGTGTATGTTGTGTTGCCTCACATTCAGTGGATATCTTGCATGGTTTCCAGTACAGTGTCGTTGATCGTATCTTGTTTAGACAGCATCTTGCTTGTAAGATATGTTGAGTGAAGAGAAACTCTTGTCCATAGAACGTCGCTCCGAATGGTGAAACATGGAAGAATTCAAGGTCAACTGTATGTTGAACATGCTGCGGCTGTAGCACGCCAGTCGCGGCTTACAGTTTGGTTGCCTATGCTCTTGATTTGTCAAATTAGTTTATCTTCTGTGTATGCTTAGGAAAAGAAAAACATGGTACGCGAAGCTTTTAGGAAATGCAAGGGAGATTTCATTGTAGAAGCTTTCCAGGTTTCATGCCACAGCTGATCTGTGGATAT
Organism: Sesamum angolense; assembly: GCA_034509725.1. Lineage (NCBI taxonomy): Eukaryota > Viridiplantae > Streptophyta > Magnoliopsida > Lamiales > Pedaliaceae > Sesamum > Sesamum angolense. The sequence continues at coordinate 8,430,702 of JACGWL010000012.1, forward strand.
GACAACTGAAACTCGTCGATCTGGCTGGCATGTCGTTTCTATGTACATATAATAAATAATCTTTCACGCTTTAAAATATATTATAAATAAAAGTAAAATATATAAATTAGTACATTAGATTAATTAAAAAAAAAAGAAAGAAAGAAAATTTAAATTTATGAACATTTTAAAAAGTTGAATAAGTTAAGTCATTTTATCATATAGGACATTTTTTACTTCACAAAAATTTGGTGCAGTGGTGTCATTGACTACCGGTTGTGTGTGTGAAAGGAATTTTTTTTTATATTAATATAGATGAAAGATGGAGGGACGGTCTGCGCATTTTCACTGTATTCAAAGGAGTGTTTGTGTTATTATCGCATTTTAATAAGCAAAAAGGAAATGCCAGGTTATTCATTTAAATACAGTTGGACCTAATAAATTTGACACCAAATTATTTGAGAAGGAACAGCTGCTCCCAGAAAGAGATGCTATCAAGTTTAAAGTTCTTTGTTTCTCAGTAGTAGAGTTTGAGCTCTGTTTGACATAGGATAGCAGAACAAGATTGTCATGCATCTGCACAAGTCTGGAACGCAGGCGCTGGATGGATTGATTTTGAAAAAATTAGTTGAATCCGAAATAAATTTGAATGATTACAATAAAAATAGGATGCGTTGAAGTTGTAATGAATTGGTTTAGATCCGGCCAGTCCAGTAAGATATTACTGAAAATAATATTTGATTGATCGGGAAATGAACACGATGAACCCATTTAGAACTCGTTCAAGACTCATGGGCGAACTAATCCCGGTCCAAATAGACCCACTTTAAAATCTGTAAACTTGAACCAACCCAACCCTAAAATAGCAGGATTGAGCATGCGAACAGTGTCCATATCCCTGCTACTAGTCTGCAACTCCAGTACAATCCCTCCCGAAAATTGAGCAACACTGACACATAATGCTAAATAAATGCAGTTAACATCATCGTCAAACTCACTTTCAACATGTTAACTGGATTGAGCAACTGCAGCGTCGTTTTCAAAACTACCCAACGGAAAAGCTGAATTACGATATCTGTCAGTCCGATGGAACGATCTATAATGCAGTTCGCCCATGAAACGGTAGTCCAGAGGAGAGCAACTCAGAAAGAGAATTGTGATCAGCCCACTTGTAATTGAATTTTACTGCACTAAGTTCACTTCTCCATGTAGTGTGATAATCTGAATCAAATAACTACAGTGGGCAGAACTAGGTTCTATGAGCATTAAGGTATCTCTTCTAAACTCCCTATAATATATAGTATTGACTTGTGTGATTAGCAACAGTAAAAGTTGTACGAAAATGAAGAATTCAACCATAAAACCCTACAAATCATTGTAGGAACAACGACCATGATTTTCCCCTTTGCACTTCCAACGGTGCAACAAACTTAATTTGCCAAGAAAAGGAAGTCACTGTGTCTGGAGTAGTACACACCTTCTGTGTGTCGATCTCAGTACTCTAATCGGCTTTCTTTTCCTTCTTGGCAGGTGGTTTTTGGTATATCATAATTTGACTTAGGATTGTACCATTCGTCATAATGCCAATCACAGAGCCCATAACCACTGAAAGAGAAAATAATGGGAAGTGGTTAATAGATGACAATGGAGCAAAGAGATTTATGAAAAATATAAGGCGTGAAGTAACGAGGCAAGAACAGAAGATACTGATCAAAGATCTAAACCTCAATCTCAAAAAGATTGGTGAATCAAATACGAAAAACCCAAGTTAATACACAAGAAGACTAGATTTTGAGGTAGCTCCTACAGGTAAGTTTGTCAATATCACAGAGCAGGAGAAAATGTTCGTTTGTATACAATGTAGCGTATTTTTTACTGAAGAGATATCCCATTGTTACGTTTTTGCTTTTGAACGTGCACTATTTTCAGCATCCAAACCGAAAAAGATTTCAAGTTTCTTCAAATCATACACGTCCCCAGGAAAAAAAAAAAAAAAAAAAGAACTGATGAAAATTTGGATGTGATTTCACTAAAGGAAAAATAGTTTTCAAGGAGCAGCAGCAGAAAGATTTTGCACACTTTTGAAGTCTGAGATATTAAGAGCAAGGCCTTTCAGGAATACTAGCAAGTTTGTGCTGCAAGAGTGTTTTCTGACATGATATAAGCGAAATGCTTCATGTGACCACAGGTTGACAAGTAACATTATACTTTCTGGAAGAAGAATTAGTAAAATTTAATCAAGTCAGAAAACGGTAAGCGTACCGCTCAACGGTGCCTTTTCCTGAATGCTGGTGAAGACTCTCACTGCAAACGGTAAAATTATAGATAAGAGAATCTATTAACATTGTTGAGCCTACCTGTGCCAACAAAAATAACATATGTACTTACCCATAGAACCTCCAAAATTCATTAAAGAGGTGAGAAAGCTAAGCTCCCCGGTACTCTTGTTCTGCTCAAATAACAATTAAAACTCGTAAACAGATAAGCAATCTAAGCAGCGAGCCTCACTTAAAGCATCTTTAAAGATATGTATCATCAGAGTCGAGAAAATTGATGCACCATTACAGATATCTGAGTGATGCTGTTTCAGGGACAAAGTTCATGTGTGCCGTATTATAGTGTGCTTTTGTCCTTAAGTAATATCTAATATGTATTTGTACTTCTCAAAATTTTAACACAGAAAAACTTCGTAAGTATTAGATATAGATACTTTGTAATTGCATATCAACTTGCTTTAACTAGTAAATTTTCCATAGTGTTTTCTGAAACTTCACCAGATTCTTTACAGGTAATCAGGTCCCTTTACAACTTATCACAGGATAGAACCTTTACCTTGAAGTTTGCCCAAATCTGTGGAATCCTCGCAAAGAAGAAGATTGCATGTTGGGAAGCCTGTCAAATTCATTTCTAATGAAACCTCAGATACTTATGAAAAATGTAATCATGGACACAGACATATGAAAAATGATGATGAATTTATCCAAGAAGATAGTGAGAAAACAAACCAAACGAGGACATAAGTGATATGGAACTGGCGTAAATGCAAAGCACAAATACTAACTGCTACTCACGTATAGAGCTTCAAAAAGAAGGGGATCAATTTGACCAGCCAAGATCGTTGGTGCCACCCCACAGTATCTATGTCAAATTGTTAAGGAAAATGCAGACTTCATTTCTATGCTACAACTGAACATTTCATAGTTACCAGAGAAAATTGTTTGAAATACACGGTGCCATTCTCCAATATTTGCTAGTCTGTGAAAAGAGCAATATTGACATAATGGAGCACTCAAAGGATACAGTAATGTTCTGATCCAGGTCTTGGTTCCCAGTGGTTGAGAAAAATAGTAGATGATAGCTACAAGGATTATGGCTGCAAAGGTAAAAGGAGAGACGAATTACAGACATTAATTTGTCAGATGAAATAATCAAAGTAACATGTATTAGGGACACTAACTAGTGTAGTATGACATTTATAATTTGTTATCATCATACTTGTGACAAAAAGTTGTTAATTAGAGAACGCATACGTAAATCTCTTAAAAATGACCAATGTACATTTACTGTAGAAGACTAGAAGTCCCCATGGATTTGGGAAGCATGAACAGCACATACCTTGAATCAAAAGGAATGCCAACTCTCCATATGCTGAAAAAGGAAGCCCCTTGTGGAGACAGTATGCCAAAGCAATGGTATAACCAACAACCTCAAGTTCAAACGATAACACACTAAGCCCTCTGATACTGTGTTTCAAAATTTTTAGTATCTGAAAAAAAAACGCAAAGAATCATTTTAGTGGCGCCAGCTAATTGTACAATTACATGCAAAAACCGAGTATGATATCTTGGCATATTAGATTTCACCAGGAAACTCACAGCGCTCACCATGTGACATAAAAGATGAGTATTTGAGCCCTCAAATCAATACCATTATCATACTACTTAAATATTTTTCTTCCCTCTACGTTTTCCTCATACACATGGAAACGCAATTTACACATAACCCCCGTACTCCAGAACATAAAAGGTACTACAAAGAGAGTCATATTGAGCAAGATATACAGTTCCACTAGTTAGCAGAAATAAAAATCCAATGCTATGAAGACAACCAGAACAAATTATAAATCTTTCAGTAAACACATTAGACTAACTTCGGTGAGACACGACACTAATTTCTCACTGTTTAACGGCCAATAGATTTTTCAAGTGGTCTAAGCACTTCCTTCTGTTAAGTTACAAAAGATGTCTTGAATTCAGTCTTAACCATAACCATGTTAAAGATTCAAGGTCAAACAAGTCAAGAGAAAGTTTCGGACAGTCCATAAACTTGGAGATGGGATGTCAGATTTGCATACTGTAGTTTCAAATTGCTAGAACTTTTAAGGGATAAGTTAGAGTACTCTTCGTGCAGTATCTGAACATAAAGTGAAAACTAGGCTAATCATTGACAGATGTTTTGATTTTCTGGACTCATGGTTTGGCCAGATTCTGTTCTTTTAATGCTTAACCACGGATAAAAGAAGTAGGCCACTGTTGAGTTACACTATGATAAGAATCTCTAACACCCAAAGCAGATACTCATTTTAGGACTAAACAATCTCGTCACTGATGTCTATTAAAAAATTTAGTTTCTAAATAGAGAATCCCATAACTATCAAAGAACAGAAAAAATCTTGTATGAATCCCTAGAATCAGACTATGAATATCATATGGCTGATGACCAAGGGTTTCGGACATGTCTATATCATTCTGCGTAGCTTCATAGAAAACCAAAGATTTACACGTCAAAGCATGAGAATGCATTCAAGTCCAAAATCTTAATTCTAGTAGAAGGGATGGTGCTATATATGTCTAAGTTAACTGTCTTTTAAGATCAGAAATGATAGACTCATTTGCCTTCCCTGGACAACCTCTTGCTCGATAATTCTTACACTGAGCCAGTTTAGAATTGGAGCTGTTTTTCACTATATGGGCTTCTCGACTAGAGCTAAAAGCTAGTTTATATAATTCATTTTTGCCACTATAAAAATTAAATCAAAGCATACTCGTGCATATATCCACTCATGCGTCTGCTCCATCCGTATCTTCTCTGCTAAATCAGTGGCTGACTATTAGAAGTAAATGTAACACACATAGAGAGGTATGTGCATGGGAAGCAGAGCCAGTCATTGAATCATTTGGGAAGCGAGTCCCTCATCAAAAGTTCAAGAGCTTCTGTGAGCATATCCATATTGAGCTCTAGCTCTGTTTACAGATTGGATCCCAGAGAAAAAAGCATCAAATGGACCTTTTGTTTATTCAGTGTTAATGCAGAATACGAAGAAACATCTGCTACAGATATCACAATGGGAGATATTTGCGTAATTTGCTTTCATTCTTTTTCCAGAATAGGCAATTTCTTCTATAACGTTTTACTCTGAAGGGGAAAAAAATTCAAGCAAACTAATTTCATGAGTTTTCTTCTGTATTGACTTTGGACATTATGATAACCCAGTGGAGTCATAGTGTCCCACCCTAGTACAGTTTCTCTTCTTTTTTTATTTTTTTTGTGGTACAGTTCCTATCACTTAAAATATCAAACATTTTTAATAAGACAAGCAGCAAGGCTCTGAACTCCACAAGAACTCAAGATTCAGTTTTTCCACTTAGTGGTTATCAACAACATGAAGATACTGTAACTCAAAGCCAAATCCAAAACTACCCAAATTAGTATTGATCACCATGAGGATTAGCAGAAACCCTAACCTAAGACTCATCTCAAGCCGAAAAATCCTATTTTTAAAATCTGACTACCCATGTTGGGGGAAAATCAGACAAAGTTCATAGGAAGCTCAAACTACAAAAGGAATTGAATTACATAACTAGTTTGAGAAAAACAACCACCAAAATTTTCAAGCAAGATTTAGAACACAACTGGATTCACTGAGCAACGAACTCCATCATTCTTCTCCCAACCCCTCTCAGAAAATAATTCACAGTACCTTAAGATAATCATAAAACATCTCAACGCAATAAACTCATTCACTCAATAATTCAAAACTAATCATCTAATCCGATGCAAAGATCAAACCTTTCTACAATAATCCAGTCCAAATTTCTCAAGAACAAGGGACCCAACATCGATCAGAAAACTATGAATGTCAAAATTCAACAAAAATAAAACTAAATTCAACAGAAACAATTAAAACCCAGTAACATAAAACAAAAGGGCTGATCTCCCCAAGGTAAATGTTACTAGCGAAGCATACTGTTTACCTGTGGGAGTTTAACTGTAGTAGAAGCGGCAACGATGCAGTAACCCAATAGCTTGGATATTAAAGGAAGCAAACAATCTTTCTCTGGGAATTCACCATTGCTCAGCGATCCCAACGCACAACTAAAATCCATCCCAAGAAACTTCATCTCCACCATTTTTCTAGCGTGTTTGAGTATTGTTTTGTATGAAAATTTCTGGTATGAATATGAGGGCTTGACTTGCAGAGGGTATTCGTATATGCTTCTTCGAGTTGCGGGATCTACAATGGCTCCATTTTTGGAGTAGTATTACTTTGTTTCTTTTTCATTTTTTATTTTTAAAGTTAAATTACATTAATACACTTTAAATTAGATCTAATTATAAAAGGATAATTGCACTTTCTTTTTTAAGTTTGGTGTAATTATACATAACTTTTATGAAGTTTGAAAAATTACAAGTAATATCTTTAAGATTTGCTTTCGCTAATAGATAAGTTTATCTGTTAGTTAAAATTCATCGAATTTGATAAAATTAACTAAAAAATTAATAAAAATTCATATTTATCCAAAATTAACTTGTTACTAATTTATTACAGGTCAAACTTATACATCTTCATATGTTAATGTTGTGATGAGATATATCTTCATCGTTATAAAGACAACATAATTACATAATATTTATATGAATTGCAATAAGTCAGTAATATGCAACCGATGGTATATATCGATTTTTGTTCAGTTCTTTTATTAATATCAACAAATGTTAATGAATTTTGACTAATAAAGAGAATCTATTTATTAGACCGAGCAAATTTCAAGAATACTAGATGCAATTTTTTAAATTACAGCGCGCATCTACAGTAATTATACCAAACATCACATGAATTGAGTGTAATTATCCCAATTATAAAAACACCCTTACAAATATAAGTACACTCATTGAATTTGTCATTGTAATTATAATTGCACCCATTATTATAGACAAACACTTCTTACTTATATATTTTACTTGCAACTATAACAATCATATATTAATAATCAATATCAAATAATTATATTTATCAACATCTACTATTATAATCGAACAACACATACTAATAAAGTAGAATTTTCTTAGTTCAATAGGTCAACTAAATTATAAAGATTGTGAAAAACACTTAAGAGTTTTCCTATCTATGATATTTAGTGATGTTAACAAAAGGTATAGGGTAAGGCGTAAGCTATAAACTTTTAAACAATTTATATATTAAATTAAATAAAATATAGGAGACCACCTATATAAGTGTGAAGATAGGTCGCTTCAAATGTAAAACACTTATGAATCCACGATGATGTCCAGGGCCAAGATGGACTCAACCGTGTTAATCAAAGATATCCGATAAGGTATTGTGGGGGTGCTATTGTCTTACACCAACAGTTGAACAGCTCAAAATATCAAGTTTATTGATTAGCCAAGTAAATCAGATGTTATTCCCCTAAGGAAGATTCAAACCCACAAGCTACTTTTCTCGATGCAATGACTTCTTGTTCAAAACTCTCTTAAGTGTCTATATGTTTATATGTATTAATTTTTCATGTGGGAGATTGTTGGAAAATGGTGAATGACAAATTAAAGAATAAAATTTATTTAATAAATTCATTCAATCAGATTAAATCGTAACAAATGATTGGTTACGATGTGCGACGCATAACAAGCTCGTGACACGTGGATGATGATTGATAGTGTCTAATCAACTAAATAGATGTGTCATTTAGTTGAAACAATGTGCCCATTGCATGAAATCTTTTAGATGAAATAATGCATCCATTTAAGTGAAATGGTATGTACATAGGGTAAAATTAAATCATACACGTGTACAGCTATATGTAATGACACATGGCCATTAATGCAAACTGGTCATTATTTAAATACCAAAATTCCAAAAAAAAATTATATATAACTTTAAATTTTTATAATTTAGATTAAAAATAAAATTAAAATTACAATATAATGATTAAATATATTTTAATAGTTATATTATTTACTATAAATAATATTAACTATATTTTGATAATTAAAATAAATAAATAATTTTCTTTAATTTTTAAAATTTCTTTTAAAAACTTAACTTTTTCCTAATTTTTAATTACTTTTAATTAAATTAATTTTTTATTTTTCCGACAACGGAGTTTAATGTTGCCAACGCTGTAGAGGGGCACCTTTGACCTGGTTGGACCCTTCATACTTTTTCCTGGGGGGGGGGGGGGTTTAATTTTTTTAAGAAAAATAATAATTTAATTTTTATATGTTATAATTCTACATATAATTTGCTAATTTTTATCCCCTTAAAAAACATGTCCAACATATCTTCCAATTCATATTCAAAGTCACATAGGATTAAAAAAATCTCAAAAAATTGTCTAATTCAGTTGTCATGTCATCTTTCCGGTCAAAAGTTTAAAATTCCAACGATTGGAGGACTATTTATCTTTATTTTATAACTTACAGGACTAAATAAATAAAAATCATACTTATAGGACTAAAACTAATAGGAGGTAAAATTAAAGGACAAAAAAAATAATTTTATCTTTTTTTATCTATATTATTATAAAAGAAAACTCATTTGACGTACCAACTTTAGAATGCCCAAATTTACCCTTCATTTCATTTCTTCTCTTTAAAAAATTTTGATTAATTTAGTAATTTTAATATTTTTTAATAATTTTACAATTATTTATTTTTCTTAACTACCCACTACTCCACATCCCTGATCTCTTACCTTAATTCTTCACATTTATTAAATTTATAGTTATAATTTATTTTTTTCATAATTTTTTTATCATCTTTTACAATGATTTTTTTTGTATGATCGCGGAAATTGCGCGCAACAAAAACTAGTTATCATAAAAATTATTTAAATAAGGATGTATTCATAATAAACACACTTTTATATACAAATATACTCTACTTTTATTATTGGTCGCTTTTCACAAAATTATTTTAGTTGGTCACCTCTATTAAGCACAAACAAATCAAACATTTTATGGAATTGGAATATATATATATATATATATATATATATATATATATATATATTAAACATCTATAAATGAAGATATGTTCGATTTTATATCTATAGAGGATAAAAAAATTTAAAATATGTCAAACGCATTTATTGTTTAGCCACAATAAAATGTGCATATTATTTGGATAGCCCCTTAGCCAATTTATTTTACTACAAATGAAATTGTATTTTTAATTTTTATTTAAATTAAACAATTTATGTTTATTCATATATCTTCATATCCTTCTCGAAATTGCAAGTACGCAACCTGGTCGGTAATTGTAGTTTATATGTAAAACTTCTCACATTAATAAATTTGTACGAACACTATAAATTACACCGACTTTCTTTTATAGGTGTACTTGTAAATTTAATTATTACAGTAGATGTTTTTGTAATTAGACCTAACTTAAAATGTTTCAATATAATTCACCTTATATGTTAACTAAGCATTAACCCTTTTACATATTGTTTCTCAAGATATAAAGTAATACACGTAAAACTCATTAGAAAAAATAATTATTATTTGCTATAATATTAATGACTATGGTTAAAAATCGTGATAAATAATTATTATGAACAACGAATAAATAAAATCGATGCAAAAAATTAGTTTTTCCATCATGAAAAAATTATTTGCGACAGCTAAGAGCCATAGTAAAAATATTTATCATAGTTTTTAGCCATGACAAATGTTTTAACCACATTCGCAAAAATCACAACCAATAACCGTTGCATGGCGGTTGTCAATGACTATTTACTACAATTATTTATTATTAACTATCGTAATTAAGCATGGCAAATATATTATTTCTTTTAGTGTCTGCTTGTACGAACCGCAAGCCTGACAAGTCCCGAATTTTCTATTTGAAATCTAATTGCATTTTCTATCTAACAAATATATGTTATATGTACAAATACGACGTTTTATTTTATTTGAGAAAAATTTTTATATCGGTAATATATATATTAAAATAAAAATATAATATAATATGAAATAAAAAAATCCAATCCAAAAGAATCCACATACAACTAGTGAAAGATCGTCTCTCAAACATGTCGAATCTTAGAAAGTTATAAAGAAGAGTGCTCATAATCAAGCTTGAGGAAAGTAAACGCAAAGAAAAGTTTGGTTGCTCCAAAGTCGCATATTAAACATCAACATTCTCGGGTTTGGATCCAAATTCATGCATCTCTGCTGGTACACTAATATCGGGGTGGGTAGACTCCGCCGGTGGGCGGAGGTGTCGGGTAGACACCGCTAGCGGGTGGAGGCATCGGGTAGGCTCCAGTGGAATAAGGTGGTGCAGTATAGTTTCCAGTTGACTGGCCTGCAAAAATATGGTAAAATTATAAATAAGATCATCATTAGCTTCGATCGTAAAGTAATGTTGACAATATTTTAATCAAGACCCGATCTGAGTTAGAATTTTGGTACGAATTTAAAGTAAAATTCCATATGAGATGATTGATTATATGACTAGTTACTCTTCTTGACCGTCTCGTCTCGTCTTGAGTAACGATGGTGGTGTAGAGAAATTAATCCGCATGACTAATTTCATCCCTAGATGCAACATCAATATATACTTTGTTCATCATGCAACTTTTATTACCATTTGTATAGGTACGAGGAATAGGTTGTCAAGCCTAGAAATCATGGATCACAAGAAGGTTACACAGATATTGGTAACAACAAATAACTATGAGACGACAAGTTTTTTACCTGTTGGATAACCACTTGGGCCCAGAGGAGCATTGGGCTGTGGGGGGTATCCTGCTGGAGGATAGGCAGATGGTTGCTGACCAGAAAGAGAAGCTGGTGTCTGATTTAGCCCTGAATTCGGGGGATAAGCGCCGGGGAATAGTGACGGGGCAGAGGAAGTAGGAGGGTAAGTAGAAGTTGGCGTATTTACGAAACTTGGAGGATAAGTATTGGGCGGGGCGGTTGAGCATGGAGGAAATGGAGGCGGTGCAGCTGTGGAGCAAGGAGGAAAAGGGGGAGGTGGGGCGGCTGAGCCGACAGGATAAGGGGCGGATGTTGGTGGATTTTGTAGGAATGAAGATGTTGGATTAGGAGGGTAGAGGTAGCTTGTATTAAGAGGGGCTGATGATGTTGGCATGTTTGTTGGATAAGGGGCGGATGTGGTAGCTAGGTAAGGGGCGGCCGGGGTGGAGCACGGTGGTGCTGGCGCCGGTTGTCCATCGTATGGCAAAAGAATTGAAATGGGTGCACTTGGTGTGGCGTACATTTGAGGAGGTGGGGCATATTTCGCGATTGTATCTGAAATCACTATCGAAGTTAGAGCTACACAAACTAAATTTATTGAACAATATTTAATTCTACGTCTTATAACGTACCATTGGTAGCGGCCGGAGGCTGGATCTGGTGGCCGGAGAAGGAAACTGGTGCTCCAACCATGGTGAGAGATGAAGTGTATATGAGTGTGGTGGTTAGCGATCAATATTATGAAATATCACTTGTATATAAGGATTAGGGTATGAGATGGAATTAGCATCAAAGAAAGTCTTCTCTTGGGGAGTTGACTTGGAATTCTCATCCTAATCTCCACTAGGAAACGAAGGAAATAATCATTTTCTACTTTGGACATTATGAATTCTTGCATAACTACTGTTACATTACATGTGACGCAGGCAAGCATCCAACATTAATTGTAAATTAAAAATAATTTGAGTGATTTATAAGTTTCAAGACTTCGTCATCTTAACGAGACATTTTTTCAAGACAAAATTATCAAACTTATACGAAATTAGAATAAATAACATATCAGGTCATGTGGTACCGATCGAATCGCAATCCATATGGCTGCAACAATATGTTGCATACAATTTTACTTTGGAAAGACTAAGAATAATTAATGTGGTCAACTGGCCGAGCGCGGATGGTAATGACATGAAAATGTCAAAGGAGAGTTGTTATATTGTCAACTTGTAGGGTGGCATGTGCAATCCAAGATGCAATGAAGACTTTCAATTCCACTTATACATGATGATGATGATTACGGTGTACACATAAATCTACACGCGCTGTGGATCAAGAGACCAAGTCATGTCAATTTAGGTTACATGAAGAGACCTTGTATTTAGAAATATATATATATATATATATATATATATATATATATATATATATATATGTTTTAGGAATAATTATATTTCTCTCTTTCGAGATTTGGTATAATTATATATAAATACCTTATGATTTAAAAAGTTATATCTAACACCCTTGATGTTTGCTTTCGTCTAATAAATAAGTATCTATGTTAGTCAAAATTCACTGAATTTGCTGATATTAATAAATAAATAAATAACTGGATGAAAATTTATACTTATTCTCGATTGACTTATTTCATGTCAAAAAAAAGAAATTCGAACTAAATTAACCTTATAACAGTAAAGATATACTTCCTTACATGCATTAATGTGTGAAGACATATTAGAGTAATTTGGTCATAAAAAAATTTGTTTGACTTGCAATAAGTCAGTAATAAGTCAATTAGGGGTTAATATAGATTTTTTTGAATTTTTTGTTACTATCAGCAAATTCGGTGAATTTTGACTAACGAAGACACTTATTTATTAGACAAAAACAAACTTCAAGGATGCTAAATATAATTTTTCAAATTACAGAGAATTCATGTGTAATTACATCAAATTTTAGAAAAATAAATGTAATTATCTCAATGTTTTAAGAGAAATATATATTTTGATTAGAAAGAAATATCTTATAACACGTGAGAGCTGGTTGAATATTTACCTAAATTTGTCATAATTAAGCTAGCGTGATTTAATATTCTGTATAAATTTAATAAATTATTTAATGTTATATTTGGATTGATAAATTTAGAATCGAGAATTTGAAATCTCTAATTACAAATCGTCGGAAGTTGTTTAGGTAACTCTATATTACAAGAGATTCAAATTCTCTCACTTTGATTTAAAATGATATTTTATAAAATATTGATGGATTCCAAATTCTCGTCGTATCCCACAATTCCAAATATTTTTCAAAATTCTCTCGTCTAATGCAAATGCATTTATCCAAACACAATATAAAAGAATTTACACTGCAAGACATAGTGATGCATTGTATTAGCTAGAGCATAAACATCTTCCTACCAAGCAAAATTATAACATTAGAATAAATATAACATTTTGTTATCATGATTAAAATAAAAAAAAATATTATGAATACTAATTAATTATAATTGCGCAACAACCGTATGCATTATTGCTGCAAACAAGACCAAAATATTAGTTATAACTAAAAATTATGATAAATATTTTGATTATAGGTAAAATCATGACGAATGTTTATTAATAGTAGTCTTTAGAAAAAAAAAAAAAAAAAACCCACGCAAGCGTCACTAACGTACCCAATAGGTTTTGAACCTGATATCTTAACAATGAGAGAGCCCAAAACCATTTAGGTGTCCTCTAAAGAATTATATTGATTAACAGTAATCAAAATTTTAAATTTCTGCATCGATTTTATTTATCTATAATAGATAGTACTGATTTTTTATTATTTATAAACCACAACGATATATAGTATGAATATAGATATATAATCTATTTTTACAATAACTTGTTTTTGTAAATATATTCGTTGATTTAGAACTATCAGTCTATTAAATCAATCTTTCTGCTCCAAATTGAGTGGTGTAGTAGTTAACTGAATCTTACATAAAAAGTGGGGGTTGCCAAGGCAATATTGCACTAGTAATTCATCATTTTGCAACTATATATGAGTATTAGTACGAGCACTATTTAAAAAAAAAAAAATCACTATGTTAGCAATGACCACGACTTAAATATTATGATAAATAAATATTATTAGTCATGATTAAATAAAATCAAAATAAAAACTTAAACTTTTATCACAATTAATCAATATTCGCCATGATTTGACTTTTATCACAATTAATCAATATTCGCCATGATTTTGGTCATGACTCATGTTTTGACCACACTTGTAAGAAACAACGGCTAATGGCTGTTGCGAAGCCGTGATTGATTTGTATTTGCCATAATTTTCTTTTTTTCTTCTTTTGGCTATAGTAACTAATCATAACGAAAAATCATATTTTTGTTAATTTAGCCGATCCTTATTCTTTTATCACAATTAAATGATATTATTACATATATAAAGCATGATTAATGCAAAATGTAACATAAGTTTGTAGTAAAAAAATTCCAAATAATTATCAACAATATACATATATGTGAATATGCATTGAGACATTGATGCTTAATTGTATATATATCTATACTATATAAAAAGGAAATTGGCTCCATACTCACAAACAACGATTAGTAACACCGCCGCACCAATTTTTTTTTAAAGTCAAAAATGCCCTTCAAGTAATAAGATAATTAACTCATTCCACTTTCTAAATTATACATTAACTAATAAATTAATTTTCTTTTTTAGTATCATGTATTGATTTGTATATTTGACTTTTATTTATAATATATCTTAATATAAAAAATTATTATATGCACACAAAAACCACGTTCCACGACGGTTAGTTTCATAATAGAGTAGGTGCCACTAGTGTGCAAAAAATGGTGGGCACATCCATAAATATCTCAACAAAGTCAAATACAAGAAGTCACCTAAATGGACATCGAGGTTCATTGCAGCTGCTAATTTGGTAGACTTAAAGGTTCGAATTAATATCCTCTAAAAGGGAAAAAATAAAATAAAATCTTCATTTAAGACCCTATCTTTTAAATAAAATGATTATTTAATTTGAAAGCAAATGAATTGAAATTCCTTTGACTATTAATAATTAACAGGACCACTAGAAAAAAAAATGATTATTAGCTGTAATTTTAATAACTATGGACTAAAAACTATGGTAAATAAATTTTATTGATCATGGTTAAATTAAATCGTTGCAAAAATATAATTTTTTTATAAAAAAAAAAAAAAGTTATTTGTCATGGCTAAGAGCCATGGCAAATGTTTTAGCCGCTCTAACAGCTGATACCACGGCCAATAACATTTGTATGGTTGTGGTCAATGACTATTTGCTATAATTTTTTTATTTTAACCATGATAATTAGTCATAATTAAATATTATATTTTTTTATAGTGGACGTATATTCACTTTAACCCCTATATAATAAAAATAAAATATATCAAATAATTTCCCTCTGAATTGCATTCGCCAACGTTGTTAATAAAAATTGATTCATAAAAGAAATTTGAAATACAGAAACCTTTTTTTTTTTACCTTTGTATTATGAGTCAACGAAGAGAATAGCAATATAAATATGTCAGAGAATTATATATATATATATATATATATATATGTATATATATGTATATATGTATATATATATGTATATATATGTATTTTTCCAAATAAAGCATTTACATGCAGAAGGACATGAGTGAAATATTCTTAAAAAGGGCTATCCTTTGTGGTCTTTTTGCATACTATTGTTCCAATACCCTAAAAAAAATAATATTTAAATTTGTTACAAACAAATATTTTTTTGGATGAAAACAATTTTAATCTTATCACTGTATAATTATTGGTAACAAGAATTGTGCATAAAATTACCACTATAGATAATTAGTGACGCGTCTATAGTTAGTGAAATAAGTGACAATAATTGATATTATTACTAGATTGTCACTATACGTGTGTCACTAATTATTTATAATGACAATTTAATATTGCACAATATTTTGTCATTAATTCTTGCTAATTATAATTTTATAGAATAATTATTTATCATTATTAAAATTTGAGAATTTAGTATTGTGACAAAATTAAAATTCTTATCACTAACTATATATAATTAGTGACAATATTATCATTGAAATTTTTTGTCGATAATTTTCTATTTTCTTGTAGTGAAGATCAATCTAACCAAATGCACACTAGAAAAAAAATTACTATTATGTATAATATTAGTAGTTACGGCTAAAAAATCATGGTAAATAGTTACTATTAACTACGGTTAAATAAAATCGATACAAAAAACTATCTTTTCCATCATGAAAAACAATTTGCCCCAACTAAGAGTCATGGTCAAAACATTTGCTAGAGCTTTTAGCCATGGCAAATGTTTTAACCATCATCGTGAAAACCACGGCCAACAATCGTTGCGTGGTCGTGGTCAATAATTATTTGTTACGACTATTTATTATTAACCATAGTAATTAACTGTAGTTGAATGCTATAATTCTTCTAGCGACAGGAGTAGAATATTGCATAGAGTATATCGCACTATTCAATCCATCAAACCAAATATGGGTTTATGTGTCCTGATAATTTACCATACAAATATACAAAGATATCCTACTTAAAGGGCGTTTGGGTGAGTTTATAAACTCTTTAAAACATGATCTTATAAAATATTTGAGAGTTTATAAAATGATATAAAAGTATTTGATAGGTTTTTCAGATCTAGAAAAGAGGTTATAAAATATAAAAGTAAGACGTTAAGAACTTATAAGCTCTTTCAGGAAAAAACGAAAAAAAATAGAAACTTAACAAATTTCTTCAAATTAATTATAATTTATTATTACTAATATTTTATAAGCTTTATAATTTTATTTTATTTAAAAATTTCATGAACTTATTTTTAAAATAAAATCCAACATATTTTATTTTATTTGAATATTTGAAAGATATCTTTTCTTCTTTTATTGTTTTCTTTTTCCAATGTTTCTTCAATATCTTATTTAAAAACGATACTGCAAACCTAATATATATAAAAGTAATATTATTTTCAGAAAATAATTTTGAAAAGAATCTTCAACATAATAAAAAATATGAAAAATAAGAATTTCAAAAATTATGATTTGGAGATCCTTTCAATTAGACATGATAATATTAATTTAATAAAAAATATAGAATATAATATAGATCTTAAAAAGAAATATATGGCTAAACTTTTTTAAAAACATCTGATAAGCTTCTACATCTTAAAGATATTTTAAGAGCTTATAAATTGTTAGGGTGTTTGTCATAACACAGTATTTAATTGATAAAATGACTAAAATGGACATGATATCATTAAAATCAAATAAGTTGCTACTTCTTGATATATTTTATTTTAAATTATTTTTCGAACGTTTTTATAATAGTACACATTAGTTTAATTTCAAATAAAAAATTAATACATAATCCTTTTACAAACAAAAAATGACAAATTATTACCTAATTTTTTTAATAAAAATAATATATATATATATATATATATATACATTCATACTCATCGAATATTAATATTGGTATATAAATTGATATTTTCTTTATTAGTGCAATAACTATTTCTAGTCCTATAATTTATAGTATTTTGAATTTATATTTTTCAGCAAATATAATATCAACACCAATATTTTTTTTATTTAATTATAATAATTTATTATTATATAATGAAGCTGTTTTCTCTGTTTTGAAATAAAATTCTTTAAATTCTAGAGAGAGAGAGAATGGGGGATATTTTTATCTTATGATATAATTATTTAATATAGCTTATAAGATATTATAAAAAAAAATAGGAAAATTACATTTTTTTTAAAAGAGCTTATAACATTCATAACATCTTATTTTGAGATCTTATAAGCTTTTTAAGAAAAATTTACCCAAACAAGTATGAGAGCTTATAAACTCTCAAACATTTTGGCAATCCCAATGGCAGCTTGGGAATCACAATGTAAGGAGACCAGTATAGGTGACCCATAAGAACACATCTCTCAACAAGTTTTTCAACTAATCAACTTCTTAACCTGCTAACTCAAGAGCTATAAATTTAAATTTCATAATAGCGCGAGCAATATGAGTCTATTTTTTATATTTTCAGGAAATAGCTCCACCCATAATAAATAATAGCCACGAGTAGAACTCACTTCATCATTATTAATTATCTAGTTTGCATCACAAAACCCTTGTAACACTACACGAAATTTGTTAAAGTGCAAAGACAAGTCATCAGCATAACTTCATAAGCATTAAGAATATACTTATACATCTTCCACTCACATTTCAATACATGGAAAAAAATCTCTCGATATACCTTTACTCAACAAGGCCCCGAACAAAGAATTGTTGCGTTTGAATCCCAATAATATATAAAACAGTTTCTTACATTAGTATTTGATATTTTGAAAAGCCTTAACTTGTATAGTGACACTCATACATTGCTACCATTTCACTGGATTGAAATAAATTTTACGAGGATATAACATAATAAAGATAGAGAAGGAAACAAACTAATAGTTGAAGGAGCAATCTTTTAATAGGACTGAAATTCCAATTGTCAGTAGATTTGTGTTTAATGTTTTCTACATAAACTGGCCACATTTTTATGTCATAACTTTCAACATCTCTCACAAATGAGTCTTAGTTTAATTGGTGAAGTTGAGGCCTTATGATATTAGATGTCATGGGTTTGAATTCTGCTATATGTGTGGAATGTTGTTTCTATTGTATAGTAGGTGTTGTTTCTACTGCAATATAGTAGGCATTTGTTTTTTTAGTAAGAGCAATGAATTATTATTAATTGAAATAAATTGATTACAATTATTCATATCAACATCCCACGCGTAGCCGGATTTGAATCAATGACCTTAGGCCTCAGTTTCACCAACTAAACTATGTCTCATTAATCTACATAGTAGGTATTGTCTACTGTAATAGTATCACTTAAAAAAGAAAAACTTTCAACATTTCTTAATCTCACTCTAAATTGTAATCTCCAAGGGATCATCTATCCACAAATTGAGAGATTTATGTGTGATTAGCATTCATCTAATACTAGTATCATAATTTCCAAATAACAAGATGTCACATTTTCCTTCTATTACCAAATCCACAGTATTTCTCTCTTCCGATTTTTCCAATAACTTACACCTCTACTAGCCATTTTCCCCATTATCTACCCACCAAGTCCGTAATTTTCAAAATTATATATTATAGCATGGAGGCAATGCTAGAATGAGAAACTAGCATTCAGAATCACCAATAGCTTAAGTCTTTTTTTAAAATAGAAAAACTCATTACAGCACTTAAGTAATAAGCCTCACTGGACCATTTGATCACAACAAACTTCTCACTAGAAGTGTGGTCCTGATTTTCGTGGCAGAGTGTTGGAACAGCAGATTAGTATCACTCAGGAAAAAAGAGCGAAAAATACAAAAAAAGAGAGAGAAGAGAATTCAGATTCAATTTATGAAATGAAGAAGGGACGCATGCTATTTATAGAGGCGGCATCAATACTTCAACTAGTTCAACCACCATTTCCTCGACCAACCTCACCTGAATTTCCTCAACCAACCTGATACGGCGTATCTGGTTTCATCAAATAAAAAAAAGTAGGGAAGCCTTGATCTCTTATTTTCTCATAAATCGCAACTTGATCAAGCTATTTTCGAGTTAAAAATAAAGAATTGAAAGTACATAATTTTATAGCTTTTTAGTAGTCGCACCCTACATATATTAATTAAAAAGTAGATAACAAAGATTTGAAATAAAAATTTCAATCCGATATGGCCCGACTGAATTCCTAGCATCCCTGAGAGGATTTTATAGCCACAATAAAAGTCAATCAACTGAATTAGAAAAGGGTCTTGCAACGTTGTTATGAATTCAAGTGCAAGTAGAATTCTGGACATAATCAGCTGATCATGCAGCCAATTCTTGATCATAATAACATGTCATTTCTACGATACACGAAGTAGAACAAATATCTGTTTCTGTTGTTCAAATTCAAAGCCATAAATTGAAAAATCATACAGATAGGACCTTTACAATCTTTTAGTTCATCCTCTTTTCATCACCCCAGTGCACCAAATATACCATTGAGTACCAAAATGGTTTCCTCCTTGGCCTTCACCTATCCCTCCCGTCACTGGCGACGACTTCAAATTCTCTCTCAAGAGCTGCTCTTCTTGCCGTCTTTTGCAGCCGTCCCGATTGGTTTGGCAAGAGTGCGTCTCATCGCCTTAACTCCAAGCGGGCTACCTTTGCTCTGTATTACAGTAATGAAATCAATGAATAAGCAAAAACAACCAGCAGCAGCAGAAAATGGAAAAAATTGCACAAATGGAGATCAGTCATACAATCGAGCAGGTGCCAGCGAAAATGTTGCAAACTGGATACTCGTGCGGGCAGCAACTGGAATAGTCTTCACAGCAGGTGGCTCCCTCAAGTGGGCAGCAGCCCCACTCAAGGCATTCCCCGAAGTACTCAAAGGTGCAGCAACAGGTGTCGCTTTCAGGGCATGCATAGTAATCATCGCAAACAGATGGCGGTTTGACTGGAGAAGGAGGAGAAGGAGGAGTAGGCCCAGGGTTGGGAGGATTTTGGCCTGTCTTGATCGGGTAAGAGGGCTCAATTGCAATTCCACATAGGCCGCTTTTGGATTTAATGTTCCGCTGCATTCTTACGTAGCCCTTCTCTCCCCAGCTTGCACCCCATGAGTTCCTGACGATCCAATAATCGACACTGTTTTCGCTACCATATCCCACGACATTAACACCGTGGTCCAAGTCCACGCCACACCTCCAGTGAATATACCCTGCAGAGATTTCCAGGAAACTAAGGTTTAGATAATGTGAAGAAAGTATGCATGTAATCCATTTGACCCTACTGCCACAAGCAGCAAAGCTATAATAAAGTCTTGATCTGTGCTCAGTAGAGACCATGGTTCCTGTTGCAAATTCTATTTCATCTTTCTGTTCCATTTAAATTGTACACGCAGTACATACAAAAATTACGTTTTATTTAAGGAAAGATTCTGTAAACGTAACGCGGCATGTATTCCAAATCTCAGGCAAGGAATTTTATTTCACATTGACAGTAAAAGCTTACAGATTCATATAATTGGAAGTCCCTCCCACCGCCTTCAATGGCGACGCTGATGGGCTGACTGGCCACCGCCTTCTGCAACGCCTTCTCATTACTCGCAGGAACATCTTCGTAGCTATCAATAGACACAACTTTGGCATTTTTCTGCAAAACAAAACAACAAAACCATCGAACATTTACACTCTCCATCGAGTAATTTCCTCTTTCTCATAGCCAAGAAAGAAAGAACTCAAAACAAACCCTGTACTGGTCGCATCTGCCGTCCCTGCCGGTGTACGGATAATCCTCCTCAGTGTCGATCCCTCCGTTCTTGATAATGAACTGAAACGCATAGTCCATGAGACCCCCATTGCACCCTTCGTCGTACGACGTATCACAGTCCACCAGCTCTTGCTCAGAAAGTGAGATCAAATTCCCAGTAACTATCTGGTTTATACCTTCCACAGAGGCAATTGTTGAGAAAGCCCAGCAACTCCCTTCAGTTACAAGAATTCAAACAAGACAACATTAGATTATTAAGGTCAAACATTCTTCATTACACATAAAAGTGTAAACATAAGTATCATTCACAATCTTCAGACATTGTCAATGTCCTAAGGTGTGGGTAGAGCCCATGCAGCCGCCCTAATGTGGACCATAGAAAGTAATGTAATAAATGACTTCATGCATGAGGCAAGGTGTGGTAGGTGGGCACCACCCAAGTTAATATTGCATTTAAAGGAGTTCAAAATATCTCTCAACTAGCAAACAGCCACCACAATACCACATTATTGGCCCATAATCTGCTCCAAAACCAGAAAAATATCATCTTTGCACTCAAAAGATTTATTTGTACGAAGGGTAAATTAAAACGGGCTCCCCTGAAATTTATCATAAATAATTACAAATATTTTCCTAAATTTACAAATATCTTAGTAACTCCCAAAAATTACAAATATCTCCTAAAATGAGTTATCACGCATGGGTATTTATTGTGGTATTTACAATTGTAAGGAGATATTTGTAATTTTTTTTTAAAAAAAAGTATTTATAATTATAGCAAATCTTAGAAGAGCCCAGAGTAATTTATCCTTAAACGACAAACAAGTTATGCCAAGTCACTTTTCATTTCAATAATATATCTACAACCTCTTGCATGACATATTTTGCCCACTAGATTCTCTCCCAAAATACCAGGAACATACTTGTTTTTTTTTTTTTTAGAATTTTCTGTGGTTGTGATCAGTTTTTGGTTATCCAAAACACCGCCAAAAATATCTCGAATATTTGTCTGTATCTTTACAAAATACACAATTCAATATATTTTAATTTATTTTTTATTCATCTTATATTAATTCAAAATACAAAAATTAAACAGAATCAAGAACTTCCCAAGAAAAAAGTATTATTTGAATCAAATTTGACAGAAACAAATTAATTATAGTGATTGGTTAATTTTTTTGAATTACATACCAATCATATTACAAACTAATTGCACTTGTTATATTACTGGTTCAGGTCGGATTATCTAGCTAGAATTTTCTTCTATATTAATTAACTTATTATTCTATATTAATTTATTATTTTATATATATTTTTTATTAAATTTATAAACACTTTATTTTAATTATTATTCACAAAAATTGGTCACACATAAAGTGTGCCACAAATTACTAATAAAAAATAAATCTAAAGCCAATCAACAAAGAAAGACCCCTTTTCTATTAAATTAAAATAAACAAATTTATAGCTTCAATTTCAATAATTTAACTATTTTCTGAAAAGAAATCGAAAGTAAAAAAGAGAGAAAAAGGGAAGTAAAATAGTTACCACAGCCGCCCTGATCCTTGATCGGAGCGACGGCGCCTTTCTCTCTCCAGTCAATGGAGTCCGGCAAGCTGTCGCCCACCTTCGGCTCGTAGCGGTCGCTCTTCACCTTAGAAAACCGGCGCTTGGCGTCGGTCCTGGTGCCCATATAAGTTCTCCGGTACTCCTCGTTGGAGAGATCGGCGAAGCGGTTCAGGCCGAGCTTGTAGGTCCGGTTGGGCATGGCGTTCTGCTCCTCTATGTACCTCAAGTTGTCCTTAAAGATCTCGAACCGCTTCTCCTTCTCCCCCAACGCGTTGTACGACTTGCCGTGCTTCACCATCCACGACTCGTACATGGACATCACCTCCTCGTCAGTCCGGGCTCCGTCTTTCACACCGCCATGGCGCTCGTCGTAGGATATGATGGACATATCCGAGCCCAGAGACTCGGCCAAGAACACAGAAAGGAAAAGGAGCAGAAAAGAGAGAGAAACGGCGGAAAACGACGGTGCAGCCATGTTTGAGCTTCACGGACTGTGGAGAAGATTGAAGGGTGGAGATTATAAAGGGAGAGTGGAGGGGTATTTGGGGAAATCTAAAGAGTGACAGCCATTGTTGTTTCTTGTTGCGATGGAGTTCTTGAAGATGTGCGAGTATGTGTTTTACTCATAGAGAAACAAACAAGGAGTGAATATTGGAAAGTAGAGAGAGAGAGAGAAGGAGAGAGAGGATTGATGAGTAGCGAGTAGGAGATGGGCATGTGGATATGAAGTGATAGGTTGACAGTGAAATGATAGGCAGCATGGAAAAGATCAGAGAGTTCTTGCAATGGGGCCAACAGGTAATTTTTTTTAAGGATAATTACATTTCCCTCCCCAAAAAATTTGGTATAATTATATATAAATTTTTTATGGTTTAAAAAATTACATTTAGCATTCTTAATATTTGCTTTTATCTGATAAAAAGTTCATTCATTAGTTAAAATTCACCGAATGTGAAGATATTAACAAAAAAAGATGGAAAAAACTTTATATTTATCTCCAATTGACTTATTACTGATTTATTACAAGTTAAATAAATATTTTTATGTTCAAATTACCTTTATACGTCTTCATCCATTAATGCACTAAAAATGGTCTATATTTACCGTTATAAGGATAATTTAGTCAGAAAAAAATTATTTGACATGTAATAAATTAGTAAAAAGTCAATCGAAGGTAAATATTAATTTTTATTCAATTTTTTGTTAATATCATCAAATTTGTTGAATTTTGACTAACGCAAGAACTTATCTGTCAGACAGAAACAAATCTCATTAGTGCTACATGTAATTTTCCAAATCAAAATGAGCTACGTGTAATTACACCAAACTTGAGGAGAAGGGATGTAATTTCCCCCTTTTTAATTATTTTTCCTTCATTTTTCTAATTTTATTTTTTTAATTATCCAATTAAATTGTGTTAGAATATTCAAAATAAGGACTTTGAGACAACCAAAAAAGAGAATTTTAAGATAAGATATGGAATTTCACTATCACCGTAGAAGTATACAAGCCAAGATAAGGTTTAGAATTCAGGTTGCCGTTGCTTGTGATTTTATCTCATCTCGTTTTATTTTGATGAAAAACATCTAGATGAAATAAATTTGATCGATATATATATATATATATATTATATATGATTGAATATGATATAAAAATAAAATAGCTATAATCGATGTGATATGTAAAATATGTTGAGTAAGAAATAATATATAATGGCTATAGTTGCCGTGATGTGTTTTTTTTTTTTTTTTTTTTTTTTTTTTGAATTGTGTTTTCACTACATGAAATTGATTATTCTGTATCATCTACCACGGTTAATAAATTTAATTTTAATTTTACTATTTTATTCTCTTTATAATAATTTTATTCAACTTTATTGTTTTTAATTTATCTTTAAAATTTTATATTTAGAGTTGATATTGAATTTTTTACATAATTTAATAATTATCAAATTTAACCTTTGACATATTAGATATTTTCAAATTTTTGTTGTTTATTTGCTATATTATCTAATAATATTATTCATACATTACAAATTAAATGGCGATGATTAATTAATAAAATTATACCTTTTTTTCAATCATGCAAATAATTAAATAATTATATTACTTAGTGGGAGTATTATTAAATTAATTATTTATTTTTTTATGAATTTTTAAAAAATAAATATAAAATATACTAATCAAAATAAAATTGATTACTTTTGTGAAAGAAGAATTATTATTAACAAACAACAAATGTAAATATAAGAAAAAATAGTATATTTTAACAAATGGGGACAAATGGTCCTTAATCAATTAGGTCTGTTTTGAAAGTGATTTTTCCCCCAAATACTATCCAATTTAGATTTTTTACTTTTTTTGCAAATCATATCCACTTTTAATTCTACTACAACTTCTAACTTTTTCTACAAAAAACCACTTTTCTAAAAGTAGAAATTTTTGCAAACACTCCGTATAGGTATTTCAACAAGACTGCATTCGGATTAAATGATTTGCATTTCATTTAAATGTATTTGGAAAATTCTAAATTTAAAAAATTTCAAATCTTTTTTTTATCTAATTTTGAACTATGTTTTATTTTAAAATTTATGAATTTCAAATTCTTGTAATATAAAATTTTTTTTAAAAAATTCTTCGTTCAAAATCAAATTTATCAATCCAAAACGAATATGATTTTATGTATATATTTTGGTCAAAGGTGGTGACTGAAATTCAAATAGTCCATCTTTATTTTTTCTTACCAAAAGAAAAACTTGAGACGTCAAATGTGAAAGGGAAAAGATTCGCAAGAGAAAATTTAGGAGAATTACATTTTGGTCTCTAAATATATCATTTATTCGAATTCAGTGCATAAATAATCAATACTTATACTTTTGATTCCTAACTTGACACTTTCTTTTTATGATTTTAGTTGATTGATTATTAAATCAGACAAAATTGATTTCTTTTTTCTTTTTTTTTCTGCCTCCTTCCCAACCTCGGGAGTGTTGTAGATTTTTCTTTAATTTAATTTAGCAGTCAATCGACAGAAATGACCAAAATAATTAAAAAAAAAAAAACATATGTGAGGATCAATAGTTCAAATAATGATTGTTTAGGGACTGAATTGAATAAATAATATTATATTAAGGACTAAAAATATAATTTTCTTGAATATATAAATAGTCTTTTCGAGAAACCTTGTTCATGGGCCAACACGAAGTGGAGACCACATTGGAGCTGTAAGAAAATGCATTTGGATAAATGGATTTATAAAGTGAACTGAAGATTCCTAATAACAAATTACTTTGAATTTGTTTGGGTGATTTTAAATTTAAATGACTTAAAATACTTCGCCTCAAATTTTGAATTATAATTGTTGAATATTGAAGAATTTAAAAAAAAAATTCTTGTGAAGTAACTTAAAATTATTTCTCTAAGTTATTTTCAAAAATCAAAATCCATCAATTTGAATGCAGTCTTAAATGCTATCGTAATTGAAAAGAAATTGATAATTTATAAAAAAAATATTAAAAAAATTATGAAGTCAATACTTCAATTCATCTAAAGATAATTTTGTAATTTTATTGCAAGTAGATAATTGTAATGTAAACTATGAGGGTGACTTTGGATTTTCAAGACGCAAAAAATAAATAAATAAATAAGTAATATGGTTGTTTTTTAAAGTATAAGATTATATGTTTCCGAGTTGTGGAAATATTTTTTAAGTATTAAAATTCTTCTATAAATAGTTCGGACGTGTTTCACACATATGCTTGTACTTAATAAATTTTCGATTTGAAACTCAATTCCGCCTCGTTACTCAAGGTATTGTTTGCTCTAATTTTATACGAGTCTTATAATTTTGTCCTAAAAACATATCTCTTTAAAGAGATGAGACAGTAGGGCTTATAAATTGTTGAAACTCCTCGTCTGCAATCAATATGAAATATTTGTCTAATCAAGGGATATAATGTATTTTACTCTAAAATTTACGGAGAAGATATAACTAAGAAATCGACAATTTATGTATATGATGTTTCGTTTTTTTCAGTAAACGGGTAGGGGTTTAGGGCAAAACCCCTGTCTGGACATAGGTGAATTTAATCCAAAATAATATATATGAAATTTATATTTTCAAGATTAATTCTAATTAGACATAATTTTATTTCTATTTCCAAGATTAATCTTGCGTACATGAATAGCTACCATCCGGACTGATAGATTTTTTTTTAAATGGTAGTTAAATAATCACATTTCGATATCACAGTAAATAAAGTTATACATTAAAATTGAATATAAAATGAAATAATACAAACATATCTAATGGTTCTAAAACCATAACCCTGAATTGGTTCATGGAACTCGTAGATTACTGAACAATATAGGGTAACATAAAGACTTCATACAAGTTTTCTTTTCATTTATTTGAGGTGAAGGTGATGAACTGTTATTATTTAGAATAAATCAATTACAATCATTCACGTCGAATATTTATATCTAACAAAGTAAGACAACTATAATAATCATACATTGATCAATAATATCATATAAATTATAGCTAAACAACACCTATTATTATAATAGAAAGACAACACTTACTACACAGTAAAACAATATCTTATACATTGACAGAGTTCGAAAGAATTTCAAACTTTGCCAACTAAAAATTGTTGGCTTTCCATTTTGAGAATTGTTCTCTGAAAATGCAAGCAATTTTAGAGTAGTAACATTTCAAGATTTGAATAATTATTGGATTAATTTCAAATTTGAGGAGAAAAAAAAATAGTCAAAGCTAGATTTCTATCCGCCAATGACGCCTAGTTCAGTTGGCGAAGTTGAGGCTCCATAATCTTAAGAGATCATGGGTTCAAACCCCGCCAGGTGCATGGGATGTTGTCTGTTATACGGCATAGTAGGAGTTGTTATATACTGCATAGTAGGAGTTGTTGTCTACTGTAATAGTAGGTATTATTGTGCAAGATATGATTATTGTAATAATCTATGTTAGATATTGAAGTCGACAGGAATGACAGTTTCCTATTATAAAAAAAAATTATGAGTTTGGATCCTATTATTTTCTTTTTAATATGTTAATCTATTTAAAAATATTTATATATGAAATTATTTTTTAATTTGAATATAAAAATAATATATAGTAATGAATCAAATCTCAAAAAAGTAATTGGCCCAATCTCGTTGGTAGGGTCTAATTCAAGTGGGGAAACCAAAATTCTGATTAGATTTTCTATTCTAGATTATATAATATTTTTTTATTTAATATATGCACAAAATGTATACAAAATTGTTTATTAAATAAAATCATAATGTAATTTTTATACATGTCACACGTATAAATTAAATAAAATGAAAAAACACAGTAAAGAAATAATAATCTTTAGTTAGGGTGGGACTTGGCGGATTTGATTTTCTAATTTAAATTATTTGCATTTTAATTTCATTTAATATATATACACACCATATATATAAGGATGAAATCATGTATTTTATTTAGAATTTTCTTTTTGGATTATTAAATGGCCTTTTTTTTAGATTTAATATAATTACATGTAGACTTCTTGTGATTTGGAATACCATTTCTACAATTTGTGATGTTGTTTACATCCAATAAATAGGCCTATCCCTTACTAAAATTCACAAAACTTGCCGACACTTTGGAAAAATTGAATGAAAGTTCATATTTGTCTGCAATTGACTTACGAAGTTATTGCACGTCAAATATATATATATATATATATATATATATATATATTATATATATTTATCAAACTATCTTTATAAAAGTGAAGATGTATCTCCTCACATGCATCAACATGTGAAGACATACGTATTAGTGTAATTTAGTTAGAAAAAAATTGTTTCTTTTGCAATAAGTCAGTAATAAGTCAATCGGGAATTTTTATTGGCTAAAATGCATTTTACCCCCCTGTGTTTTGTTGAAAAAGCTAAAAATCCCCCTGTGTTTTCGAAATAGGCTAAACCCCCCCTGTGTTTTGTAAACCTCAGCAAAAAACACCCTTTTCGTTAGTAATTAACGGAAAGTGCGTTACACGCGCCCCTTGTGCGTTTGGGCATGTTTTTTGACTGATTTTGACTTTATTTTTGAATGTCTTTTACTAAAATACCCTCATGGTATTTATATATTCACATGTATGTATTTTTATTTGTTTTGAGTGATTCTTTTGCATTTTCATCTATTAAAAAATAAAAAATATATTGACCTAAAAACTTGAAAAAAAATTATATATATTTTTGAAAATTTATAATTAAATTGAAATATTAAATCAAATTATATTTAAATTTAAATCATTTTTATAATTGTAAAAAAATTGAAATTTAAAAATTATAATTGTGAAATCTTTTTAATTATTTAAAATATCTAATTAATTCAATTTAAGTATAATAATTATTATAATTTTGTAAAATTATTTTTAACTAAATAAAATATATATTTAATTATTAAAAATTATTTTTTAATTAATCAAAAATATATTTAATTAATTATTATAATTATTTAAAATTAGTGTTAATTAACTAAAAATATATAAATTAATATAATTAAAATTAAAAAGAAAAAAGAAAAAACTGTGGCGACGGCGATGGCCGCCGCCCCCACAAAAAAGAGCGACAGCGACGCCGTCGCCTTCGCGGGTCTGGGCGTCGCCCGTAGAAGGCGACGCCGTCGCCATCTTCCTTGTTCTGGGCGACGTCGCGTCGCCCAGATTTCGGATGGAGAGTGGACGAGGGAGGCGGTGGGAGGGTTGCGCAGGGGGGGGGGGCGCGGGAGAGGAGGTGGAGGGTTGTGCAGGGGGGGCGCGGCGATAGGAGGTGGAAGGGTTGCGCAGGGGGGGCGCGGCGGGCTGGGTTTGGGGGTGCGGTGTCGATGATTTGGGTGGTGGGGGTAGGGTGCCAGTGATTTCCTCTGCGCATGGCGAGAGGTGGCGGGCTGGGGGTGGGGGTGGGGGTGCCGGGGATTTCCCTGCGCACGGCGAGAAGCGACGGGATGGGGTGGGGTGGGGGTGCCGGTGTCGGTGATTTGGGGGTGGGGTTGGGGGTAGGGTTGCCGGTGTTGGGGGACGGGGGACGGGGAAGGGGAGGGGTGGGGGGATTAATTTCTTTTTTACAATACATATTTTTAAGCAATAAAGTATCAGCCCTTGATACATTTAAAATCCAACGGTTAAAATTAATTGATTAGATCTGACGGTTCTGATATAATTAATACAAATCTAACGGTTATTAAAATACGAAAT
This sequence comes from Sesamum angolense, assembly GCA_034509725.1. Taxonomy (NCBI): domain Eukaryota; kingdom Viridiplantae; phylum Streptophyta; class Magnoliopsida; order Lamiales; family Pedaliaceae; genus Sesamum; species Sesamum angolense. The sequence goes on from JACGWL010000012.1 coordinate 8,460,895, forward strand.
AATATATATTAAATAAGGGTATGATGGTCATTTTTTAAAAAAGTTAACGTCGTTAGTTATATTTAACGAAAATGAGCGATTTAGCTACATTTAAAAAACACAGGGGAGTTTTTAGCCTATTTTTAAAATAGAAGGGGGTTTTTAGCGGACTTTTTAAAACACATGGGGGTTTTATGCATTTTAGCCATTTTTATTCAAGTCTTCTGGTTGATATCAACAAATTTCGTGAATCTTGACTAACTGATGAATTTATTTGTTAGACGTAAACAAACGTCACCATATATTAAATATAATTTTTCAAATTATATGAAATTTACGTAATTAATTACACTAAAAATTAAAAAAAAAAGATAACATAATTATCTAAAAAAGAATTTACCCGTAACATGTATATTTATACTAATATAAAAAAAGGAAAGGGGATGCATACTCACAAACGGCGGTTAGTGACACCGTCGCACTAATTTTTTTAAAATCAAAAATGCCCTTCAAGTAATGAGATAACTAACTCATTCCATTTTTTAAATTATACATTAACTAATAAATTAATTTTTCTTTTTTAGTGTCATATATTTGATTTGTATATTTTGCTCTTATTTATAATATATTTTAAAATATAAAAAAAATATTATATACACGCAAGAACGGTGTGCCACGATGGCTAGTATTAAATAAAATAAAAGATACAAAAAATTTTAAAATAAAAATCAAATTGGGGGACATGGAGGATAGTAAGCCACGTTGAGCATCAGAACTGGCGGTGAAATGGAACTCTCTTGTCACCATCTTCAGTATAGCCAACTCTCATCACACTCGCAATATCCACTTTTTATTACGTACATCCAATGTTTTTGGAGTGTTCGATTCTCTCTATCCATGTAAGAGCTATTTTGCGTGTAACATGTAAATATCTTAAAGGATAAATTTAATAAATTTTATTAAAATTTAATATAATTATAAGTATTTTTATTATTTAATATTTGATAAAATTTTATAATTTTTGGATCAGATTTTGAAATTCAATTTTGTGCTTACTGTATTTATTTTTTTTGTAAAAAAACTAAAAGTTCATAAATAAATGTGACGAGATGGATGAAAAAATTGTCCATTTTAATCCGCAGAAAAAATTTCATTGAGTTTTATAAAATAAGTAAAAATTGTATAATTTATAGTTCATAAGGACATTATGATCAGTTCACCATAAAAATAAATGAAAACCTGACGATCTGAGACTAATGAATTGGGTTAATTATTGGATGATCGTTAAATTAAGAAAGATTAGTAATTTTTTAAACCATAAAGGGTATTTATAATTACTCCAAATTTTAAAGGATAAATTATATTAAAATTTAATATAATTATAAAATATATTTTTTTCAAAAAATTATAAATAATTTTTTTTAATATCTGCTAAAATTATATCATTTTTGGATCAAGTTCTGAAATTCAATTTTGTGCTTACTGTATTTAAAAAAAAAAAACTAAAAGTTCATAAATAAATGGGATGAGATGGATGAAAAAATTGTTCATTTAATCCACAAAAATATTTATTGAATTTAACAATATAAGTAAAATCGTACAATTTATAGTTCATAACAGCATTTTGATCAGTTCACTATAAAAAATAAATAGAAAACGACGGCCGGAGACTAATGGATTGGATTAATTGTTGGATAATTGTTCAAATCAAGAAAGATTAGTAATTTTTCGAATAATAGAGGTATTTATAATTATATCAAATTTTGAATTATAATTTACCCTATTTTAAAAATAAGTATGTGATTTTTTAAAAATTATCTTGATTCGTGATAGCAACATAAGCAAAAATTATCCAAAAATAAATTATTTTGCAACTTGCCCCATTTTCTTGGGCCTATAAAATTTAAAGTTGCTTAATATATCTGGCGCATTTTTCAATAATCACTTTTGAGATTAAATTTTATTCAACAGTATTTTGATGAAAATTATAATTTATAGTTGTTAATCTCATACCAACTATTTTTCACATAATTATCAAATTATGCTCATTCATTAGTTTTACAATTCTTTCATTACCTTTAAAATAAAGCTTGTACTTATATAATTCGTTATAAAATTATTAATTCAAATGTCGTAATTATTTTTTAAAATTAAATATATCCAAATCAATTATTTTATAATTAATTACGCAACTACATGCTGAACTACTGGGCCATGATGATTGCATCCGGTCAAATTTTAGATATGTATGTTTTTAAGAACATTGACGAGATCCTCAATTTATGATAGACGATTCTCTTTTTATTTTATATATAAAAAAAGTTAAAATGACTTCGAATTTAATCACCAACATTATGGATCAAGATACGTTTCAAAAATAATAAATTATTAGTGAAAATACTTATAATTACACATCAACACAGATTTCATGTGCAGATCATATCTAATTTTTTGTTAAAACAGACAGTCAAACTAGCAGAAATACGAAATGTGCAAAAGATCGTCAAATTTAGGGAACAAAATCGAGGATCAATATAATTAGAGGTCGAAATCAAATAAGTGATTAATATGGACAAAAAAAGTAATAATCCCAATATTTACCAAAGAAAAAGGAATTTTATTTTTAGATGATACAAAGTCGCACCTCTACCGGGTAAAAGCGGGCCAAAGACAATGACAACTTATAGTCTTGACAAAAGTTGCTACATTACTTCTTTACTATTAAAGAGTGTCAAATTACAACAGTTGGTCTACCAACGATGTCTTGACTTAACGGTTAGGTTAAAGGTCGAAATTCTATTGATAAATTTGAAGTTATGGGTATGAGTCTCGCCGAATGTATGGATATTTGTCTGATTTTATGCAAGTGTTTTATTTAACTTTACATGAGTTATAGTAATTTATGTATTATTGTTTTTAGTCATATTGATATATTGATTGTGACGGAGGTGCATATTATCTAGTGAAAAAATATAAAAAATACCCCCTCGTATATGGTTAAAATGGCATAAAACCCCAGGATCAAAATATTTTCCACATATTAGTGTAATATATCTTAAGCGGGGCACATGTTTGTGTAAATTTTTGCCACTGAACAAAAAATGTACTTATAATTACAATTACAATCTTAAAGGGTATAACTGTAATTTCACAAAGCACAGACAATGATTATGTATTTGAACCAATCCTCAATGAGTGTCGAAGTAATTTACCTTATTTGGTATTACATATTAATGTGACAATAATAAATATAAGTGTGACAGCACCGCCTAATACGAAAATATGATAAAAAAAAAATCGTTCACCAGCAAATTGATTTCTTTGGTCAGCTTATTATTTATTTATTTTTAATAACTTTCAAAATTTCTCTATTTTTCCTCCTCAAATTTCCACGTCTCTTTCTTTTCTCGCAATTGTAATTTCTTTTCTTTTTATTTTCAATATTTTATTTTAATTTACTCAATTAAAAAAGATACTAAAATTTTGGATAAAATTTTCAAGCTAAAAAATATAAAGCTTAGATAATTAAATAAAAATGAATAAATTATACACATATATTTAAATGTGCTACTACGCAAATTTTGCATCACTAACACGTTGTTATCACTACACATATATCTAGAGAGTCTTGGGATTCTCGTTTCTAATATAGAAGATATTTTTAGGTTGCCGACAGTTGAAAAAATATAATTTTTTATTATGATTAATTATTATAATTAAAAAATATCATAATTTATACAAATTAATCACGGCTTTTCAATGGTCATTAGTCGTTGTTTTTACAAAATATGGTTAAAACATTAGTTATGGCTATGTTTTGATTATGACTAAAAATTATGAGAAATATTAATTAACTGTGATGAAAATTTAAAAATTTTACTTTAATTTTATTTAATTATAGTTAATAGTATTAATTTATCATAATTTTTAAATCAGGTTGAAAAATCAAATTTTTTTTTAGTACAACGTGGCTTGGCTTTTCATCGTAACTTCTCCTCTAAGGTCAACATCTTCACCAAACTATGCTACGTTTAAAGTTTTCTCTTTTTGGCTGATAAATAGAGAGGACACTCCACAAAGTATTAAGGAGAATTGGGTCGGGATTATATTGGTCAATCAAGATTTTTATAGTTGATTTATCATCATAAAAAACTAATATTTAATGTAAGAGTGTTTAATTTGATTAATTGAACTGAATTTAATCCAAAGTTTGATTAATTAAAATTTTATTTCGATTTGATTCGATAGAAAATCAAATTCATTTTGATCTAATTTGATTTTTGTATCGAATTAATCAAAATTAAAAAAAAAAGATAAAGTTAATTTATTAATTAATAATTCTCATAAGTAAGTATGTATTAACTATAAAATTATTTTTTTGTTTAAATACAAATATTAAGATACTTAATATTTATATATTATTTTTTATTATATTTGAATATATTTGTACTATAATATATATATATATATATACATATATATACATATATGAATTTTAAAATTTGGTATTTGGTTCGGTTAACCGAAACAAATAACCGAATCCGAATGAAATGTTGAAATTTTTTTAAAAAAAAAAATATTGAATACCAAACTGAAAGTATTCGATAAAAATCAAAATTTTTGTTTCGGTTATTGATCAGAGACTGTAGATATCTAGTCTAATAACGTAGAAATCAACACACAAACTTACATTTAGTTCAATCTGTCTGTATTATATGTGTCGATCAAGATCTTTATAGCTGACTTACTACAACAAAAAAGTAATGTCTAACGTGGGAACCAACACAAGGATTCGATCGTACATTTGATCAAAGATTTGAACACATATTGTAGGTGTGATAACGTTCGACCTTAACAAATGGGCTACAACGATTGGTGCATGGGTAAAGGATCTTCCATCTCAATTTAAAAAGTTGAATAAAAGGAATTTTTGACATCACACAAAATTTTGGTTTAGCAGTGTCATTAACCGTCGTTTGTGAGTATGGGAAGACTTTTCTTTTTACATTAGTACTAGCCGTGGTGGCACGCCGTTCCTGCATGCATATAATAAATAATTTTTCATATTTTAAAATTAAAATATATTATAAATAAGAATAAATATACAAATCAATACATGACACTAAAAAAGAAAACTAATTTATTAGTTAATGTATAATTTAGAAAGTGGAATGAGTTAGTTGTCTTATTAATTGAAGGGCATTGTTGACTTTACAAAAAATTGGTGCGACGGTGTCACTAACCGCCGTTTGTGAGTGTGGAATCTCTTTTTTTTTTATATTAGTATAGATAAATAACATCATCATATCAATATATTATTGTAATATTTTTTTCTTTTTTTAATTTTAAAAAGAGACACGTATTAATCATGTATTGTTGTAATCTTAATATATGATACCAAAGTGTAAAAAATATCCATATCCAGGCTGATGGGTCAATGTAATAGATCTAATTAATTGATTGGTGCGTTGAATTTTGAGTTGAAAAGGCACAATTAAATTAAAGGATAAGTACACTCTTTCTTTAGATGTTTGATATAATTATACATAAATCTTCTGTGGTATGAAAAATTATATCTAGTACTTTTAAAGTTTGCATCCGTCTAACAAATAAGTCCATCCATTTAGTAAAAAATCACTGAATGTATTGATATTAACAGTAAAACTGAATGAAAATTTATATCCACCTTCTATTGACTTATTACTGACTTAATGCACGTCAAATACATTTCTTCTGACTAAACTAGACTTATCACGGTGAAGATATGCCTCCTCACATTTATTAATGTGTGAAAATATATAATTATAATTTAATCATAAAAAGATTTATTTGACATGTAATAAATTAGTAATAAGTCAATAGAGGTTAAACATGAATTTTTATCCGAGTCTTTTTTTGTTAATATCAGCAAATTTCTTAAAATTTTGACTAATAGATGGACTTATTTGTTATATAAAAGCAAACTTTAGAGGTATTAAAAGTACTCAAAGAATTCCGTGTTTTTATTTGAACTAATCGAATTTAGCTTAATTTATGGAGTTCAAAATCTTACACATCGATTCATGTAATTGATTTAAATAAAATATCATTATAAATAGCTCAACAGTTGAAAAAGGAAAAAAAAAGATTACGGGACCAATAACACTTGACCAAAAAGAAAAAAAAAGAAAAAAAAAATCATTTTATGTATGAATATATTGATTTAAAATATGAAGGATTTCTTTTGAAACTCTTCCAATAAAAGTACATTTTTGTTTTAGATTTGAAACATTTGAACTTCGAGCACAAGTTTTAGATTCGACAACACAAACTTTAACAAATCGAGAAAAATATGAGCTCATGAATATTCGATTCAAGTCTTGATCAGAAAACCCTATTCAAGTCTTCGTTTCCACTTGGAATAAATTTAAATTTTCTTTTTTTTAACGTAAAAAATATTTAATTCTTTCTTTAATTTCAAAGAATTTGCATATATAATAGATAAGAACAATCATTATAGAATTTAATGATTTTTGTAAGCAAATTCTCCTTTTTTTAAAGCAAGAGCGATAAACTATTATTAATTGAAATAAATCGGTTATAATAATTCTTATTAAATATCAATATCTAACAGAGATCATTACAACAATCATACATAGTCAATAATATCAAATAAACTAAATTTAACGAGTACTACTATGCAATGAAAACAACACTTTATAAAGTAGATACAACATCCCATGCATATGGCACTAAAGTCATGGAGCCTCAATTTCATCAATTAAGTTAGACCTCATTGGCAAGTAAATTTATTTTTTTGATTGCCTACTGATGGAAGACAAATAAATCACATTGATGAAAGGAAAGATCATCCAACAAGGAAAGAATAATAATACATTTTCAAAAGAAAAGTTTGAAGTCAAACATACCAAATCATTGTAATTCGGCAGATTATGGAAATACCCCCAGTAGCTAAATAGCCATGAAAAGGGGTAGCTAAAGGACGAAATGGTATTTTGACTTTCCCTACCCCAAATAGCGTAACTTTATAGTAGTATAAATACCCACATTCATTTGAGAGGAAAGGAAAATATTTTTAAGTATTCTAGTGATAGGGTGTTGAATCACATCCTTAAAAATATAAATACTGTCGATCTCGCTTTTTTGGCAAAATCTACTTGATGTTATCTGTGGAAAATTGCGATTCAACATTTGAAGATGAACATTAGATCAAAAACGCTGAACGAGAATGAAGGCCTGGGAGAGCTTGAAGGGATCTCCGAGCACGCACCACAAGAGGAAGTCCAACAATCATTCGACCCCAGGAGGGGTGGGGACAATTGAAGACTCGAAGAGCAAAAGGAGTAAGAGCAAGCTCCCCCTTTCCAAATGCTCTAGCTTACGCATGAAGCCCTACAACAATTAGTCGAAGACGCCTCATCACAAATCGTATCAAGAGTAATCGCTCAGTATATTATACAGAGTATGCGTTACCCCCTAGCCATCTTCGCAGAGGCCAAGACACTCTATTGGCTCCTGAGGACCGCGAGCCGAGATTAGAGGATCCCAAAAAAAAAAAAAAAATTGAACTATAAAGAGAAAGTGAATAGTAGGGCCACAAAGCTAGAGGACAACTAGTATTACCTCCACCACCTCTTCGAGGAGGTGTGTATGATGAGAACTACTACCCCCACCACCTCCTGAAAGAGGGGTGCATGAAGACAATTACGTTCCCCCACCTCTTCTAGAGGGGATGTCGCCAAGAAGCGAAGAAGCTCAAAGAGTGAAGAGAGGTCAGGGTTCTCTGGGCACATCAGAGCAGTGGGGCTTCCAGTTCACCCATTGGAAAGCGCATCCCCAAGAAGCAGTCCATTCGCACCTCATATATTAGCGGACACTATTCAACTAGGGATTAAAATCCCAAACCTGAGTTGGATCTTACTATATACTTATTATTCAAGAAGCAGTCCTTTCGCACCTCATATACTTATTATATATTTTTTCTTATTTTAAGGAGCATTGGATCGTTTTTGAATAAATAAAATCGGTAGATTTGATTAATTCATCGTAACCACTGATCTTAAAAAATTGAAAGGTGAGATTTTGTAAATTTATAAATATAAAATTATTGGTTTATTTTAACATAAAATTAATAACCCCCACCCACCCCTCGTTGCCTACCCCCTACAACTTCCTTGTCGCCTACCGTGCCCCCATCCCAACAACCCGCTACCACCACCTATGGAGACGCCGCCCAGACAGCGAATCTGGGTGCGGCGTCTGGTTTGGGCGACGTAGCGCCCAGATTTGCCATCGCCCCTCTCGGTGGGGGCGGTGGCGGTGGTGGTGGCGGTGGCAAGGGCTGTCATCCCTAATTTAAAAAAAAAAAATAATTAAGATTTTAATTAAAATTAAATTAAGAAAAAAGTAAGTTCTAAGATTTTTTTAATAAAAATAAAAAAATGGTTTAAAATAAATTTAAAAAACATAAAATAAAGTATTGATATTTTACAAACTTATAATAGCAATTGAACTTTAAATATTATTACGATAATTAATGTAATCTACTAAAATATATTTAAAATAAATAATATTTTAATTTTGTTGAGAATGAAGGAATGGTTTCCTCCTCAAAAAAAAAAAATTTAAAAATTACTATTGTTATTATTCGTTAACATTTATATTGAAATAGGTTATATTTGAAAATAAACTTTCATATATATTTTTTATTGTGGTTTTAGTTTAATTTTTCTATTTAAGTTAAATTTATAAAAAAATATATTTTTTTTAGTATTTTAATATTTAAATAAATATAGTTAAGCACACAAAATTATATTTTTACATGAGATGAAAATGCACAAAAAATTAAAAAAAAATAAAAATAAGTAATCATGCCATAGTAATTTTAAACACAATATAGGGACATTTTATTCCAAAACACCCAAGAATAAGGTCCAAAATGCCATAAAAACACCCCCACTCGCATATGTCATACACCCCAGCAGTACTTATTTTAAACAAGAAAATTTTTTCAAAGCAGGAATAAAATGCATTTTAAACAAAAAAAAAAAAAAAAGAGAAAAAAGATCCATAGAATCCAATAATCCGCATAATGAAGGATTTGAATATGAAAGAAGGATTCCAGAAAAAAGTATTTTAAATAATTATATATAAAAAAATAAAAATCTATTAGTATCCCGTAAAACATAGTTTAAATGAGAGTTGGAGAACTCGAAATCCTTCTTAGTATTAAATTATCACTACAAGAAATTATGCCAGGTAAGAGAGTAGATAATTAGCAATGAATTTAACAAGGAATAAGAATTTAAGTTTTTGTAATTTTAAAATTAACATTAGCAATGAAATGACTGATATAATCAGAAAAAAAATTAATAAAAGTCGTAGCTCGTTTTGGCAAATAAATTAAAAGGTTCCCCCCAAAATTTAGCGAACAAATATTTTTGTTAGTAAAATTTCTAGAAAAAAAAAAAAAAAATCAATGCTGAAACCAGTGACAAATTAATTACCAATTAAATATTTTTTTGAAAAATTCGTCGCTGACGTAAATTAACAATGAAGAATTCCATATTTTATATGAAATTTATTTTGTTACTAACAACCTAATTTTTTGTTATGTATCCAACAATTTCAAAAACTCTTTTGTTAGGGATTTAAAATCTTTACTTCAAATTCATCAATTCAAACACAACGCTATATCTATCTATTTGTACTAATAAAAAAAATTATTTTTACAAAAAACGATTACTTTACACCGTCACACCAATTTTTGAAATTATAAAATATATTTCTTATATATTTTTCAACCACCCCTATTCAAATTCTTATTTCTCATCTATCTATATTAATATATATATTAAAAAACACTTACAAACAACGAAACAACAATTTGTGACAGCACGGCACCAAATTTTTTATGTTGATAGTATTCTAAAGTTAATTTTTTCTAGGGATAATTACACTCCCCTCCCCTGAAATTTAGTGTAATTACACGTAGCCCCTTGTGGTTCGAAAAATTATTTTTAGCACCACCGATGTTTGCTTTTATCTAACAAGTAAGTTCCCATGTTAGTCAAAATTCACTAAATTTATCGATATTAACAAAAAAATGAATAAAAATTAATATTTACCATCGATTGACTTATTAGAGGTCAAACTATTTTTTTCGAATTAAATACCTCCTCATATTGATTAACGATTAATTACACTAAACCTAAGGGAAAGTGGGTGTAATTATTTCTTTTTTCATTTACTTATATATATTTTTCAAAAATATGATATGTTGATTTGTATTTTTATTATGTATAAAATATTTTAATTATTAATAATATTATTTATTATATGCATGTAATGTAACGTGCCATGACAGCTAATAATTAAAAATAGGACTGTCTGTCACAACTTGGACTCACTGGTTATTGGGCTGACTGTCAACCCATCAGGACATCAAGTTTGGGCCTTTCATCTTTTACAATCACCACCAAATTAAGGCCCGTCTCTTGGAAGCCTTGTATGGATATTGTTGCTCTTGAACCTCAAATCTAGAACGTCGGCTTATAAAATGTTTGAAAGCTTATTTGATATTATAAATAATTAGTAATTTTTTTTAAAAAAATGAGCTTATAAGTTTTAAAAAAATTGTTAGTAGCTTATAAGCTCATTTTATTTTTTTTTTTACAAATAAGGAACTTTTAATTTTATTTTAATACTCGAACAAATTCCTTCAAATTAATTACAAATTTACAAGTACTAACATTTTATCAATTTTATCATCTTATTTTATCCAAATGATATAAAAAATGATATTTGAAATAAGATTTGAAAATGTGACAGAATTAGCGTTTGATAATATATATATGAGAGTGTGTAGTTACTTAAGTAAAGACAATAATAGTCTAAATTTCATTTTATCCCGTTGTACTTTTTTAAATAGTTAAAAATCCTTTTATATTTTAGAAATAGGCTAAAATCATCCTGTACTTTAATAAATTTAGCAAAAAATAATTCCCTTCTGTATGAAGTGCCTGAAGTGCATTTGGACTTTTCTTTTTTGGTTTTTTGACATTTTTTTTTTCTTTAATTGAAAAAACACCCCTATGCTTTATCTAAAATTACTATAGTCAAATTAATTTTTTATTTTAGTTTTTAATTTTAAGTATTGATGTGCATGAAAATAAATTGACCCAAAGAGGCCCAAGTGGCCTAAAAGAGAAGAAAGAAACCGAAGGTCCATGATACCCACCGAGAGGCCTAGGATATCCTACGCCCATAACGTCCCAGGAGGCCAAGTACGTCTCAGCCCACTGTCTAAGTAGGCAGACCTAGACAGCCTAAGTAACCCAAGAAGCCTAAAAAGAAGAATGGATATCTGGGACATCCCTGGATTCTAGGCGTAGGACTGCCTTGGACTCGAGGCCTGGGACATCCCCCAACTCGGATCATGATTAAGACACACCAAAACATTCGGCTCGAAAGGCCCAGGTACGTGGCAACCCACTCTTCCACGTGGTAGCTCATCAACCCAGGTGTCAGCAGCCACCTCGGATCACGTCAACCCTAAAATGACAAAACAGGTAAGGAAGGATTCCCAACTAGGACTCCTTGGCGGCTAGGGCTTCTTGTAGATGAAGGATCTCTCTGAACTGAAGAAAGACTCCTACTCCTAGATATGGATAAGGACGACTTATCCCTTATCCCAACTATCCCAACCAATTTCCCCAAGAGGGATAGACCCCTAGCAGACTAGGGCACTCTCTCTATAAATACAACCCTGGTCTCTCGAGGCCAATGACACACACTCTCTGACACTTTTCTTCACACATCCGGATACTCTGAAAAAGACACCCTTCACACCTCTCTCACGCCCCTATCACTCTCTAAACTATATTTTAAGCTCTTTCTAAGCATATTATCAAGTGTTCTTACACTTTTCATCTCAAATCCATACTAACTTGGGCAAGTGCTAATTCCTTTTTTGCAGGTCTCTCCTTCAAGATTTGCATTCATTTCGGCCCAAACCTTGAATAATTATCGAAATCCATTGGACCCGTGTAATTTTTTGCACTCATCAAGTATAATAATTATTGTAATTATCTAAAATTATTTTTAATTAATTAAAATATGTATTTAATTATTAATGTTATCTAAAATTATTGTTAATTAACTAAGAATAAAAATATTTAAATTAGTTAAAGAATTGAGGGCGACAGGCGACGATGACGCCGTCACCTAAATTTGTAGGTGACCGGGGGGGGGGGTGATGCCCCTCACTCCATTGCTCCCACGTGCGGGGGCAGCCTCGTTGTTCCCACATTTGAGGTCATTTGAGGGGGACGACAGGGGCGGGGTTGGCGAGGGGAGGAGGAGGTGGGGGGAGGCAGGGGGCAGAGTGGGGTAGTGGTGATTTCGGAGAGGTGTAGGTGGGGGGTGGTGGTGAGTTAGGGTTTCTTTTATATAATAATAATTTTTTATAATTTTTAATTATTTATATATAATATAAGTTAAATTATTTATTGAATCCAAATATTTTATGTTTTAAAATTTAATGGTTGAAATTAATTGATTAGGTTTAATTATCATTATTTGATAAAAAAAAGATCCAACTGACATTAAAATAAGAAATAATATATATTAAGTAAGGGTATAATGGTTATTTTTTAGATTTAATGGAGAGGGGCAATTTAGCTACGTTTAAAAAAATAAAAAGAAATTTTTTTTTGCCTATTTTTAAAACAACGAAGGGTTTTTACCGAGCGTTTTAAAACATAGGAAGATTTTATACATTTTAACCGACAATAATATAAAATGTTAACTTGAAACTCTAAATGCTCTGCGGTGCCTCAACCTCATGGCCCACATGTTGTTTTTGCTTAATTAAAGAGTGAATGATTTTTGATATTGTAATATTGATTTCGACTTCCTATACTTTATGCAGTATCTCACTTGTCGTGGGCGTTTAGCAAAGAGAAAATTAGCAAAGAGCACTTATATATGAAGCTACAGCAAGGATTATATGTTTGTGTGTTTGACTTTTGTTTTAAGGTTTATTTCATTTTTACTTATAATTCCTGGAAAAAAAAAATATTGGTTACTCAACTCATGTAAGATAATAGTGCATATTTGTTTCTTGCAAATAATTATAAATTCATGCTTTTCATTTAGATATTTGGAGGTGTCGCTTTCTATTTTGTATAATTTTTTGGCAGATGTTTTATTTTTATATTTTAATTATACATAAATTATCTTTGTACTTAAACTTGTGAATTGATAATTCATGGTTGACTGAAAATTCCCAAGTTGTATAGTAAAAACTTATTTCTTGTGACTAGGCATTATGCATTTAATCACAACTTAGAGTTATATAGTGATAATATTTCTATATTTCAAACATGAGTTTTATTGTTACTAATTCAAAGTGATTAGTGACGGTATTCAAGTTGTCACTAAATTTTATTAGTGACAAAATCTCAAGTTTTTGTAACAATATATATCGTCACTCGAAAACTTATTTTTTGTTTGCTTTTTTTATTTCTCAAATAGGAGGAGTTTGAAAAATTATTTGAATAACTTCTACTCATTGGGAGGTGAAATTCAAAAATCCGAAGACTCATTTTGACACCAGATTTCACCCTATTTCCTCTCATTTTCAGGTACACATGCGGCTAGAGGTGTCAACATGGGTTGAGACCCATGGGTTCAACCCAACCCAACTAATTTTGGGTTGGATTGGGTTGGTTAATTTTTAAAATGGGTTGATATGGGTTGAAATTAAATAAAATTATATTTTGTATGGGTTGAATATGAATTAAGTATGTGTTGTATATGGGTTGAAAATGGGTTAGATATGGGTCCAACCCATAAACTAAATTAAAAAAAACCATAAAACCCATTATTTCTCTTTTTTATATACACATACTCTCACACATCTCTCTCACACACAAACTCTTCTTTTCATGTACACACATTCTCTCACATATCTTTCACACACATTCCTCTCTCTCTCTCTCTCTCTCTCTCTCTCTCATACACACACTTTTATAACTCTCCCACCACCCTCTTCCCCCCCTCCCCACCCACCCACACACTCACACACTATATTTTAAATTATTTATAATGTTATTCTTATTATTTTAATTGTTTAGTGATTTTATATTTTTATGTGATTATTTTATTTCATATTACAGTTTATGATTCTGAAGATGATGAAAATAAAGATAAAAATTGTCTCTCAACAAATATAGAGAATTTAGTTACACGACTTGGTGTTCATTCAAAATGAGCATTTAAAATGTTATGAATTATTTTGATAAAATGTAGTATTTTGTTAGACAGAATCTTAATGTACATGGTCATTAGACAGAAATGACGTATAATACAAATTTTGTTGTATTACATTGTAAGTAGTAATTATCTTTTTCAATAGTTCAAGTATTGTCCTTTGTTCTTTTCGTTGTGTGAAATTTTAAAATTTAAATTAATAAAATGGTTTATACTAACCCGACCCGACCCATTTGCAACCCAACCCATTTTGGATCCGACCCGTTTGGACCCAACCCAAACCCGACCCAACCCGCCCATTTGCCACCCCTACATGCGGCTCATGTGTGCAATTTCATTAATTTGAGAGTGTGGAATGATGTCACCAAATAACTGCACAAGAATCCTATTTATAGGCATGTACAAAGTAAAATACGGGGGTTGTTGTGGATTGACATACGCCATTGGGAAGCCCTTTGAGTTGGGTATCATTCAGAGAAAACCTTTTGTGCTTTTGTATTGGACGTGGTATATGACAAGTCCATCCAGCTGTATGATGACCCGTCCGGCTAGAATGAGCTTAATTATAGAGTGTGCCAGTTCAGTAAAGTAGGAGGTAGGCCTATGAACCTTTTTTTCCTGTTGATGGGGCCAGCTAGGCTCGAATCTAGCTAGGTTGTTCTGCCTTACTGGTGGGCCCGGTTCAGTAACTTTAGGGAGCATCCGTACATATAAAATTATTAAAAAAATTTCAAGAATGTATTTGTAACTATTAAAAATAAGTGTGCATCATTTTTTTTTTTTTTTGGTTGAAAATAGTATATTTGATTTATAACTTCTACTTCTGAATTATTACCAAGCCGAATTAAGTTAAAAGTTATAAACAACATCATCTTTTACATCTTATATATAGAATTATAAATATTAATTTATTTTTTCAAACACTCAAATTTTAATTTTATTTTTTTTCACTTTTATCTTCAAACACTCTCAATTTTCACTGCAGCTAAATTTATTTAATCATTTTTTTTTACAACTTTTTTCCATCACAAAGTGTTGCAAACAGCCGAGGAGGAGTTGGACCTCTTGATTTTCTTTGTATACTCGTCCTAAGAAGTCAACAATTGGAGAGGGTCATAACATGGAGTGTCCAAATATTCCAAAATAAAGGTAGATACTTTGAACTTCTCGATACACGTCTCACATAAAAAGTCAGATTTGTAGTACTATAGACAATGGATTCCATGCATGCATCCTACTGTATTAGTCGTTGTGGTACTTCGTTTTTGTGTATATACAATGAATATTTTTTAAATATTTTAAAATATATAAGAAATAATATTATAAATTAAAATAAAACATATAAATCAATCCATTACATTAAAAATGAAAAATAATAAAAATTATTTATCAATTAATGTAAAATATGAAAAGTTAAATTAGTTATTTTATCAATCGAAGTGTATTTTTTACTTTACAAAAAATTAGTGCATCGGTATCATTAACAGTCGTTTATGAGTGTGGAATGGCTTTCCCTTTTATATAACTAGCTCTTGTGGCACACTGTTCTGTATATATATACTAAATAATTTTTTATGCTTTAAAATATATAATAAATAAGAGTAAAATATACACACTAATATATTATAATAAAAAAAACTAATTTATCAGTTACTGTATAATTTAAAAAATTAAATAAGTTAGTTATCTTATTAATTAAATGATATTTTTGACTTTACAAAAAAATTGATGGTACGCATTTCATTAATTCTCCTTCAACTTATCATTGTGTCGTGGAATGTGAAGGCTTTTAGCAAAGGTGATAATTGGTAATGACTATATTAGAAGAAAATTTATTCGTGTCTATATTTTAATGATTATGGACTAAAAAATTATGGTAAATTATTATTAGGGATGATTCTACTTTTATTTGCTTGGTTTGAAAAATTACATTTAGTATTTCTAACATTTACTTTCGTCTAAATAATAAGTTTTTGATTAATCAAAATTTAATGAATTTGATGATAATAAATAAAAATTAGATAAAAATTCTTATTTACCATCGATTGGCTTATTAATAATTTATCACGAGTTAAAAAAAAATTATGACCAAATTACCCTTATAATTCTTCATACTTCAATTCATGTGAAGAATGTATATATTTACCATTATAAAGGTAGTTTAGTCACAAAATATTTGTTTAAGTCAATAATAAGTCAATCGAGATAAATATTGATTTTGATTTTATATTTTTGTTAATAACGACGAATTCAAAAAAAATTGACTAACGGATGGATCTATTTAATTGTTAGTTGGAAGCAAACTTATAGGTATTAGATATAATTTTTTAAATTACACGGAGTCTACGTGTAATTTCACAAAATCTAAAATGTAATTATCCCTTACTGTTTTTAACTATGATAAAACAAAATCGATTAAAAAACTTAATTTTTTTTACATGACAATAAATTGTAATTGAATACTATATTCACTATAATGAGTACATTTATAACTTATTAAAAAATAATAGTTTAATTTAATCTTAAAAGATGGCAATGTAATTTACACGAAAGAATAAAAGGGACACAAGTGGGCTTCAACTAAGACGGAAAAAGGAATGTTGAACGACGACAAGTAGTAATTAAAAATGTTTTGGTGGGTCAAATGTAATTAAGGTATTTGCATTAATTAATGTTGCCTGAATTTATTTCAAAATGAT
The DNA here is from genome assembly GCA_034509725.1 of Sesamum angolense. NCBI lineage: Eukaryota > Viridiplantae > Streptophyta > Magnoliopsida > Lamiales > Pedaliaceae > Sesamum > Sesamum angolense. Next base: position 8,477,847 of record JACGWL010000012.1, read on the forward strand.
GGCCGCCAAGACTCCTGACTTTGTCGCTGTAGAATAATAGTAAACCAAGATGACAAGTTTTCTTAGTATATTTGTAGGGTGGTCAGCTGTAATGTACGCATATTTCGAAAAAATTATTAGATACAGTTCCGGATATGAATATGGCATGAACATGTGTTGGACACAGTATTGGAGTGTTCAAAAATTAAAAAAAAAAGGGACACAGCATCGGACACGGCTATTGGCGTGTCCGACACGTTTCGGTTGAGTGTCGGACACGTTTTGGACACTTTTTGAATTTTTTTTATAATTTTTAGATATTTTGGGTTTTAAAAAAAAAAAATTTAAACTTAATAAAATAGAAAAAGAATTAATCCATTCTTTTTAAACTAAGGCCTCATTTGGTTCGTGTGATTAGGCATGATAAAATTATTTATCATGCCTAATCACACGCTTGGTTGGTATTATTAGAGCTCAATATTAATACAAAGTCCGATCTTATTAATCACAATGTATGGTATAATGGATCATGCACATGTAACTGTTATAAGTAATCCTACACTAGTATTTTTTTCCCCTAATTCTCTCTCCTCTCTCTCTCATCGTCTCCGCTCTCTCCCCTCTCCCATTTTCTCTTTCTACCATTTACTTTTTTGTTAGGAAAAATTGCATAATACCCCCTGTGTTATATGAAAATTGTTAAAAATTTATCTGTGTTAATTCAATAGCTTAAAAAAACCATCTATAAATTATAAACCCTATAAAAAAAACCATCTCTGTTATAACAAAATAGAAAAATGGACAGTTGCTTACACGCGTAAAAAGTGAGTAGATACTATTTTCACCTATTTTTAGCCTTTGGCCATTTTGAATGGACAAAATTACCCCTATCTTATGCCATTATCCCCTCTCTTTCTTTTTCATTAATTCTTTACCCTTTTCATATTTTATTAAAAAACATTATAATTATTGAACAATTAGTATTAATGAAATATTCATATGTAAAAAATATCATTAAATCAAATTAAACTATTATACATTTTTTTTATATAAAATATCAAATATTTAGGATTCTTTTAATATCTATATGTTTTTAAAATTAAAATACATGATTTTTTCCTAAAATATTATTAGTTAATTTGATTTTGTGTTGAATATATTTTAAAATTATATTATTTATATAAATTATAGTAAATAAATCTACATGATATTTTTCCTAAATAATATTAGTTAATTTAATTTTGTATTGATATATTTTGAAATTATATAATTTATATAAATTAGCCCCAATAAATAAATTTAGTATTTTAATATATTTATATGTTTAAATATTAAAGATACGATCACCCCTAACATCTCACGTGAATTTATCACTGACGATTGTTAAATATGTGTATATGAAAAATATGTAGAAACACCCTCATACTAGGGATTATGACATAGTATATTACACCTGCGATATAACTCGTTTCTGGAGGAGGTGCTTTTTTATACTTTGCTTTATTGTTACTCTAAGATAAGTAAGAGTCGTGTCATGTCTCTCGAAGCTCGTAATTTAATATACTGAGAGATAGAAATATAATATCACAAGAGATAGATACGATCTCTCACCCAATTAATTATTTTTGAGGACGTCCGTAAACAACTCGATTGTGCCAGTAACTCTATTTGAGTAATTTTTTTTTATTTTTTTAATCAGTTCCACAAGCTCCATAATAAAAATATAATACTTAAAAATAGTACCCTTGAACATCAGTTTGTATATATATTTGTATACAGTTATTTCTCATTGTGGCGGTATAATCCCTTTAACGCGAACACTCGTACGTGATATATTATCCAATGAAATTGACTCAGCAGATGTGGTTGAGTACTGATCCATTTCTAGATCACTCTGATGAGCGTAACAGGGTTAATAGGATTAATACTCCCGCATAAGTTGTGACGCGTGTCTACGTCTAACGTAGTCTACCCTTACGACCGTGTCTGCCGAAAAGCCAATGGAGACCGCCGCTCTATTGGAAGTATCTTGGGACTAGAGAGCAATTATTACCTCCCAAATTCGAATGAGTGCTACACGCCAAGATGCGTACTGAGGTGAGTATTATTTGTGTGAGTTTGGAATGTGTCTTTCAAAATGTGTCTCCGTTTCATATAAGTGAGAAATTGGAATTATAGCTACTCGTCCTTATAGAACTCTGAGAATAATAATCCTCATTTAGAGGTTCCGTGGGTAAATAAGAGGCGAAATTGGCGCTCTCTGTGTTAGTGATAGTGTGGTATGCATGTGATAGTGGGTTGCGTGATGCTTCTGCATTCTCTTGCACAAGAAAATGTGAGCCGCACGGGGTAGAGCTCCTAGCATAAAATAAAAATAGGAATATGAGAAAGATGCAGGAAAGAAGGATAAGATGAAGTAAGATGATTGTCATAAGTATTGTTTGGTGTGTGTTCTGAGATGTGACTGCTAAAAGTGTTATAATTTTACGAATTGCAAGTATGGATAGGCCGTGTTGACGGTGATCAGAGTGAATTCAGCATCGCTTTCGTACGCGGTGTTCCCATTGTGCCTATCCAATTCGGTTGGTCCCAATATGATTAAGAATTCATACAAAAAATGATCGATGTTTAGCGATATATTTAAAAATATGGCAAAGTGACGATGGGGAAAGTAATTGTGAGTTTAGATGACTGTTTTGTGAGAGAGTGCTTGAAATGGTAATGCAGCAATGAAATTGTATATATAGATGAACATAATAATGGCCTTTATACTGAGTGAGTGTGGTTGGAGGGATAACTATACTATGGTATTACATGTACTGGATGGTTCTCCTCACCAACTTCTCCATAGGTAACCCAAAGTGCTCGGTATCCTACTTTCTTCCTTATTTTGGCCCCTGTAGTTACGCCTAGGTAGGATGTGAGTCCACAAGGTATAAACTACCTCGAGAATATCTTTTATAATATAATTACAGTCGAAGCTCTCTATCACTCGCTGACGTTATATTTCATAGTACTCTCTTGTAGGGCGAGACATTCAACTTTAGATTTTTTTTTGGAGTATACAAGAGTAAGAATATTATGGAAGGATTATTGTATAATCCATGAAAGATTGAAAGAGGAGAGTCAGCAAACAAAGACCCTCGCCAATCTGCAGCCTTACTCTATTTGTTCGCGCGTTTGCTTGTCATTTCATGGGCTAATTATGCTTGGAAATTGGGGATCCATCAATACATCGGTTACTTGTTTTGTTCATTAAGTTTGTATAGTTGGATTATTAATTAATTGTATTCAAGTTGTTGTTGTTTCTCTGGTTAGATGGAAGGACCCGATAAACAAACGAGTGAGGAAGTATGCGACGATTTATTTGTCATGTTTTGTGGAATGGTGCAAGATAATTAGTTGTTCTGCTGTAGAAGAAAAGGAAATACCATGAGACTTAAATTAGACTGCTGACGAACTTGTTTGTGTGAATTTTTGTTACATCATAAAATATAATAATTATATAATAGTTAAAGTTGTGAATCATATGACAGTAGCTAGATATAGAAGAGTCGATTAGATCTTTTAATATGGAGTGTATAGCTCCAAAGAGTGCTCATCCTAAATTGAGAGGGCTACTAGTGGATTTTAAGACTAGTCATATACAAAGATAGACTTTATACTATAATTTTATTAACTTCAGTAAATATAGTCGTGAGAAGATCTCGTATCGTGTGAACTCCGCACTAGTTTAGGTTCTTTGGGTTCCAATTATATACATTCTACTGTTAATATACATCTCAGCCTGGGACTCTTGAATATAGTATACTGAACCTCGCTAAGAAACACCCACCTTATTTTGGGGATTTATGGGCTTGCTGATAAAGTTACGGTGCAATTAATTGTAAATATTTTCAATACCCACCTTAAATAATATATATATAGAAAGTGTGATTTTTTTCAAATACAAATGTGACAGAATTCTTGAAATATTCAAATATATTGCTTAACATACCGAATCCCGATAAACAAATTTTACAAATAAAAAGTTCAAATAAATTTGATTAGTATGGATATTATGAATTTAGATCGTTTGGCCCAGAAACAGAAGAGGGGAGAGGAAGGTCGTAAATAGTAAGATTGAGAATCTGAGACAATAGAATTGGCATTTATCAAATAATATTATATAGCGGTCGCACTGAGTATATTATTATGACTTCAATTCAATAAATGTTTAATTTTAAATAAAACATTTCTGCACGTCATCCCTCAATTGCTTGTAGGGCTCATGGCTGCTGGAAAATTATCCTTCTCATTCTTTTGATGTCTGACGGGGAGCAATCGGCTCGCCCAGACGATGAACTCAATGTATTTATTCTTCTTCGTTTCGTATCATAGCTTGTTAAGGAATAGAGCATTGCTTCTATTGGTCGTAATTTTGGTTATATATCAATATTGCTGATGCATGTATCTTAACTCTCAATATCATGTTTATACTAGATAACTTCTTCTGTTGAAGTGTTATGATGGTGATAGTACCATGCCCACATTCTCTGATCCCACTAACGTTGAGTAGTGGGCGTGTGATGTGAGAATCGTTCTCTCTCAAGGTTTCGGATATGATTAATATTGTCATTGTCTATAGATTAAAGTACGGGACTCATGAATATATAAGTGAGAATTTGACGTGAATAAAGAGTACTGTGCTAATATAATTGTTGAGATCAGTAGATATTATACTATCACATGAGCATACGTGTAGAACTCACATCACTATATGGGGTTATTCTCTCATAAAAGCTTTTGCGGACAATGAATTTAGTAGAATTATATTAGAGAGCTGTAATTTGTGTCTCCCTTGTCTGTCTCTCATATGAAGGAATTGTAGCGAATCATTCTCATGGCCAAGAGAAAGTCGGAAGTCTCCCAAACACGCCATGTTCATGCTCGATATGATGAGTCCGTGTTTGTATTCTCTCCCTCTCTATTATCGTTACTGTATTAGAGTATAACTAAGTTCTCAATTGTGTTCTGATAGTTTGTGCGTTTGGGAGTGTCGATGCTTCCATTGTTGCTACTCCATTTATTATATAACATTCAAATTATTTTAAAAATTTGTGCGTGCTGCCTCCTCATACAGGTCGATCCTGATCCTACTCGTTAAAATTAGATACACAAAAGTGGAGAAGGAGAAATAATAATATAATAATAATAATAAGGACTTGGGAAGAAAAGAAGAAGAATCCCATGTGAACTCTTCTTGTACCTTTGTGCCTTAAAATTCTCAAACTTCCAAAACTTGGAAAGAAAAATAAAAAATAAAAGGAGAAGCCGGTCTCCGGTTGTGGGCCCAGCTCCCTACTCCCAACTTGAACTATTATTTGAGTATTTAAAGCTGTTAAAAGATGAGGTTTAGCTGACTGGCACCAACCTAACACCTCCCAGATTTCACCCTTTTTCATCCAACGGCTCATTCCTGCCCTTTTGACTTTCTTCACCCCATCATCATCCCTCCACCACTGGTTCACCCGTTAACCCCTCCCCCACCACTCTCAATTAAAGTTGGTCAATGCGTCCACAGTTTCTCTCTCCTAATTTTACACGTGGATCGATTTCATTGGCTCTATCCTTTGACGGCAAGCAGGTCAGACTCCACAGTACATAGAACCATTAAAAAGAATTATAATGAGAGAAAAAGAGCATCATCAGTTTTGACTCTCTCTCTCTCCGGGAAAATTTTTACTTTGTTGAATTTAAATTAATGATATGATAAGTACAATATATTTATTATACAATTGGTGTATAATTTAAAAATAATAATTAAATACAAAGTAAGTGTCTACTCAGTGATTGGATTAATTCGAACAAATCAGGTTCAAATAAGAATTTTTCCTCACTTTTCCTATTTTATGAAAATTTTTGGAATGAATTTGATTTGATCTAATTAATCCATTTATAAAATTAGACTTGCCCTATTATTTATTATTTTTTAAAATTATATATTAATGATATAATAAATATATTATATTTATTATATAATTAGTTCAGATTTTAGCTTGAACAAGAATTTCCCCAATCCTCTCTCCCCCTTCCTATTTTATCACCTTTGTCGTTCTTTCGACTTCTGAAATCCTCTCTTTCTCTCTCTTTGAGAACTCTGTCGGCTTCCTTTTCTTCTTGAATGGTTCTGAGATGGCGGTTGAGTTGATGCCAGGCTATAGCTTCACCTCCAAAATGGAAGAAACCGCGCGCCCAAGAAGCCGCCACCGCCGGCCTCCAGAGCGTCGAGAACCTCATTAGATTACTTTCCCACTCCCAATCCCACCACCAAGATTTCCAAGAACCCTCGTCCTCCTCCTCCGCCGCCGCAGATTACCAGGCCGTCGCTGATGTCGCCGTCAACAAATTCAAGAAGTTCATTTCTCTGCTCGACCGCACTAGAACCGGCCACGCTCGTTTCCGCCGCGGCCCGGTTTCGAACCCCCCTCCGCAGCAGATCGAATCGGTGCCGGAAGCGGTCAGTCCGTCAGCTCAAGATGAAAGAGCCGAGGAGAAGGATCCCGAGCCGAGGATTTACTGCCCCACCCCGATTCAGAGGCTGCCGCCGCTGCCCCACCACCACCAGCTAATCAAACACGGTTCCATCGAGCGGAAGGAGTCCTCGACGACGATAAACTTCGCGTCGCCCGCGAATTCCTTTATGTCGTCGCTGACAGGAGATACGGACAGCCTGCAGCCGTCGTTGTCGTCGGGATTCCACATCACAAACATCTCACAAGTGTCCTCCGCCAGCCGCCCGCCGCCGTCCACATCGTCGTTGAAGAGGAAGTGCAGCTCCACGGACGACGCGAGCGCCAAATGCGGCGGTGGGTCGTCGGGAAGTCGTTGCCATTGTCCCAAGAAAAGGTAAGAAAAACGTCAACTCTGAAGAAACGTAACCTAAAATCGCGGAAATTATTGATTTGAATCAATCAAACTTAATCGGAATAAGGATTAAAGTGATTAATGATGGTTAATCTGTGATTGATGTTGATTAGTGGTGTTGATTAACAGGAAATCAAGATTGAAGAGGGTAGTGAGAGTGGCAGCTATTAGCATGAAGATGGCTGATATTCCACCTGATGATTACTCTTGGAGGAAGTATGGTCAAAAGCCCATCAAGGGCTCACCTCATCCTAGGTATATATATTATTTATTATTATTTTTTTATTAATTATTTTTTCTTAAATTATTCTTGAATTTATATAAATAATTTCATGCTTAAATAGCATATATTTATATATTTATACCATATAATTTATATAGTCAAATACTAATATAACATTACATACACTTTGAACAGTGAAATACATAAAAAAATGAATAAGTTTATAATAAACCAATATTATTTAACAATGAAAATCTAGGTTTTGATATTGGTTAATTAATTTTGACGTGATTTTAGCTATGATCAAAGTATTTATAGTTATAGTCAACGTATTCATTATGTAGATTAACTACTAGTAGTCGAATTAATACATGATCTCTAAAAATCCAAAATTAAACTTTCTCTCAAATAATTTTTAAAATTACACTTGCTTCGATAAGAATTATCTGTTTCCAATTATAGACACTCTATTAGTGTTTGGATGAAAAATATAAACGTAACTTTTTTTTTACATAAGTTTCGAATTTGAGCATTCATGCAGCATTTTTATATAATTTATTGATGTCAACATTCTTCGATAAAACCAGAACGAAAGATGGACAATTGTAAACGTAAAATTATTGGAAGGAGTGCAAATATAATTTCAAAAATTTTGTTTAAGGAAATGCGATTTCGTCGTTTCATAGAGAATCTAAGTGTAATAAATTATGTTAAAAGAAATTATTTTTCTTGCCGTGATACTAATATCAATATGAACAATTTAATTTTGGGTGAATAGCAACTTACCTCCTATAAAAAAAAATATAGCAATTTACCCCTTACTTATTAAAATGAAACAGTTTACCTCTTTGTCTAAGGAGGTAAATTGTTGTATTTTAAAAAACACATAGAGATGACTTGCTATTTGTTTTTCCGTGACAGATAATTTGCCCATTTGCAATATCAAATGTGATTGTTTGTGTTTTTTTCCATTTAATTTATTTAAATTCACTTGGATATATAGTGATATTATTTCTTACAAACAATGGAATTTCATTGCAGGGGATATTACAAATGCAGCAGCCTGAGAGGGTGCCCGGCCCGGAAGCACGTGGAAAGGGCATTGGATGATCCGACGATGCTTATAGTAACTTACGAGGGAGATCACAATCATGCCCAATCCAACACCGATGCACCTGCGCTGGTTCTTGAATCATCTTGATCTCACGAAAACACACACACTTCCCATCATCCAACGGCCCAAGATTTGGGATATCTGAGATCCTTATCGCCACCGTCGAAAAGCAGAGGAAAAAGATATAATACTCGTCAACTCTAGGTGCACCGTGGTCCTTTATGATGAAGACGAAGTTGGTGGGGTCCATATTTGTTTATTTTATTATTCAGCCGTTGAAAAACTTTTGATAGTGTTTGAAAGAGAAAAGAGAGCAAATTGTGGATGATGATGATGATGATTTCCACTCTTTGCAATTTGAGTTGGTAGCTGGCCTCTTTAACTTTTTACTAATTTGGAGGAAATTCTAATTCACACTCAACTCGATTAAGTTTAAATTAATCTTATGATAAATATAATATACTTTGTATGATTACCGCATAAATTGAAAAGGGATAATTACACCTCTCTCTCTTGAGGTTTGATATAATTTCATATAGACTTCCTGTGATTTGAAAAATTACATCTAGCACCTCTGAGGTTTGCTTTTGTCTAACAAATAAGTTCATTCCTTAGTCAAAATTTTTTGATTTTGCTGAAACTAACAAAAAAAATTGGAAAGTAAAATTTATATTTGCTTCCAATTGACTTATTATTCATTTATTTTAGGATAAATAAATACTTTTATAATCAAATTATCCTCATATGTCTTAACGCGTTAATGTATGTTAGAAGGTATATATTCACCATTACAAGTGTAGTTTAGTCAAAAAAAAAAAATTATTTGACCTGCAATAAGTCAGTAATAGCTCATTCGATGGTAGATATCAATTTTTATTTAATTTTTTTGTTAATATTAGCAAATTTGATAAATTTTTATTACTGGAGAGACTTATTTGTTAGACGGAAATAAACTTCAGGGGTATTAGATGTAATTTTTCAAACCACAAGGGGTCTACGTGTAAGTATACCAAACATCAGAGGAGGGAGTGTAATTATCCCAATTAAAAAAGTAATCAATCACATAACAAGTGTGATGCATTTGATCTGTAATTAGTTTGATTCGTACAAATTTGATCCGAATATGAATTTCCACGTCCTCTATCTTAATTAAGTAATAAAATTAGTCTCGCAATTTAATATCATTTTAAACTTGTCTCCATATTTTACAAAAATTAAAATTTAACTCTATACATTGTTAAAAATTGAAAAAATAGATAAAAACGTCACAAAAAGAGCCCTCTCCTGAAATTAACAATTGACTATATCTTTGACCCGAGTGTACGTCACACATGCGTTCCCACAGTTAGTTTTAACGTCTGTTACTGTTGAGGCATATTTTGCAATGTTTTGACTTTTTTTTTAGCAATTTTTTATAGATATGGAGTTAAATGTAAAATTTCACAAGTTGTGGGGTCAAATTAAAAATAATCCTAAATTGTGGGATTAGTTTTGCATTTTTGCCTCTTAATTACCATTTTCCACCAAGATTATTAAAGAATATTATAGTTTATGCAGTGTAGCAATATGGTTAGTCAATGGGAGAAATTAGTAAATTAATCGGTCCATAATATGTGATTAATGAGTAAATTAAGAATCTTGAATAGGATGGTTAATTTCGACACATTGACAAAATTAAAATTTCATAATTATAAGATTATAGGTTCAAATCCCATTACTAAATTATGGTTATATAAACGAATTTACTAATAGTTTTTTGTACTTTAATTGTAATTGTTGATTAATTAGTTACAAATATTTAATTCTAGTGAGTAATATATTGCTTGACAATTTTATTATTACTGGTGATCGAAATCATAACGTGGTTATAATCAATTTGCTTAATTTTAATAAACACAAGAAGATAATTTGATATTTTTGGAGAAGTGATATTTTTTTACAGGAAAATTATTTGTTTATTTTAAATATCACAGAAATAATATGCATTTTTTGCTATTATAAAAATATTTTAGATAAGTTCAGTGAACAACCCTCATATGCTATTATTAAGTAATGGTGGGTAGGGACATTTTTTTTTTCTTTTTAGAGAATAGTGCTTGTAAATATAATGTCTTTGTCGAAATGCTAATAGATGCGTATGCTGACTTGTTTATTTAAATATTATAAAAATATTATTTTAAAAAAAAATATAACTTTTTATTATAAGTCGTGGACTTGAAGGATTTAAAAAAAAAAAAAAAAAAAGTATTGAGTCGTATACAACATCTAATTTAATTATTATTATTATTATATTATTATTATTATTATTATTATTATTATTATTTATATGTTTTTATTATTTAATTATAAATTTAAATATTTTTTAATTATATCAATATTAAAAAAATATTAATTAAAAAAATTACAATCAATTGTTACAAATATTACGATAAATGCAAATATTAAAAATGTGCTCCCATCCCACAATTGCATTAGCGGCACTGCAGCTGAGATCTTCTTATTTTCTTACTCAATTTTCTGTTGGCTGATTTGTTCATCATTATAGTTAAATTAAAAATTAATCATAGTTTCTTTATTACATACTTTAAGCCACTTTTACTTTCAAGTATTTTGATTTGGGATAATTTACACATAAATTTTTTATAATTTGAGAAATTACATCTAGTAGCCCTATTCGTCTAACAAATAAATCCCTTCATTAGTCAAAATTATTTGAATTTGTTGATATTAACAAAAAACTTAATGACACTTGATATTTACCATTGATTGATTTACTACTAACTTATTGCATGTCAAACAATTTTTCTTGACTAAACTACCCTTATAACGGTGAAAATATACTTCATCGCATACATTAAAGTGTGCAGATGTATAAGAGTAATTTAATAATAAAAAAACTTATTTGATCTGTAATAAATAAGTAATAAGTCAATAAGGGGTAGATATGGATTTTTGTTTAATTTTTTTTATTAATATCAAAAATTCGGTGAATTTTAAGTAACGAAGGTACTTATTTATTAAATAAAACAAATATCAAAGATAATAAATATAATTTTTGAAATCATAAAAATTTATGTGTATTTATACTAAATTTCAAAAAAATTACCCCTTTTGATTTTTAACGCAACCATGCTCCCCAGTCTTGCTCTCCTACCTATGTCCCTTTTCATACTATCACGTAAATTAGATTATATTTTTTAGGGTAAATTGCATAAAATTCCCCTGTATTTTCAAATTTTAGCTAAAAACCCCATATATTAAAACAATAGGCAAAAAAACCCCTGTGTTTTTAAAATGTTGCACACTCTCTCCTTCCGTTAAGTAAACCCTAACAGCGTTAATTTTTTGATAAATTGACCGTTATACCCTTCTTATAACAACCATTGATCTTCAATTGAAAAAAAATGAACGGTTCAGATCTGAAGTAGTTTATATATATATTTTATTTATATTTATTTATATATACACTATATATACAATATATATTATATAATATTACTATATATAAATATAATATATATATATATATATATATATATATATATATATATACATTTGAAGGCGGCGATGGCCTTGCCGCACGGCGACGCCCGAATTGGGCAATGGCGACGTCGTCCCCCTCGTATAGAGGGGGATGTCGCCCTGCAAAGGGGGCGACGCGCCCCCTTTAGGAAGGGGCGCGACCAAATTCAAGCGCCGTCACCCTGGATCTGGGCGAGGTTGCCCAGATCCAGGGCGACGTCGCCTCGGCACCAGGTGCCTGGCCGGCGACGGAGAAGAAGAAGAAAAATTATTATAATTGATTTTTATATTTTATTTTAACTTAAAATATTTTAGTATATTAAATTAATACAATTTAAAATTTTAATTTTTAAAAATGTTTAGGTATTTTTATATTTAAATTATATTTCATATAAGTTTTTAACTTAAAAATAATTTTATAATATTAAGTTTGTATTTTGAGTTTTAAATTAAAAACTTTATTTTTTTGAAAAAATTATATACTGTTTATTTGTTATTATATCTAAATTAATAATAGATATAATTTATTGTAATATATTGAAGCCAATATATAATTTGAATTAATTAAGTATAATATATATATAGATATGAAAGAAAGGGGCAAAATGGACATTTACATACTTAAAATAATCATAAAAAAGACAAAAAGTGAAGCCCACTCGCACAAAAGGAGAGTGTGAGCCACTCTCCGTTTTTTTTAACGGATAGGGAGTTTTTTGCTGTATTTTATAAAACACAGAGGGTTTTTTGCCTATTAAATTAACACAAGGGGATTTTACGCTATTTTACTAAAATACAGGGGGGTGTTATGCAATTTACCCTATTTTTTATTTATTAATATACAAACTCCACCATATACCAAAAAGTACGTCTCTATGTTTTATTTAAAGGGTAAATTATAACTACTTTTTATTGAAATTTAGCATAATTATGAATATTTTGTCGTTATTTGAAAAATTAAAAATACTCCCCTAATGTTTGGTGAAATCATGTAATCCTTAGATGGAGGTATGAAATTGTCAACTTTGCCCTTCCTATATATTTATATTTTTTTAAAAAAATTAAAAACTTGTAAAAATTCAAACGAGATGAATGAAATTTTTTTAGAAACTATAAAAAAATTATCTACTTAGTCCATAAAAAAATAAATGAAGTTATAATTTTTAATCCACAAGGGCATCTTGGTCAGTTTACCATAAAAAATGAATGAAAACCTAACGGATTGGGCTAATTGTTAGACGACTGTTAAAATAAGGGGGTATTGGTAATTTTTCAAATAACGAGAGAGTATTCCTAATTATGTCAAATCTCAAGGGAAGTCGTTGTAATTTACCTTTATTTAAAATAATATTTTGTAGATTTGACATGCATATCTATACTATATAAAAAGAAAAAAGTCATTTTTACTCACAACGGCTGTTACTTACACCGTCGTACCGATTTTTTTTTAAAGTAAAAAATACCCTTGAGCTAATAATATAACTAACTTATTCAAGTTTTTAAATTTTATTTTAACTAATAAATTAATTCTTTTCTTTCTTTCTTTTTTTAAATTTAATATATTGGTTTATATATTTTTATCTTAAATAATATATTTTAAAATATAAAATTTATTTATTATATACACGCAGAGACATGTGCCACAATAATTAATATTAAATAAAAAAAGATACAAAACACAGTCGTGCTACATATTTGGACATGTTTAATATATACAATAATATTAAAAATGGCTACATAATCTAAATTACCATAACCAGTGATCTGGGTCGAAGTTGCGGGTGAGGTGGCGATCTGGGTCAGGTGAGATCCAGTGTCCATGTTCTGTGGTCAATATAGGTGGGGCCAACTTTGGTCCTTGATTTAAATAATGGGTTGGCACTTGGCATATAATACAAAGGATAATTACACTCCTTGTCCCTGAGGGCTTGGTGTAATTGCACGTAAACTTTCTATAATTTGAGAAGTTATATCTAGTACTCCTGATGGGTGCTTTCATCTAACAAATAAGTTCATTCGTTAGTTAAAATTCACCAAATTAGCTGATATTAACAAAAAAATCAGAAAAAAAATCTATATTAATTTTTAATTAACTTATTACTGATTTATTGCAGGTCAAATAAATATTTTTATGATCAAATTACCACATACGTCTTCACGCGTTAATGTATTTGAGGACGTATATATTTACCGTTATAAAGATAATTTAGTTCGAAAAAATTTAATTAACATGCAATAATAAGTCAATCAAGGGTTGATATAGTTTTTTTTAACTTTTTTGTTAATATCAGTCAATTCGGTAAATTTTAACTAATAGGAGGACTTATTTATTAGATGTAGACAAACCTCAGGGGTGCTAGATGTAACTTTCCAAACCACAGGGAGCCTACGTGTAATTACACTAGACATAAGGAGAGGAGAGTGTAATTATCCCTAATACAAATCGTTAAGCTTGTTGAGGAGGTCCTATATTAAGATCTTCTAATATTTAAGTTAGAGTTCACTTAAACTTATAATGGAATCGCAGAGCTAGATATCAGAGTAATTACGAATTGTCAGAATAGACGAGCATCCGGTTCAAGAATTGTACAGAGCCGCGTGTCCTCTCGATAACCCTCAGAAGTGTAATCAATAGCAGTTTTTAAGTTGACCATTGTTTAAAAATATGCGGATTCTTGTCATGTTTCGTAATTTTCTATTGGGGGCAAAATTGTCCATTTGGGGGGGGGGGGGGGGTTGGATTTACCTTGTTTAACCCCATCCAGGAGGATGATCAACTTGTTAAAAATGTACTTATGCATAGTTTGGAAAATTTACCTTGTTTATTATTGATTTTTTTAATTAAATATATTTACATTCTCTCTAAAATTGTAAGATTATCCTATCCAAAAAAAAAAAAAAAAAAAATTGTAAGATTACACTAATATTATTTTTTTTTAAAATTGCAATTATACTCCTTCCAAGAATTCTCTGTTTACAACAATACCCCGTCCGTTTGGATTTGAGCCAAAAATACTGAAGTTATAAAAAAAAAAATTGTGTAAAACTTTCAATTTTATCCTTTATTGAACATGCCATATTATTTATTGGCAAATATATCCTAATTATGTTTTTATACTTATAAGAGGGTGAATGTAATATACAGAAAGTCAAAAGGGTATATAATAATAAAAATATTTTTTTTGAATTATTGCTACAGGATAAAAAGTACTCTTTAATGAATAGAAAAAAATTATCATACTGTCAATAATTTACGGAGTGCTGAATGATGCATAAATTAGAAGTTTATGTAATTCTTTCTTTTGGTTGAGGTCAGTATTTTTCGTTCCAAAATCTAATTAAGATCACAGCTGTAAATAGAGATTTTTCAAAGGGAATGCAAGTATAATTTTAATTTTCTTTTTAAAAAAATATAATTTCATATTTTTTTCATCCACTTGTAATTCAAACCACCCCTTTCAAAAACATAAAATAAAATAATTCAACCACCCTGCTGGCTGCTAATATAAATATTTTCACCAATTGTGTAATTATTTTAATTAAATGTTCATAGATGCTAACGAGAAGGGGGGGGGGGGGGGGAGGGGGAAAAATTGTAATTTTAGTCCTGTACGAATTGATTTTTGTAATTTAGTCCTATAATTTTATAATTTTAATAATTTTAGACCTTTTGGCCAACTTGGCCGAAAATTGCAATTTACTTATAATTTTAGTCCCTTAAATAACTTCATGTAGGACAAAAAATGTCAATACCCCTTAAATTACAAGACTAAAAATGCAATTTATTTGAGACATATGCAAATCACATGTAATTTTCTGGCCAAATTGGGCGAAAAAGAATTAAAATTGTCAAAATTTTAAAGTTACAGAATTAAATTACAAAAACAAATTCGTATAAGATCAAAAATACCATCCCTATAAATTACAGGACTAAAATTGCTTTTTTGTTTCTTCAAATCTTTAGCACTATTTTCACGTGAAGTTGACTTAATAATAAGCCTAAAGTCGTGTTTCGAGCAAGCGTGGTAGACATACATTCGACGTCACAGCACGCGGATCAGATGAGTGAATCTGCATAGAAAATGAAAGGTTGGTAATCAAGATCTTGATTGGGAATAAAATCAAGGGATGTCGGATTGGATGACTTTTTGGAGATGTGGTGTTGACCACTCTCATCATTAACGCAATGTGGATGGGATAGAAACCCAACTCAGCTCCCACCAGCAATAGTTTTTGTTTGATCAGAGTGCAATCTGAATAAGCGTTTCTCGTTATATTTTATTTTATTGATCATTGCAATTTTATAAATATTGAGATGTGAGCTTGATTTTATTTAATTAAAATTATTTCTAGATGTTGCAGTTGTCTCACGTGGGCCAAGTTGAGGACAAGTGTCTTTCAAGATTATACACACACACACACATATATATATATATATATATATATATATGTTTTTCGATAATTTTACTATTATTTTTTAAAATTTGATTTAATTATACGTAGATCCCTTATGGTTTGAAAAATTATATATAGTACCCTTTAGATTTGATTCCATATAATAAATAGGTTATTTCGTTAATCAAAATTTATCGAATTTGTTGATATTAATAAAAAATTGAATAAAAATTCCCGATGTCCTATTTGAAAGACCTTCTATTGCAAATTCAGCTGACTCAAGATCTTTTCACTTTACGCATTTCACATTATAAACCTTTCCTTATCGGGATACCATTATCCTACCCTTATCCCTGGTCCTGACCCGAGGCCCCTAACGAAAAAGGAGTATTTTGTCAATACCCGATATTGGAGCTTGGGTGCCTTGAGTAGCTCTATGAGGGGCATTCCGGTGAATGAATTCTCCCACTCATTCATTCTCTAACAACATTCCTCTTTGGGAAAGCAGCCAACACAGGAAATTCAGTGAAATGTTTACTTTCTTGATTGTTAATAACAATTTACTCTCTTGATATTGAAAATTGACAAATTATATATTATAAAAATAAATAGCAATTTATCCCATTGTCTTATAAAAATGAAGCAATTTACCTTCCTACCAAAGAGGTAAATTGCTTCAATTTAAAAAATATATGGAGGTAAATTGCTACATTTTGAAAAATATAAGGGGATGAATTACTATTTTATTTTTCATAAATGAGTTGTTTACCTATTTTTTATAACGCATGTAGACATATTACAATTTACTCCTTTTCCAGCATACAAAAAGAGAAGGAAGCCCTATGCAGGTATAGGTGGCCTCATATAGCACTCTTTTAAGAGTAGAATAAAAGGAAGGCAGAGGTCGGCGAGCAGATGGACTAAGACGAAGGAAACAAAACCAAATCACCTTGAGAAAGTGGAAGCTAAGTCAGTTCCAATAAATATGTAATCCATATAAATGATGTTATCAGGGTGCGTTTTTGTTATTTATCATCGATTGACTTATTACTTATTTATTGTAAATCAAACAAATCTTTTCTGACTAAACTACCCTTATAAGGGTGAAATATACCTCCTCACAAGCATTAACGTGTGAAAATGTATACGAGTAGTTTAATCATTAAAAGTTTTTTTCTGATCTGCAATAAGTCAGTAATAAGTCAATTGGGGGTAAATATATATCAGTAAACTCGGTGAATTTTAGCTAATGGAAAGACTTTTTGTTAAATAAAAGTAAATTTCAAGAGTACTAAATGTAAATTTTCAAAATATAGAAGATCACGTGCAAATACACCAAATTTTATGAAAGGATGGTATAATTATCCCCCCCTCTCCTTTTTTTTAAATAATTGTTAATTTTGGTATCTTATGTAGGGGTGGCATGGGGATGGATTTGGGCGGATTTTGCTGTATTGAAGCCTCGTTCTACTTTAATTTATCTTTTAACAAAATTCGAGATTCACATACGCTCCGTTATGCCCTTATTTTATTAAATGATGTAGTTATGGCTACATTATGATTTATTTTGCAAAGTCATATATTGGATAATAATTAGAACTATTAAATTAATTAATAATATGGATTAATATTATCTGGAGCGGGTTAAGAGCGGTTTGGGGTGGGATTTAGAGAAAACCTGAGATCGTCACGGAATTGACACAGTCTAGAAAATTAAAACCCATTCAAAAATCCAAACCCAAACTTGAAAAATAAGATATGGTGAGTGATAGATTGATCTCCCACTTGAATAATAAGATACAATCTTAATTCTCAAGCTCAAAGTTTTAGAGCGAAGGAAACTCAGAGAGATCTAGAAGAGCCCATTTATCATTCTACTACAGTTGGGTTTACAGTTGATTCGATGAAGAGAAAAAACAACAGAAAATATATCCTTGTCAACTGGCCTATAAAATCTGGCAACCCACTTAATGGGAATCAGCAGAAAAGGATGAGAAGCCAAGAATGTGTTCTTAATATAGTTTTCAATCTAAAATGAATGGTATAAGATAAAGAATACGCTTATCTAAATTATTAAATTTTTTGTCAACTAATTTTTTATTTTTTGTATTTTTTATATACAACTGGTACATGCAAAAATTATAATACTATAATTTTTTATTTATAATATATTATAAAAAGGTGGGACGGGGCTGGAACAGGACCTGTGCCCTGGCTGGACCCAGCCGGGGCAGGTTTTAGATGCCCTGAACCCACCCCGACCCCGAAAATTGGCGTCCCAGACCTGCCCCATACGAGGCGGGTCTGGATCAGGTTTTTGGGGTCCGGATTGAAATTGTCAAGCCTACTTGTAAGAAATCTATACTATGGGAGTGTTTGCGCGCGCTTCTGAAAAGCGCTTTTCAGCTTTTGGCTCCAAAAAAGCACTTTTGAGGTGTTTGCGATACCAGCTTCTGCTTCTGAAACAGCTAAAAAAAGCGCTTTTAGGCCAAAAGTTAGAAGCACCTTCGGGGGTGCTTTTAGCTGCTTTGGCTTTTTTGTAAATAAATTCAACTTTATTTTTTACTACTTTACCCTTATTATAATAACCTTAATTCAATTTTACCTTTTTAATTTATTTTTAAAATTATAGATTTAAAGTTGATATCGAAGTTTTCAAATAATTTAAATTTTAATAATAATTAAATTTACACTTTCACATGTTTAATATTTTAAGTTTTTATATTTTATGTGCTATATCATCTAATTATATTATTTTTTCACATGTTATTATTTAATTAATTAATAAAATAATTAATTTTTATAATCATGCAAGTTTAATTATTGTTTATGAATTAATAATTATATTACTTAAAGGGATCATTATTAAATAAATATTTTTAAATATTTAAAAAATATAAATATAAAATACTAATCAAAATAAAATTTATATTTTTGTGAAAAAATAAATATTAATGACAAGCAACAAGTGAAATAATATGCAAAAAGATAGTATGTTTTTGACATATAGGGACAAAACAGTCTTTCATCAATTAAATTTATTTTGGAAGTGATTTTTTTCCAAACACTATCCAGTTTAGCTTTTATCTGCTTTTCACTTTTTTTACAAACACTACCCACTTTTCATTCTGCTATAACTTCCAACTTTCTCTACAAAAATCACTTTTTTAAAAGCAGAAGTTTTTGCTAACACTCCCTATATGAGGTTGAATGGTGTAAATAAATTATATTAATGTATTTTATATGCGATGTGCATAAAAAATAGGTTGGCTCAAATAGACCCAAGCATCCAAAAAAAAGAAAGAAACGAGAGGCTCGTATCACCCTAAGAGGCCCAAGAGGACAGAGCATCCCCCTACTCATACCATAATCAAAGCTTGATAAATATTTAGCCCAAAAGGCCCACACACGTGATAACTCACTCTCCTACGTGACATCTCGTCAGCCCCTGTGTCAGCAACCATCTTGGACCACATCAGCCCTAGAAGGACACCCCCTGGCGGCTGGGTCTCACTCGAAACAATGAGTCCCCAAGACTAGAGAAAGACTTCAAACCCTAACAAACTCCAACAGTTCCCCCGAATCTAGGGGACTTCCCCCAACTCGGAGATGAGCATCCAAAATTACACCTAACCGAAGATAAGATTAGATTATGGCTTATCCTAACAACTCATATCCACTCTTCCCGAGAATAGAGGGAATGTGCAGACTCCAGCCGGGATGGGGCATCCCCCTCCCCTATAAATACAGGTTCATTTTACCCTACAGGGACACCTTGACCTCATCTTCAAGATACCTCCCTGACACATTTTTGACACTATTCTCACTCTATAGACGTCTTCATCACGTCTCACACCTCTCTCACTCTCTAAGCACTCTACAATCACGTTATCACGTGTTCATACACTTCTACACCCATATCATACATCATATCTCGATTTATATCGCATTTATCTACTTTTCTATCTTCATATTTTTTAAGATCCAATACTAATTTGGGCGTCGGAGTGCTAACCCCTTTTTTGCAAGTCCCCCCTTTAGGATTTGCATTCGATTCGGCCCAAGCCTTGAATGACATTTCATATCCTTTGGACCCGTGCGTTTTTAACATTCAATATTTATAGATTAAATTATTGGATTTAAAAAAGATACAAACATATATTTTTTTCTTCACTATTACTTTTATTATGTTGTACTTTTTATCCTCTAAATTCACAATATATAATGATTATCAATTTCATGATAATTATCATACTTATTTATTTAATTTATGAACAAACACAAAATGACATCGACAACTAAAAATTACATTTAATAGATCAAATTAATTTTATATATAATTATATAAGTATTGTGTAAATTTTTATTTATATAATTAATTTTGAAATTGTTTTTCTCCCCCTTATCAAATTGGGCTGCTATATCTAATAACTCAATCCATCTCCCCCAATATTGCCAAAAATCTTATGATGTAAAAGAGTATTATGATGTTTTTGTAAGCGTGTAATGGTGGCTGCTGTTTAAATTTTATAAAGAAGGGATGGGGACCTCAAAAAGCTTCCCCCACCCTCGGGTGTTTTAAAAAAAAATCCACCTCCCCCATTCCATGAAGTAAATATGGACTTAAGTTGTTTTTGGGCTATTTTAATAATCCTATCACTTCATGTAGATAACCCCTAAAAACGTGGACAACGTGGCACGTTCAACAATTGAGAATTAGGATATTTATAGGTTTGGCTCATTTAATCGATCACACCATAACATTATAAATGATTGTTGGCTGTTAATATAGTAATTTTAGCAAGAAAGACGTGAATCCATCATTCTTGTAATTCTAGAGGGCAAATCAATTATTTTGTCAACAAGTGAATGGTTCCATATCACGGCAGATATTGTACGGATTAAGTAATCAATGAATTGCAGGATCACTAAAGGTAAACTTGCTCCATTCTTTCAAAATCAGGATTCTGAATGCCTTTTATGTGAATCATGGATTGAAACGGGCACATCATATGTTTCTTTGATGCTCTTTCTTAGAAAAGAAATATGGCTATTTTTCAAGTGGCAAGTGAGACTCCATCCATTGTCCCACTTGTCTCTTAGGGAGTAGTTCATGAAAATTTCAAACTCAAGCTCCAGCTCACTTGGAAAGCATGAAACAACAAACTCCATGGAAAGGAACTTCAATCCCCATAAAAAATTGCATATTGCATTCTCAAAAACTCAACAACCTACCTCGCTGTAACATCCACAAAATTTTAATACATAATTGTGGGATTAATTGGTAAAAATTTACGAAATTTAGTTAATTAGTACATAAATTCTATATTTACTTTTGATGATATTAAAATTTGAATGGAGTAAATTGGAGATTAGTATAATATTTGGGAACAAGTTATATTAATTAAGAAATTAGGTAGGATGTATTGATAATTAACAAAAGATAATAAGAGGGAGTAGGGGGCAGCAACACAAGTTGCCACCTAGCACTTCACCCCTTGCATCTACTCACACACTCACACACATTCAGCATGCACACACACATTTGACGGGAGAGTGAGGGAAAGAAGAGAAGTGAAAGAGAAGAGAAGGGGAAGAGAAAGAGAAGAAAAGAGAGAAAGGGGTGGTGTTGCTCTTCATCATCTTCATCATTTTCAAATTTGAGAATTTTGATAGAAGATTTGGTAAATTTTGGTTCAGTTTTCTTGATTAAATTTTGTGTAGGTTTTGGGTAAGAATATAAATTGAAGTAGATAAACCAATTGAAATGGAAGAAAGACACTGGGAGAGGCTCTGTTTCGAATAGCCTCTGTAAATCATGATTTTCGTAAGATATACTGGTCCAAATTTAGTGATTCTTGCTTCAATGAAAACCTAAGGATGTATACTAAAACTTTGTAGTTTTGACCAAGATCTGAAACCGTCTTTTAAGTGGGTTAAAGTAAGAACACATTCTGTTGCTCTGTTTGCGGGTAATCTGACAGGGTGTATTTAAAACCTTGTAAGTTGAGTTTTACTGGTTAAATTCGAATGATTCTTTTGTAAATTGAAACTAGATACATAGGAGGTTATATTCTGAAAATTTGGTAATTTGTGGAAGAATATATGATTTTTCAGAGAATTTTAAAATAATAAGGTTTGAATCTGTTGCTGTCTAAATGGACCAGGTTGTACTAAAACTTGAATAACTAATTATATACACATCCATTTTATATATTTCTTCTTGTAAATACAATCAGAGACTCATGAGAATATTTTGTGTAAAAATTGAATCTTTATCTGAGGAAATTTTATAAACTGAGACAGAGATGCTGTTAAGGAAAAGCAATTTCATAAAAAGGACAGATTTTATAAAAATTAACCTTTATGGTTAAAAATACAAATCATACATCATTGGAAAGATTATACTAGAACAGTTTTGCATGTTAGGGATTGTAATTAAAGTTATGATATACTTAGTGAGTAGTGCTCATTCTGTGAAGATTGTAGATTCAGGGGATGTAAGGGTAATTTCTAAAATATAAACACTGATTTTTAATAAATCAATATATATACTGGCAGAAATATAATTGAGTCTACTTTATGCAGAAGAAAACAGAATAAAGATCCGAATTTTATAGAATGAGATATTCAAAGATTAGTGAGAAGTGTACGTATGTTGTTAATGCTTTATAAAGAAACTTCAATGTTATTGATTCATCGACATCACATTTTATACCTCATTTTAGGACACGAGAACAATGTTCATGATTTTACACGAAAATTCTAGTATTTTGTAATGGATTAGCCGATGAAAATCTCAAAATGGGCCCACGGAGCAAATAGGAACGGCCTGATTCGCTCCAAGAGCCCAACATCCCTTGAATTTCTTGTTGCAATTAGATAAAATTATCTATCATATAAAAATAAAATTATCTATCAACGAATTTTAAAGACAAATGAATTGAAAAACAAAAGGGGGAATTTATCCATCTCATAACTATGCGGAAAGATATACATATTCTCTAGGTAGGTCTGGAGACTATTTTCTCTTCCAACTCTCCAAGGACTGGAATTAATATGGCTTAAGTATTTATTTATTTAATATAATAATAATCATCATTGAATATGATCTCAGTAATTATATAAAAAGAAATTATAGTATGAGATGAAAAAAAAAATTATCAAAAAAAAAAAAAAATCAATCGTGCTATGAGGGGATAAAAAGAATGTGAAGTGAGTTGAGAAAGAAAAATAAATTATAATTATAAATCTATTAAAAATTTAAAAATTTATGAGAAAAAAGAAACATATAGAAATAAGGTGAGAGACAGGCTTGGAATAGTGGATCGAGAGATTTTTTTTTTTAATAATTGTGAAATTATTACAAAATATTAAAGTTACTTTTACAACTATATTTTTAAAATTAAAAAATAAATTTGAATATTCAAAATTATATACAATAAAAAATTCTTTTATAAAATATAGAGGTGGGGAGAAAAAACAAAACGACTGAATTGGCTATTGAATATATCTTATAATCTTATAATCTTATTACTTATAATCTCATGCGGGCAGTCTTTTTCCTCAATTGAGTTGCCCATTGGCAAATTCAAGTCAACCTTTTGTCCCGCTCGTACACGATGTTGGCTGAACTACTTCCCCTAAATCTCCCAACATATCCGCTATCCTTTCGGCTTTGCGGCCGCTTTTATTAAGTACTATCAGTCGTTGCACGTGATCTTCGCGTACATATATTATTGTAAGTAATAAATTTGATACTTCATTTATATAATTATGATAACTCTTCATGTATCTTATATGTTAAATGTCCATAAATACTTCATCAAAAGCTGCAAATTGAATATAAAAAATAAAAAACATCAATTGCTAAGATACATGTGAAATTTATAAATAGGAATCGAAATGCTTTATATATTTTTTTAGATAATCTATTGTTAATTCAAAATTTTTCTTTTTACTCCGTCATAATATATTGATTCTTTTTTTTTTTTTTTCCGAAAAGCAATGAGATAAAATAAGAAATGATTGTAGGCCTTTTTTGTTTCAAAAAAGAAGAAGATAATGAAAGCCATGGATTTTTGGTGGTTGGATAGAAGAAGTAAACTTACAGGAGAGAAAAAAAAGTTTTAGATTAGATTGTGCCCCCCTCCCCCCAAAAAAAAAAAGAAAGAAATTGGTTTTGAGAACGTGGACTGCTTTGACCAAGGAGTATATTTGGTAGTTTGAAAATTTGGTATGAGAACTACCAATATAATGCAAAACTTTCATTTTTGTCCTTCACAATTTATTAATTTCATTTTGTAGAAAGAAATAAGCAAATACATTAACTAAAAGCAAAGGGCAAATTCTGTAAAATTCACAAAATAACTTCCACTTTTATACAAAAGAGGGTTTGTTTTTATAATTAGTATAAATGATAAAATTATGTCGCGATAGATGAATAAATAACAGTATAAAAATTAAATTATTTTATTTACTTGTTTCTGCAAATCATTGCATTATTATCATAGGATTATTTTGTGCAGTATTTATTAGGAATTGGTTTGAAATTATGGTAATGTATGAAAATAGCAAAATGCCAACTAGTTTGTACTTCTTTTATTTTTTAAAACAAAAAATAGCACATACATAAAACGAAAATCTTATTACCTTTCATAATTTTTCATTAGAAAATAAAGGCATTGTGGATCAACACTTTCTAATCCACATGGGATCAATATTTTGTGATTACAATACCAATCGACAATTTTAATTACTATCAGCCCTCATAATTATATTATTCAAGATTGTTCAATTTAGGCAAAAAATGCGATTTTCCCCAATTTTACAACCTAAAGGAAATAAGCAACAATATAGAATACTGAGTTAACATACAAACCTATAATTATGACATAATTAAAATCTATATTATCCTCTATAATATTCGAAATATTCAAATAAATTCCTGTGTTAAAAAAAAATATCATATAACTCACTGTAAAATTTAAAAAGATGCACATTATCCCCCTGCCCTAAAATTGTATCTCACGCGCGAAAAAAGCAACTTAATATGTATATATTTTTGCCCCTAAATGACCAAATTGCCCTTGTCTTTAAATTATACATATTTTAAAATATAATATAATAAAATAAATTTAGTTATATGTATATATGTATATATAAAAATAAATCTAAAAAATATAAAATGAAAAAATAGAAATAACTCGCCGACAAATGGGAGATTGATAGTGGGTGGGGTGTCAAAATGCTCGTCGTCATTCCAACTGTGGTAGACTCGCGTCGAGAAATAGTCGGACAGTGAGAATCTCATATTCAAATACAGCAGGAGCCAGTATGCACCTTTTAAATTTTTACAGGGATTATATAATATTTTTTTTATTACATGGACTTATTTGAATATTTTGAATATTACAGGGGGTTAATATGAATTTTACCCATAAGATCCCTTTGAATCCGTCTTAGTGTTGTAACATTAGTCGGATCTTCGCTTGAGGACTGCCCGAATCAGTATGGATTTATCGTTGTTGGGGTTCTGTAAAAGCGATGACGCTGCAAGTTTCTCTGTGTACAGGTCGAACAATTCATCGATGATTTCACTTCCGCAGGGATCTGTCAGCAGTCCGTCCTGGACAGCCCTGCCAGGCAAGGTGTGCTTTCCGAGGTTGTTTAGTATCTGCAATCCTTCAAGGGTGAAACTGTGGCTCCTCTCTAGTATGGGCTTCAAAGAATCTTCCCTGCAAGAACATTCACATCATTTGGAGAATATATATTGGTCAAATTCTTACGTAGTGTTTGGATTCATTTTCTGAGTATTTTGTTGTGTTTTGTGGAGATAGAGAGAAAAAAACAAAGATAAATAAGTATGTATTTGAAATAGTGTGAATGCTTGAATTTATTTTTGAAAATAAATTAAAATAAATATTGTATGTTTGTTGTTGTGTTTTTAGAGACAAAATTACTGTTCATTGTCAAATCATGTCTTTTTTTATAGGGTTGTATGTTTAATGTTGTGTTTTGGGATACAAAAATCACTGTTCATTGTCAATTCATTGTCAAATCATGTCTTTTTATATATTTATGTATATGTGTGTGTATATATATATATATGTATTTATATTAAAATAGTTAAAAATACCTAGATAATGTATTTATATTAAAATAGTTAAAAATACCTAGATAAAATATTTCTGTATGATAACAAATATTGAATATATTTTGATTTATTCGGAAATAATTTAAAAATGAAAACAAACATAGTTTTAGTTATGCAGTCTGTTCACATGTACTGATTTGAGCCAAGACATAGATGTCGGCTGATATTGAACCCAACTCATTCTACTCAAAAGATTTTAGCAAGAATATTGGTTAAATATTATGTCCCACAAATTAGCAATTTTGCGATTTTGATCCAATTATTTTTCAGCTCAAGCATTATATTACATAGCTCCAAAAAATTATAATTTTAGTCCTAAGCTTAATTCCATTAGATTTGTTTTTTTATTAAAACAACATGTGCAATATTGCATGAACTCTTTAAGTTTTTAGAGGAATTAAAGGTTGTTTACATAAAAAATGTAATGGAACTAAGGTTTGAGACTAATATTATAATTCTTTTGGAGTTATAATATGCAATGTGTGAGTTCATTATTAATGGGATCAAAATCACAAATAAGGTTAACTTGTTGGATGTAAAATGCGATTTTTTCAACAATATTTGTCATTGTTTAACTATCGCAAAAAGATTAAATATGACAAATGAGTTAGCATTCGCCTGGAGAAACAACATTAATAGTCGTTGGATAGTCGAGATTAATTATTATTCAACACATTTTTTTTTTGTCTTTTATTATGATACTTAACCATGGCAATGATAAATGGAAAAAAAATACAATTTTAGTCCTGTAATTTAGGAGACTGGCAATTTTTATCCTATTCGAATTAAGATTTATATTTTGATCCTGTAACTTAAAAAATTATAGCAGTTTTAGTCATTTCCTGCGAATTTGGCCAAAAATTTTTCAAGTTATCAGTCAAGTCAACACCTAAACTAGGACTTTCGATGAATTTAATGACATGGTAGTCCAAATTGTAATTTTCAATTTCAATATTGGTTATGTATGTTTAAGGGGTTGGTAATTTTAACCCTCTAACTTTTGATGTAGCGATTTTAGTCATCTATCTTTCCAAATGAGATGATTGCAATTTTGGTACTATAGTTTATAGAGCTTTGCAAAACAGGTACCATTATTTACAAAATCACAACTTCAATACCATACTTTACAGAAACCTGCAATTTTGGTACCACCTTTGCTTTTGGCCTTTAAAACTTTCAAAAGGTATCAATTCAGTCCCTAAAACTTTTTTTTTTTTTTTTTCTCTCAGAACTCATTCCCTTCACTATTCAATTTATCAGGCCCAACATGCTTCCGAAATAAAATTAAGACTCTATAAATTCATACCTTTTTTGACCGTGTTGTTACCGGGTATTCCAAGTCCTCGGTTTTACGGACTTCTTCCAACCACACTACCGCAGCAGATGGTTCGCAGGTCCTTAGCTCCTTCAGCAACAAACAGCACAGCCCTATTTCGTTTCCTACCTTAGGCGTAGAGATATTTCCAATATAGAGACTTGATAAAATTTTGGTTTGACAGGTTGAACAAAAGCCTTTCTTTTATTGAAGAAATATATAAAATATTACATAGATACTATTTCCTCCATTGGAGGAGACAACTGTTTAGCCTCTCATGGTATTGAGGGCCAGACTCTTTGGGGAAACCCCCATTAACTAAGATCTAGAAAAATTACAAAGATAGAAACTTTGGAAGTTTTGCTATGAAGAGTAAGGAAAATATTTGATGATCCCATTCTGCTTCTCGGCTTCCTTATTTATAGCCATCCGCGGACTTCAAATGCGGATTTCAACTTGTTTTGATGACGTCATTGCGTTCGTCATCTGGATGACGTCATTGCTTCCGTCATCGTCCTTTCCAGCTGTATTCCATAATGGCTTGTTGGCCATTCAATTGCTAGCTGGCTCTGACTGTTGGCTTTTGTCAGTTTCTGCCGACAGTCTCCTTTTTGAATTTTTACATCTTTCGATTTTTACTTGTTCTTGTAAAAATTCTTCCTTTTACCTTTGTCCGGGTTTGGTTCGGGTTTCTTTGGGTCACCCGTATCTTTGTGCCGAACAATGGTTTTTCCTGTTTCTCACAGCAAGGGCATACATGGTTATGCCATTGCCCAACATGCAACATGTTGCATGCCTTCATCCTTGTTGACTCGGTTGCAGGCAGCTTGTTCTCCCATATAAGCATTCTTTTCTTTTCGAACATGCTTTCTGCAAACTCAGTACTCTTCCCTGTCATGGAGTTTAACAGGAACGATCCATTCACCTTGTTGGAGAAGATTTTGAATGGATACTTGACTTTGTCCATCTCGGTGAGACAGACCCATAGACCCCAAGCTCTTCTGGTGGAAATATCGTCTTCGCTAATAGCTGACACCAGTGGAGCTTCTTCTGAGGTAGCTTTGATTCTGTTGAAAGCCACCATGTCTGGTCTCTGCAGCTTGATGAAATGAAACGCTGGATGAGACCCTTTCCTGCCATCTCTGGAGCTGCTGAAATGAATTTTAGCTCCAGGATATCTCCTCTCTTTAAGTGGGGATTGTTTTGCCATGAATCGTATACCGCCCCACTAATCCATTCCGGTAATTTGGAGATTTTCGGAAAACTTGGTGACATAGTATGAACTGAAGCCAGAGCTCCAAACTCATACCATTCTCGAACTTCTTCGGGCTTTGATCCTTCCATCATCCAGACCCTATTGTATTTTCCAGTGGTCTCGATAATGGTCTTGCTTGGGTTGACACCTTTGCGAGAAATTAATTTTTCCCACATCCTTTGATATACCTACCAAGCAGAAGAAGATGAAGAAGATAATTCATTAGTATTAGTCTTAGAAGTGCCTGTCATTGGCCTAAGACTAATCTCTCCCTCTTTAACCCCAGAGGTGCTGGGTTGACTCGAATCATCAGAGGTTTTCACTCCCTGTGATTCGTTCGTCGCTGTTTCACCAGAATCTGATGATGGCCTTGTGCAAGCAGTACTTGAATCTGCCGCTACAGGTCTAGAGCCCTGTACTCTAAGCGCAGGTTTAGAGCCCTGCTCTCTCAACTCGCGAGTCATCACCGAGGGCGATGCCTTTCGAATTGGTTCTAGTAGAGCGTTCCATAGCGCTGTTGAAGCTACCAAGGAACTCCTGATATTTGTCTGGACTTTGTCCAAATCAGCTCGTTGGACTTGTCCGGCTACTTGGGCGTTAACCGCTAGCCGTCCAAATTCTCGGTCAAGCTCCTCGAGGTTCTCTCTGAGGTGCCTGAGTCTCAGCATAACGGAGTTTGCTTCAGCTCCCTCCATCTCTTGTCAAGAATCTGCAAGAACATTTTCATGAGATTTAATAACGACAATATTATAACAATAATATTGGCATTCAGCTTGCCATCTGATAATACGAGCTTTCTCTATTTTTGATTCCAGTTTATTTTTCAGGAAAGCTTTAACATTAGTATTATCAACTTTCAATGTAAATTCTTTAGCAAGTAAGAACAAAGGCCATTTCTTAAAAGCCTTCCAAACTGCAAAGAATTCCTTCTCGTTGATGTGCCACACTTGGGCTTGTTGTTCGTGAACAACCCTCCTGTGTATCTACAAGGTTCTTCCCCTGTAGTAGTCTTCTTCATGAGCACTGCTGCCCATCTGTAATCATTGGCATCTGTGTAGACTACCAATTCATCCTCGTCCTGCGGTATTGCAAGCTTTGGCAGATTATTGCAAACCTGCTTTAGCTCACGAACCCTTTGTGTGTGGATTTCCTCCCATTTCCACTTTGCACTTTCTGTTTCTTTTAAAAGTGGCCGGAAATCCTTTCTGTATTTTGCAAGATCCTTTATAAAGATACCTGCAAAATTCACTACTCCTAAGAAGCTCTGTAGGTGCTTCTTATCTTTGAGTGCATCTGGGAAATTGCGGATTTTTTCCACAATATGTTCCTGCAACTCAATTCCTGCTTCGTCAATAAGAATTCCTAAAAATTCAATTTTATTGACTGCAATAGTAGCTTTCTTTTCAGAAAGTACTAAACCCTCTTTATGACATGCATCAGAAAATATTTCTAAATGTTTAATATGATCTTTCATATTTTTAGATGCAATCAAGATGTCGTCAATATAGACAAACATGAACTCAAAATAATCTTTAAAAAGATTATCCATTTTCTTTGAAATATCTGGGGTGCATTAGCTAAACCCATTGGCAACACATTCTAGATATATTGACCTTGTGGCGTGGAGAATGCAGTAAACTTCTTTGATTCACTCTCCATTTTAATCTGATAAAAACCAGATTTGCAATCAAATTTAGAAAACACTTTTGCACCTTTAATGCAATCAATTAAGTGCTCTCTACTCGGGATGTAATAACCATCAAATCAAGTATTTTATTAATACCTTGATAGTTAATTACCAACCTGGGTTTACCGCGCTTTATCTCGCCATGGTTTCTTACCAGAAATCCAGGGCTACTGTAGGCAGAGATTCCAGGCTCAATGAGTCCAAGGCTGATATGCTCTTTGATAATGATCTGCATATCCTTCTTGTCCGCCATGTTCATTTGAATAGGCTTGTATCGAACATACTCGTATTTGCACTCTTCTTTAATCTTTAGAGTAGCTTCGATCTTGTTCCTATCCCACCATGCCAGAGGATTTTCACTGAAATTTCTCTGGATGAGTCGCTTGACATTTTCGAGAGAAGAATGCTTTCTCCGCTTATGTCCATCGTCTTTAGCTCTACCAGGGCTTCCCTGAGGTTCTTGATTTCTTCCTCAGATTCCTCGTAAGAGCTATCGCTATCGATGAGTCCCTGTTGCCTGAAAGACAAGAGAACTTTTCCAAATTTCCTTTTATCCTGCATTTTTGGATTAGTCAATTTGGCATCGAAATCACCACGTTTGCTGCGAAAATTGATAGGCATTATCCTATTAAATGCCTTTTCTCTTCGTAGAACCTGTATCTCATTACCACAGTTAGTAGTAAAGATTAACAGATTTCTCTGATTATCCTGCATATATCTTGCAAATGTTTGAATAAAATTATTACCTAGCAAGATATCAGCACCTGTATCATGAAAGTAAATGGGAGGTGTTTTTACCCTAAACCAGGGCGTTCCAAATGCTCCCCCGATCATGATTTTTGCTTCTCTGATTCCTGTATTGAGTATTAGGATTTTTTGTGAAAAATCCCTTCCTGCAATAACAGGTAAAGTTTCCCTTGCTTCTTTAGGGAAAACTCCAGGTTTTGCTGTGCAAATCCCTGATCCTGAGTCAATATAAGCTGCAAAATACTCTGTCTTATATTGATCATATAACATACCAACAGATATGTATATAGAAAAGGGGCTTGTCATTCAATCCTTATGGTCACACCATCAAGACTGAACTCCATACCGTTACTTTTTTTCCCCATGGTTTATGATCTCAAGGAAACTTAACCCCAAAGTCATACACCCATTTCTCTCCTGCACACCTGCAACTAGAAATTCATGGCCTGCTATTTCTAACATGCCTTCATATCTACCAATAACAGGTTGCTGCAAATGATATAAGTCATCACAAGGAAAAAATTTTCATTCTTAGTGATGTCAAATATAACTTGTATTTCTTTCCATCCTTCAGGGCATTTAAGTTTTACGTTATCTACCCTAATCTCTTGAGGAGTTAAGACTCTTGCTAAGTCTTTCTCTTTTCCTTTGTAGCCTGTTATCCTATCTTCTGAAAAGGACATCCTGCTACCAACTCAATCCTAGAACTCATTGTTCTGTCTAAGACTGGGTGATCTTTTATAACGATATCGACACCACCTATTCTAGGTATCCTAATTGGATCTGGTGCCATTACCTTAGCAAATTCCTTGAAAATTCTAGGAATCTCAATATACTCTTTCCTAAGGAATAAATCCGAATGATGAGTGTTGGAAAGGGCATAAGCAATTCTATAAGTTATAGAATATGGTCTATTTCCTTCTTTCATAAGATCTTTTCTTTTAAAATCCTGATGAAGGTTAAGACTCTACTGAAATCTTGGTCTGCTAGGTTGTATGCAATCCTAGGATGAATATCAAACATCAGTTTTCCTGCATACAAGTTACCTATCATTGTCCCAAGACAACCATCTCTTAAGTTATTGATTCTTCTATCCATTATTGATAAATGTATTCTGAATCAATTCCTTCTTAAAAGTTGCTTTTATTACTACTTCAATAGTTCCTATGTGGATCCATTTCATAGTAACTGCACTTCTTCTCTGAGCCTACTTAATTCTTCAAGAATTTCTTCTTTAGGAATAAGCTGCATTTCCATCACATTACCAGTAAATTCTATGGGAATAGCGAACTCACAGAACTTACTTTGTAGATTATGTGATGTTTCCTTTGGTTAGTCCTATCTGGTTGAGGACTTTACCGATTCCTCCAATTCTGAATCCATCATATGGACTGAGGTTGGAGTCTTGACGCATGATTCTTTCCATGGTTTTGTTTGACACCGTCATTCTGGAAAAGAATCCTGACAGGCTTTCAGAGGTCTGAAGCCTATCTCCCTCATCGTGACTATTCTGACTCGGTTGAAGATCCATCCGACTCAGTCACCATTTCCTCCTCATAGACACTTTCGTCTGAAGGAAGATCTTCAAATTGGTATATTGGTACCAATTCACCATAGTAGACCGCGTCTAATATGTCATCCGTGGCTTCGAATTTTCTGATTTCACCACGTTTCTGCGGGCAGTCTGGAGCGATATGTCCTCTTGCTCCACATGTCCAGCAGTTGCAATCCTTGAAACTTTCATTAGTTCGGGTATGGGCCCGTCTGAAAGTTCTCTTCGTAGGGGTTCGCCGGTGGATCTTGTATCTGTTCGTCTAGATCCTTGGGATGAAGCCCTTGTTGGTCCACTCCGTTGCCCAGATTTGTATGTTCTGGCTTTGGTTTTGGACCACCATGATCTTCGCCTGAAAGGAGTTTTTCTGGATTCCTGAATATAGATCACTCCTGTGTTTCCTCCTTTTCCTTGGCTCACCTGATTCTCCTATAACAGTAGGAAAATCATTATTATCACAACAGAGAGGTGTTCGTTTGATCGTACCTCTCAGTCTTTTCATGTTTTTCTGGATGGATGCCTGATAACACCAATCCTTCAACTTGTCTTTGAGAAAAGACATTCTCCTTGCTACTGAATCCATCTGTCCCTCTACTTTGTATGATTGTATCAACATTTCCCTCCATGGACTACAGATTTTAGCAAAGAACATTGGAGCTGCAACATCCACTGCTACTCCACTCTGAAAGAAATATTTACGGAACCAATAGATATATTCATCTACTGCGCAAATACTTCTTAGTTCAAGGCTGAAAAGAGCTTGTGCATTTTCTCTAGCCTTTTCTGTTCTACTTTCTTCGAAGTAACCATCTCCGATGAAGTGAATCTTGATAAGCCTTCCTAGCCGATCTGCAATTGCACTTTTGGAATCTCCGGCAAGGATACTGGCTTTAGTATCGGCTGGGGTATTGTCCCATCCGATCTTCACAGAACCCTCTAAGCTCAACTCCACTAATTTGATGAAGTTTTCTTTGTCGAGTTCTAAGGTAGTTGCCGCAATCTTTATGGCTGCTACCCATTCGTCTATCAGCTTCTCCATGTTTCGGAAGTCGATAACATCCAGATTTAGAACAGCACCATATGGATGTAAGGGCTGAAGCATCGTTCTTGCCCAAGGTGTATTTCCGGTGCTTCCTAGGATTTCTCCCTGGATTCTCTCGAAGTCTGGTTCCCACAAACGTTGGTGTTGTGTTTGTGTGGAAATCTGTACTTTCCCTCATTGGGTGGTCTTGTGGAGCTTCATTGGAACATGTGCTCCCCTCCGGCGGTGGTAGTGCTGGAGTAACTTCATTGGTATGAATATTGACTAAATCCACAATCCCTAGTTGGGAAAACGATTCAGCCAATTCTTGTAGATCCGATAGATCCGCTCTGGTTACCTCCATTATTTTATGGAGTTAAGGATCTCCTGGATCTGTTCATCCCGAGTTTTCGGCTTCGGGATCTCCTTTGCCTTCCCCTTCTGGTGTAGAAGAGGTACTGTCCCAGGGCATCCCTGATCCGTTCTTGTCTGGATATGGATGATTCAGGTTTGTCCCGTTGGTTTCTTCTCAGATCTGCAATTTCAGTCTTAAGATCTGCAAGATTCTTGTGTAGATCTGGGAGGATCTTAAGAATCTCATCCATCTTGTGGCACAAGGAGTCTACTTTCATAGGTACGTTGGATAACCTATGTCCATAATCTTGAACCGTCTTCTGGATTTCCCTCAGATCTTGAGAGATTTCGAGGTATCGGCCTCGATTTCCTTCCAATTAACACCTCTAATCATAATTTTTAGAGAGATATTGGTGTAGGTATTGACCTTTTCCGTTCCTCCGGGCTGGAATTGGTCCGTTTATCTCAGTGGTCTGCAAACGCTTCACCACCTGTCCTGGAACTTCCATTCGGACTCGGAGATGTCTGGGTCCTTCTGGGTCAAACTCCGGGTTTATCTCTATTGGATCCCGTTCTGTGGTTCCTCGGAGTCCGAGGAGCTGCTTTCATCTTACATGGGCCTTTGTAAGGACCATGTTCACATTTGTACAGAATTTCCCGAAGGACATTCTTTCTCTGTTTTTCCAGAATCTGGAAATATTCCCTGTTGTCATTGTAACTCGAACTTTCGTTCGGTTCCATTTTCTCTTGGAAGGTCTCCTCCGTTAGTGGAAAAATATCCAAATATAATATTAACAATATATTTCTTCAATAAACCTAGGCTCTGATACCATTTTCAAGCGTGGGTGAATGTATAACTCATTTAGATACTTTGGCGTTGTATCCTCTTCGATCTCAGATCTAAGAATTCCTTTTCAGGATGAACTTAGTAACTAATTAGATCGTAAGGTCTTCCAGCCTAATATATCTGTTTAGAGTTTTACAATCAAGGGGACTAGATCTGCGAAAATCAAACCTTTTTGGGGCTAAAATGAGATTTTTAAAAGATAAGCCATGATAAGAGATTTCAAACATGAGCTGTGGTATCAAATCTGCAATTTTTTCATAACTTATGGTATGAAATCTGCTATTTTGAAAGGTACGGTACCTAAATCGCAAAGTTGCCCAAACTATGGTACCTCTTTCGCATTTTATCTCCTTTCCAAATAGTAGCCATTTTGGTCCTTAAGCCCAATTAATATCATTTTGCCATGTTATGATAAAATCGCAATAGTCATATCACATGCTTTTAATCAAACCTAACATGCTTTTGAAATGTTAAATGATGGACAAAATTAAAATTTATGTAATTTTTATGCTAATGTCAGCATTTTTTTTCTCTAAACCCTAATGTAAAGGATCATGTATAAACAGAGAATTTTTGGAAGGAATGTAACTATAGTTTCGTAACTTTTTTTTGGAAAAAAATAGTAATGTAATCATAATACAAAGAGTTAAATTCATATTGACCCATTGTGATATCGAAAATCATAAAAAAAAAAGTCCCCTGCAAAAATTTAAATATAAAAAATCACCCTTATGTTATGAACTATGATTCACACAACCCTCTAGTCAACCTGGGGTTTTTCGAATATTTTTTTATTAGGGATGTAACTTATACTTTATTTTTCTCAATGATTATTGTAAATATTCATAATATCACATAGGGATACTTGAATTTTTTCCCTAAATACAAAACCCAAATTTAGTACCAGTTCTCAACCCAACAACAAAACCAAAAAGCCCAAATAAGGAAAAAGAGGGCAAAGGGCAACACAAGCCTTCACCTAGCCACGGCCCAAGAAAAGACTTGTTCATTGGAGGCATTGAGGGCCCAATTCCACCTTCGTAGACAGCTAGCGCATCCAAGTGGTAAAATATGATTGAAAGAAGGAGCTAACGATCAAGAAGGATGCTTGGGATCCTCAACCCTCTCGAAGACGAGACCCCTCACCACAGGGGGACTTCGGCAATAAAAATAGGTTTAGTACCCTAAAGCAGGGGACGGCTTTTTGAGTCTTCACACGCAATTTCTCTCACACAATTTCACTCTTATCCGCAATCCTTTATTATTTCAAGATTCGATACTGACTTGGACGTTAAAGTGCTAACATTATTTTGCAAGTTCCCATCTTCAAACTTGCAAGAAACTTTAGCCCACTAAAAACCTCGAGTCCATCCAAGAACCAACTCATGCATTTTTTACACGCATTAAATATAACTTCATATTTTTAAGTAGACTTTAAATATAATTAATCTTAAATATTAAGAAAAACACCGACACTCCAACTCCAGAACCATCAACTTGGCCATGGAGCTGTCTTAATTATTCTAATATTTTAAAAAAAAAATTGCAAAATTATTTCTTGATGTTTTTCTTACAATATTAAAATAATTCAGCCCACGAAAACTGCATATGAATGGTCATAATATGCCTATCAGCAAAAGCAGTGACACAATGAAAAGCTGTCTCAACTTTTACAAAATAGAGCAAAATATTTAAATATTATATCCTCAAGGAAAAAAAGGAGTCCGCAGCCTTTCAAAAGTTTCATTTTCTTACATGTTTGACGAAGTTCGTGTAGACCCACTTCTTATCACCTGCTCTCCTCAAATTTACTATATAAATAAATTGGTACAGTGGCTGCTGACACTGCACTGAACTGTACGTCTTGGGATCAATGCATTTTTTATTCTTAAATATAGTTATTAATGGGGTTTTGATTATCAAATAATTTAAGGTTGTAATTTTAATTTTATAATTTTAAATTATTTGGCACTTTTGGTCCTTACGTTAACTTTTTTGTTAAATTTAACGAAAATTTTATTTAAAGCAGTGGCGAAAATTGCTATTTTTCTCTCATTTTGTGGTGTTTATTGAGTTGTAATCCAATACACCGGTTTTTCTACTTTTCTTCATACTTCAAGAGCGAATAAATAAAAAATAAATAAATTTAAACAACGAATTTTCTAAGAACTTATTGATAATTTTTTGTTAAGATTATTTAGAAAATTTGTTACATAAACTTACTTTTTTTGTTTATTCTCTTCTGAAGTTCGAAGAAAAATAAGAAAAAAGAGTGCATTGGATTACAACTTGAAAAATTCCACAAAATGGGAGGAAAATATCAATTTTTTTTACTTTACATAAAATTTTCGTTAAGTTTAACGGAAACATAAACGGAAGGACCAAAAATGCCAAAAAAAATTAAAATTTGAGGACCAAAATTACAATCTTAAATTATATAAAAATCAAAATATTATATCTGAGAACCAAAAATTCATTTATCTCCAGCATGTTAGTTTGTGAATGGCTTTGGTGAATTTAATTAGTGATCATTTCTTTAATTATTATGTTGTCTGAAGAAGTGATGAACTTTCCAGACTTTTCTTCCCATTACTTCAAATGGGATTAGGTGTCACCCACTAAAAACCACAATAACTTGTCATAATTCGACTTATTAATGCTACATCCACAATTCTTGAATTTTGATGGAATTTTTTTATATAAAGCGAGTTTGAAAATTTGAAACGATGTGTGATCTCATGATGTCTGAACTTGCAGCTAAATTTTAGTTGTAAGCTTTTATTTTATTCACATGTATTTATTAAAAAAAAAATCCCTCAATAGCAACAAGAAAAGAAAACGTTAGTGTTTAGCAAACTAATAAGTAAAATTTTTGTTATTAATCTATATTATTTCATACGAAATATTTATTTGTTAATGAATTTAGTAACGAAAATTTATTCACTGACGAATTTAGCAACGAATTAAAAATCTACTTGTTAACAAATTACCATGAATTGTTTAAAATATATATCAAATAATATAGATTAGCAATGAAATTTTTTTAATTGGTAATTAGCTCGACGCTAATTTTAATATTAATTTTTTTTATAGCTATTGAGTAATTTTCTTGTAGTGACTCACAAAGTTCGGTAAAAATAACATTAGGTGAACTTTGATTGTGATAATTCGGTATATAGATAAGTAAAGACTGAACGATGTTAAGTGTAATAATATTTAAAAGCAGTAAAACTCAGATGATCAAAGTTCTCTAATTGCTAAAAATTATTGAATTATAGGTCAGTCCTTAAATCTTTGCCACCCCCAATACACTAGCAGTAAATATAAGTTAACCACTGTATATTTATGTGCATTGCACACTCAAATGAGTGTGCATAGTTAAATAAAAATTTTAAAAGTTTAAACTATATTTTAATTGAAAAACTTAAAAATATTGAAAAATATATATGAAAGTATAAGAAATGAGAGTTAGTGAGAGTTGAGAAAATTTGATAATTAAAAAAATAAAATAAAAATAAAATGACGGACCATAATTTTAGGGATAATTCCACTCCCCTCCCTTGAGAGGTTTGATGAAATTGTATGTATATCCCATGTGATTTAAAGTTTGCTTCCACCCAACAAATAAGTCCCTCTGTTAATAAAAATTTATCAAATTTGTTGATATTAACAAAAAAAATTAAATAAAAATTGATAGTTACCATCGATTAACTTATTACTGACTTATTGTAGGTAAAACAATACTTTTCTGACTAAAGTACCCCTATAACGGTGAAGATATACCTCCTAACATGCATTAACGTGTGAAGATGTATGAGGGTAATTTAATCATAAAAATATTTATTTGACCTACCATAAATCAATAATAAGTCAATTGGAGGTAAATATAATTTTTTTTTCAATTTTTTTGTTAATATATATCAAGGGATAAATGCATTTTTGGTCCTCAAACATAGTGACTAATGCGATTTTAGTCCTCAAATAATTTAGGGTTGCAATTTTGGTCTTCAAACTTTAATTTTTTGGCACTTTTCGTCCTACCGTTAACTTTTCTGTTAAACTTAACAAAGATTTCATTGAAAGTGAAAAAAATTGGTATTTTCCTCCAATTTGTGATATTTTTCAAGTTGTAATCCAATGCACTCAATTTTTCTATTTTTCCTTAAACTTCAAAAGAGAATAAACCAAAAAAAAAAAAAAAAAAAAAAACATTAGTAACAAATTTTCTAAATAATCTTAACAAAAAATTGTCAATAATAGGAATATTGTCAATAAATTTTAAAAAAATTATTGCTTTGATTTTTTTTTTTATTCTCTTTTAAAGTTTAAAGAAAAATAAAAAAAATGGATGCATTAGATTATAATTTGAAAAACACTATAAAATGAGAAAATTAGTAACTTTTTCCACTTTAAATGAAATTTTCGTTAAATTAACAGAAAAGTTAACGGAAGGACCAAAAGTGCCAAAAAAATTAAAGTCTAAGGACCAAAATTACAACCCTAAATTGTTTGAGGACTAAAATCGCATTACATCAGGGATGCTAAATGTAATTTTTCAAATAATAGAAAGTAATTACACTAAACCTTAAGAAAGAGCGTAAGTATCCCTAATTTTTAAAGCACCAAAAGCCTCATCGTCTGTAATTAAAATATAAATGATGGAGTTGTAATACATCGTGAACAATGAATTCAATTTAAAATGGAAAATTATGGAAATCAAATATATTATATTTGGGGATAGTGGCAGATTTTGGGATAATTTGACATTCAAATGATGTTTGAGAACTTTTTTTTCTGTCGTTTTTAGGAATCTATTTTCTAAGTATGGTCCCGACATCATTTATTAACTATATTCTATTAATATAACAAAGTAGATCACATTATTAATATGATGCAATTTACACTGCTCAATACATTTTTGGATCTCGATCGAACCTAAATTAATTGAGTTCGATCGAACTTAAATCAATCATATGCAATATACTTGTCGTGTGAACAGTATACAATTCAGAAAAAGTGATCAATTACATAACAAGTATGATATATTTTTTTTATGATTAATTTGATTCTGTCAAATTTGATCCGACGAGCAATTTTCCTTCTTTCTATATAATAATATAAGAATTTTTTATTCTGACGAATGATAATCATACCAACATTTCCTCGCACATTATCACTGTAGAACAGCAATCGTGGTTGGAGTAATCTTCATGATTTGACATGACTAACGTTGGACTAATTAACATATGGTCCGGGCATGGAAATTTAAGACAAGAAAAAACTCAACTTTACGACAGTGTGATGTAACATCATTACCAACACATTAACATACGAATAACAGTAACCCTGTTTTATACACATTTCTTTGTGGAAATCAGACAGCAATTTCAACCAAAAGGGGCTGAAAATCAAAACCCAACTAATCAAGAAGGTGAAGGAGCCAACTCAGAAAGGGCTAATGCAGACGATTTGAAGTGGGGAAGCCAACAGGGAATGTGTGCGTATGTTGGCATGTAGGGACAGAACCGCGGACGTGCAAAGAATACCGCACATTCAGCCACTGATCGCTGGAACGGCAGACCTGGAATGCAATTTTTCTTCACATCCAGCACTCCGTTCTTGATCAGCCTCCAACAAACAGGCCCGACGCCCGTGAAGTAGTTATCCGACAGCGACAGATTGGCCAGGTTTCCTAGCCCACATAGCACTTCCGGGATGTGTCCGAACAACAGGTTTCCGGCGAAATTGAGAACCTCTAACTTCTCTAAACACGCCAGAGAGAAAGGTAAAGGCCCTGTTAAGTAGTTGTTCCCAGCGTCGAAGACGACGGCCTGTTTCAGGAGTCCCAGTTCATAAGGCAGGCAGCCGCTTAGAAGATTGTTGAGCAGCAAAATCTCAGACAGGTTTTCCAAGGCCTTGGCGATCCCGCGCGGGATCGGGCCGAAGAACTTGTTGTTGGCTAGGGTAAGATAGAGAATACGGCCGCTGCCGATTGTGTCGGGCAGTCTCGTCATGAAATTGTTGTTGTTGATGAAGAGTGCGTCCAGGTCTTTGCTGAACAGCTGTTGAGGAACCGCACCCGAGAAGGAATTGAAGCGTACGTCCAGGAAAGACAGGCTATCCATGCCTAGCAAAGCAGTGGAAAGGGCCCGGAGAACTTGTTGTTGCTGATATCGAGCTCGTACAGATATTGTAGCTTGGCGATGTTCGGAGAAATTGCCCCATAGAAGTTGTTCGAATTCGCGTGAAACAGGGCTACATCCGGGAGCTGATCCAGGAATCCATCCAGGGTCGGGGCTGATAACTGGAACCCGTTGAAATCAATGGAGGCCAGTGCAATGGCTGATTTGTTGTCAGGGGGGCTCTCACAGTAAAACCCCCTGTAATTACATATATCTGCGCCAACCCACGACGCTGTGATGTTAAGCGGATCAGAAGTTACCAGGTTCTTGAATTTCTGAATCACCGGATAAACGACGGCCAGCCTTAGATCAGCGAAAATCAATTGACCCAGCGAAGGAGAAGATGCAGGTGGCGGAGCAACAGGCAGTACCACCCCACCACCGCCGCCGCCACCTCCTCCTCCTCCACCACCGCCGCCGGCTACGGCTTCAAGTGTATGGCTTTTCCCAAGAGTCCCAGCTTGTAGAGAAACTAGTACGACAGCAGCAATGAAGATCAGAATCTGAGTTCTGCTGAAACAGCTTTTCTTCATTATTGCTCCCTGCATTGGACTTGACACTTAGCAGCAGTGTGCGCACAGTGAAGATATATAGAAAGAAAACCACAGGCAGATTAAGGAATCATCACTTGTTTTTTTTATATAGTCTGAAACTTCCACTGTGTGCAGTGTGTTAGGTTTTAATTTCCCTTACGATTTCGCAGTGGCTTGGTTGGTAGAGAATGACAGTCAATGTAGATTAGTTTAGTACCATTTTAGGTTAAGTGCAATTCCTGTTGATAATGTGTACATAGATTATGATGCTATAATGGAAGCACTTGTGAGCCAAGCAACATATGTGTGCTCATGTAAAGAGTATGAAACGCCACACAAAATTGTTGTCTAGGTCAGGTATGATCTGATCCAATTAAGTTCATTACAACTGATATATAATACATTTAGGTCTTGTTTACAATGAGGGATGGGATTAGGAGAAAATTCTTATCCGAACATGATTCGATCAAATTTGAATCAATCATATGACAGATGTATTACACTTATCATATGATTGGTGTATAGTTTAGGGAAAGTGACCAATTACAGAGCAAGTGTGATATACTTGCTCTGTATGATTAGATTGATTCGATCGAACTAGGTCCTGAGCAAGAATTTTGCTTAATTGGGATAAATTAATGATGGATAAAATGTGTACAGAGATTGAATTGTCACACTATATACCTTATTTACTTGTATTGATAAAATTTGGGATAAAACTATTTGGGAAAACAAGTTAAAGAAAGAAATCAAGTAATTTTGTAGATATATGAAAAAATTAGATTATTTTGGACCAAATATTTTAATAGCTATGGATAAATGTATAAAATCACATGCAATCCCTTTCAAGTGAACCTGGTAGAATAATGAATCCCACCAAACCTAATTGGATTTAAATAATCTTTTTTATCATTATCTATTACGGGCCCGAGTGATATCACTATGGCCGGCCTAAATACAAGTAAATAAGGAATTGGGCTGGATATATCTCATATCCAGTCCAATCCCCTCAAGGATAAATTCTAGTTAT
Source organism: Sesamum angolense (assembly GCA_034509725.1). NCBI lineage: Eukaryota > Viridiplantae > Streptophyta > Magnoliopsida > Lamiales > Pedaliaceae > Sesamum > Sesamum angolense. The sequence continues at coordinate 8,520,665 of JACGWL010000012.1, forward strand.
TTCCTGAGTTTTGGCATTATTATGAATGCTTCTCGTTATTTAAAAACTTATAAATATTTTATCAAATAAAAAATAATTATATAGCCTCTATATGGTGAGGTGAATATTATTGCTTTTGCTAAATTTAATAATAAAATAAAGGTTTCAAAAAATATAAAAAAAAAATCTTACGGTGGTTAAGGTTAATTAATTCGTAGACATATTAGTCCATAAAAATATTTTTTTAAATTCTAAAAAAAATTATGAAATTATAATTTATAATTCAAAAGAGGCATTTTGGTCAGTTCATTAAAAAAGTTAGATGAAAATCTAACAAAAACTAACAAAAGTTGTTAGAAAAGTGTTCAAATTATAAAAGTATTTATAATTTTTCAAAAAACGATAATATTTATAATTATATCAAATCTCTCAAAAAATAAATAGTTGTAATCTACATTTAATAAAATAAACTATTTTTTACACTATAAATCAGTTACAAGATAAATTTGACTTGATCAATCAATCCAATCATCCAAAAGTGCACAACCAAGCACCGCAACTGACCTTTCAACCGGAAGAATTATAATATTTAACTAAGGTTGATTGTCATGGTTAATATAAAAAAATCATAACAAATAGTTATTGACCATGGCCACGCAATGGTTGTTGGCTGTGATTTTTGCGAAGGTGGCTAAAATATTTGTCATGGCATATGTTTTAACAATGGCTCTTAGTCATGGCAAATAATTTTTTCATGGTAAAAAGCTAATTTTTGGCCTCAGTTTTATTTAACTGTAGTTAATTATAGTTATTTATCATAGTTTTGGCCATAGCCATTAATATTGTAACCTTATAATAATTTTTTTCTAGTAAACGACATTTTCATATTATTTTTTTGTAAAATTAATTAATATATATTATACAATACATCAAAATATTCAAGACATATGTACTATTATAAAAGTAAACCTTTTAAGCGTACCAACTTTAGATTGCCCTATTTTATCCCCAAATTAATTTCTTTGCTTCAAAATAAATTTGGTCAAAATAGTAATTTCAAAATTTTTAAATAATCTAACAAATTATATAAAAAAAATTCTCTCACCTACTGCTCCATGTTTCTCTCTAAACTTCTCCATGTTTGTTTATTTTTTTTACAAATTTTTATATTTTTAATAAACTTTTAATTATAAGATATTGTTTTTCTGGCATCTAACACCATGTTTCTTTATTCTTATGAATGTTTTTTTTTTTCTCGTTATAATTTCTTTTCTTCATCTCATATCATAAATATTTTTATATGCTCGCGAGAAGCGCGTGCAACTACGACTAGTTGTTAAATATATCAAGAATTTCATAACAATACACATTACAGCCTCCAAATCTGGGCGGCGTCGCTGTCGCCCATATCAAATGCCGCCCAGAAAAAGAGAGATGCCGTCGCCCAGTTTTTTTTTTATATTAGTTTAATATATTATTTAAATATATTTTTAATTATTTTTATATAATATATCTATATTAATATTATAATTTAAATTATTATATTAATTTTTTTTTTTTATAATTATTATATATTGAAATAAATATAGGATATTCAGTATACATATTTGCCACGTCATTGCCGGACAAATAAGCAATTATCTGCCACATCATTAATTTTCGGTCAAAATTGGACAGATCAGTCACCGAAATACCTAAATGAATCAATTTTCAAAGTTAGTGTACAAAATGTGATAATTATCATAGTTAGTGGATCAAAATTGAACGAGAACTAAATTAATGGACTAAAAAAAACTCCCGTAAAATTAATATTTGAACCATTTTGGAAAAAATATAAATTAGCAAAGCAATCATATAATATAATTGAATTAACATAACCAATCTAAAAGGGAGATAATTAAAGAGAGAGAGAGAGAGAGAGACCAGTTTCGAGTGTAAACATAACAAATATTAACAATAAATAAATAGATAAATAGTATGTACGGGCGCCACAAAAAGAAAATGATTATGATAACAGAATAAAATCTCCCCATAAGTTTAGCATATGGAATAGAGACGGATTTAGCATATGGGGAGGTGGGTGTTTCATTGCGTCATCATCTTCAACTAATGGGGGGAGGTTTCCTCATCATCATCCCTTCACGACATTTTAAAATAAATAAATAAACAAATTAAAAATAATTTAAATACATTGTATTGTTTACAATCCAAATTAAAAAAAAAAACATCAAAATTCTAATCTAATGGCGGGGGCAAGTATTGGTTAGTGGCCGGAGAGTTTGCAGCATCATTGGTTGGGGCATCAACAATCTAGAGCGGGCATGGGACTACGACGACAGGTTAGGAGACAGCATTCTGATTCCTATGTTGTAGTAAATCACGCCCAATAGAAGTTTAATTTGCTCAAGCTGTGTTGAGAAGGGTTTACTGGCAATAGAAGTTAATGGTATGTGGTCTTTGATCCACGGGCAAGCGGCATTTTATGTGACTCGACCTCCCTTACTCCCTCCGATTACCTCAACTCAAACCTGCTCCTCCTCCGGTGGCGCAACAGTACCCATGCCCATATCCCCGTCTCCTACCATGTTTCGGGAGCGGTGGAGCACACCATCGAGCCATGCATATAAGAAAATATATAATCAAAGGGAAAATGGGGTGATAAGGCAATTTTACTCCTATGATATTGCAAAAATGGGCAAATTAATCCTTCTGACCTTCGATTTTTATGTAATTACACATTTACATGACAATTGCTTCATTACTTGAATGGAGTATTTATAATTGTTAATATTATTAATAAATTTGAATTGTTATCGGTTTACAGATAATTAATATGATCGCATGTGTGGACGTTACTTGCATACAAGGTATGGTACATTAGTTTATAAAAAATTCATATAAAGTATTATATACTCAAGTCCTAACTATTATAAAAAATAAATGTTAAGGAAAAGATAATATGTGAAAGGCAATTTAACCACACGTCTAAGCGTGCTTAGTTTTTAAAGAGTAAAAATCATCAACTTAAATATAAAATAAAATAAATGAAAATCAATTTCGCCTTCCTTAATATAAGTTAGGTAACATTTACTTATACAATTTAAAAAAATAATTTAAATATAATAATAAGTATACAAAGATTACATATTGTGGTAATTGCCCTTTGTTCTGCATGACTAATTTTGAACAATATAGGGGCGAGGGGTTGGATGTTTGTATTTTTAGATAAACTCTTTCTCTCATAAGAAAATGGTTGTTTGCCTTAATTTTTTTTTTTAATAACGGGATACGGTAAAATTGCAAATTTGAAAATCCACTTCGGGAAACAATGGAAGAAAGAAAACACCAGCGCTATAAACTATTGCCATAAATTGGAATATTTATATCAAAAAAATAGAACAAAAAGTAACATTTGGATACAATTGGAAGACTTCCGGGCTAATATCTGGTTTTTAACTAATGAGCACTAAAAAAATTTTGAAGATAGAAATAGAAAAGGGCAACAGACAAAATGGTTTCCAAGCAATGATATTGAAAATTTTTGAAGTTGGGAAAAAGATAATCAAAAAATCAATAGTTCAGTGTTTATTCAAGACCGGACTCGTACGGACGTCGGGGCCCGGTTCGACCGGGAACCGGCCATGTGTCGGTTCGGTCTATGCCCTCAAACCCCGGCATGGTCAAACCCGGAGGACCGATCAAACCCGTCCAAACCGGCTATAAACCGGTGACTCCGGTGACGGTCAAAACAACGGTTTTGACCATTATTTTAAAAAAAAAAAAAAAATGACTTCACTATTTTAAATTTTTTTTTGGGCTTTAAAATTTTGCATATTTATTAGCAAAAAGGGTTTAATGTGGCTTATATTTTTTCAATATGGGATAATTAGCTTTCTTTAAGCTTTCACATCCTATATATTTGTCAGTTTAAAGTAAAGTGTTTAAATTTTCCGCTTTATATACTTTCCTCAATGTGGGACAATAAGCTTAATTAAGCCTTTTCATATTTATAGTTTTAAAGTATTTAAATTTGTCTAATTTTTTCAATGTGGGAATAATAAGTTTGCCTTAAACTTTTTTATATTTTATAGATGTCTAGAAAAGTGTTAAGTTTTGATTTATACATTTTCTAATGTGAATAATAAGAGCTTGATTTAAAAAACCACCAAGAAATTTTCATATAATTATTTTAGCGTCTAAAAAGTGTATTTTAAGTATAAAGGTTTGGAGCTTATTTATGCTTTTTTTTTTTCTTTTCATATTTATAGTTTAAGAAATAATTAAAGTTTCTGTTTAAAATTTTCTTTTTTTAAAATTGGGATAAAAAGCCATTAAATAAAATAACAACAATCAATAAAGGTTTTAATATCGAAAATGATATTTGATATATTAAATATTATGATATGTTAAAAACTATATTTTTTATATGTATTTAAAATAAATTCCGGGTCTAACGCGGTTTTTTTTTCTGCGGTCCGACGGATCGGACCAGTGACCAGTGACCAGTAACTTGAACCGGTCGAATTGCGGTCCGGTTCTCTGAAAAACATTGCCCATAGGTAGTTGTAAGAGATTGTTTAAAATCATCAAGAGGACAAAAATAAAGCCAAAAACGAAAAATGATACTTCCATTTATACTCACTACACATGTAATCAAGAGACATCCATTTGATTTACAGCATGATATAATATGCATGTAACACTTATGGAACTGGATCGACTTTTTTGGCTTTTTTGGAAGTTAATTAGTTATGGTTTTATATTTCCTTATTCATCCACTTAATTTTTGGAATAAAATTTAAATATAATGGTCTTTTCCATAATTGTTTTGGTCATAATTACGATACTTCTTGTTATTTGAAAATATTACAGTATCAACCCTGAATTTATTAAAAAGAAAATAAATTTTTTAATTAAAATAAAAAAAACTTTAAACAAAAAAAAAAACTCAACGATAGGCGTGCTAAATAATTATGTAGCCAATTTCCCATTAGTTTCTTTCCGCCGCATATTAGTTTAATGTTTTTTCATGGGACTTTGACCATTTTTTTTTTTGGGTGATGACCTGAAACAAATCGCCCTTTGTGGAATATTAAAAAAAAAATTAATATTTAATTTTTTAATTTTATATATTTTAAAAAAATAAAAAATAAAAATTAAATAAAGATTTTTTTATGACTGAAAGGATTATAAGTGCGATAATGCTAGAAACTTATTTTTTTATATAATAAAAGTTTTTAAAATTTTTTCATCCATTTCGTTCTGAATTTCTTTTGTTAAGTTTTTTAAGTTTTTTTTTTTTTAAAAGAATAGAAATTAAAAGGAAAAAAATACAAAACTAAGGTGCAAGTTGCAATTAAATATTTACCTCCATCATAAAAGGTATTTACATAATTTTCATCCAATTATAAAATATATAACGATCAGGGGTGTTTGTTAATTTTTTCAAACAATTGAGGGGGTAATTTGTATTATATAAATATCTTAAATATGATAATAATAATATCTTCAGATGGAAAATGTAATCGTCGTAATTTTTATACCCTTTAAATTTTTTTTTGTTTACTGATGAGATCCTTGGCCTACTCATCGCAAATGATAAGAGCTACTTTATTTGTTTTTTGAATCGACATCTGTCGATATTAATGTTTTAATTAAAATAATAGCTAAAGCGGAGTATTGACACCGCTATTTTGCTATAGTAAATTTTTTATGATTGATACTGGATTCATCGCTAAAAATTATAAAAAAAAAAAAAATAAAAAAAGAAAAAGAAAAAACAAAAGAAACAAGGATAAATTTCATATATCCAAGAAATTTGGTTTTTAAAAATAAAGACAAATTTAACAATTTCATACCTCCAAGAAATTTTTTGTTTGATAAGCTTTCGAACTCAGTTCGAGCTAAACTCAGTTACAAAAAGTAATATATTATATTGAAAAGTTTCAAACAACTCAAGCTTGACCGCGTTCGATTTAATCAAAACTAGTTTCAGTTCGATTTGATTATTAATCAAAATAAATTTAAAAAACAACTTTTAAAGTTTGGTATTAATTCAAGTAAGTTTGAAAAATAATGCATTCAACTCGATTTGATCTAAAAAAATAAAAGTATTAAATTCTTTCAAATTAATAAAAAAAGGGTTTGTCTTGACACTATTAGTATATAAATACAATCTTAACAACAGTATGAGGCCTAACTCAGTTGGCGAAACTGAGGCCCATGATCCCAATAGGTGTTATTGAGCATAATATAATTATTGTAATAGTCTTTGCAAGAGATTGATGTCAACAAGAATGATTGTATTTTTAATCAATTTATTTCAATTAATAGTTTATCGCTCAAACCTAAAAAAAAACAATATATTCATTTTCGTGCAAAAATCTAAACAAAATTGAAAATACATGCAAATCCAAATATGGGCTGAATTGGCGAATGACTCTAGTGTCCTGAACCGACCCACACAGCAGACATGTATGGGCTCTTAGCCCAACTTTGAGCCCGAATTGTGTTCATCTAAGCCCAGCCCAAAGTGGCGGCCCATGAAGGAGGCCCAGATTACACACTGTATATTACAAATCAAGAGAATTGCAGAACTCAAAGCAGAAATTGCTGGAAACATCTCTGCTTCTATTCAATACAAAGGGAAAAGGGGACAGAATCAGAAGAAATAAAAAAATTGTAATGCCATGAACTGTGGAGACACCGATTGGGGGGAGCCGCCCCGCCTCCGCCGCCCGCTGCGCCTCGGGCGGTGGGCTCGGGTTCTGACCCTAACGATGTCAGGAATTTGCTGTTAATGGCTCGCCAACTGGTTGATCAAGGGAAGCCTTCACAGGCTCTCCAAGCGGTAATCTTGTCCCTCATTTGCTCTAATTTGCTGAGTTTCTTGTTCGTTTTTGTTGATTTTGGATGAAGAATAGTTTGATTCGTGGCTTGTTTGGTTGCATTTGTGATCAGTTGGATTTTTGAGTTTTTGTTTTCTGATTTTACATGTTTAAATAGCTGGTATCTTTGTGAGAAGATGTAAAATTGTTTTTTTTTTCTTCTTTTGGAACGAGAAATATATAACTTGTTTTCTTCTACAGTTTTGCGCTTTATGAGAATTGTGAATTTCCCTGATATCTGATGGAATTTAGTGAACTAGCTATTGTGCAATGCCGTTACTGAACTTCTTCTTGTTCTCTTTTTCTCTATTTCGTGTCTGAGATTTTGTGAATGCTTTTATTGGAATGTGCGATATCAAATTGTACAGTGGATTAGTATCTAAGAATTCGTCTTAGGAGGCAATTATTCTATTATTATTGGTAATAGAGTTCCAGGAAGTTTAATTAGCCAGTGGATTTTTTTCTGTGTTTCTGGGTGTACTTAACTAATAACTACATAATCAATTACAACAAATTGGATTATGTTTACTTTCTTGTAAGTGGAGATGACATGAGAGAAAGGGGTTTAAAGATCAAGTTTTTTGTATAAGGTGAATGTGATGGCATTGATCTTTGCTTATACATAGATAGATCATGGATTTGATGAATCTTTATCTCTGGTTATCTTACTATTTAAAGAAAATGCTTAACAGGGCCTCAGTATGCTTTCAATGAATATGATAATCTGCCATGATTGTTGATTGCATCTTTTACATGCCAAATACAAATGTATGAAGTCTTCAGAATTTATCCCACATAAAGGGGCATGCATGTCATCATGTTTTTCATTCACTATTAGAATCTAAATCTTGCATTATTTAAATCGTTTAGTGAATAAGAATGGCTGTACATAATCGTCGTATAAGAGAGATTTAATGCTGCATTGAATGTGGTTTCTTAGTAATGATGGACTGAGGAGATGTCAAGATTGACCAATAACAACGTCATCAAGTTAGGCAGAAACAAGGTAAGCATGTATGAAGCTGAATGATGCATCTAGAAAAATCAAATCTAAACACAGTATCATTAATAGATACCTTAATGCATGAATAATGATATTTTTTGGCTAGTCAAGTTAGTTTTAGGATGACGGAATCCTCTCAGGGCAACTTTCCATTCTAATTTTGGTCATTCAAAGAATCCGGCAGTTATTTGCTTGCTGTGAAGCAAATCGAGCAATAATGTGTTTAGCACCAAAGAAGAAGGGACTCTTTTGCTGTTAGACTGACAAAGTAATCTGGTATATGACTTTATTAGTAATCTTAAGATTGTAATTTCCCTGAAAAAACTTATGGACCAACTAGTCATGATACTGTAAAAGCTATTCATACATCTGAAAGCATCTATACCTTGCCGCAAAGGTTTATTTTCCTTGTAAACTATCACTTTTTAGAGACAATAAGGTTTTAAGTTTATGAAACTTGAGTTGGAACCTTAAATGCATATTGTTAAATACAATGGTTCGATGAATGATCCTGAGAGGAGTACTAAGGAAATTAACTTATCAGGAGGAAGGCTCTGGAAACTTATAAGATAGGAATAGAAATGTGGCAAGCAATATATAACCTTCTAATTGTGTCAAATGTTTGGAGTTGAAATATAATAAGCTGAAGATGATCCATTTATGTTGGTGCCAATGCGTTCAGAAGACGAGAAAAATAGAATTTTGATGCACAAAGATTGAATGAAACGTACATAGTATTCTATGAACAATTGAGCTATTGCCACTAACAAATTTGTATTGATAAAGCAAATAGATTTAGAATATTTCCAGTCAATTAGTAGCCTTTTATATGGCTCACTTTCTATTTTGGATCATGTATTCACTCTCTGCTAATACAATAATCTACGTGCTCTTGTCGTTATAATCGAGAGCAAAAGATGATACATTGTGTGATGTTAATTTGCAGATCGAGGACCTTTTGTTTCTTGAGGTGAAACATGCTAGAATTAATTGACGGAATTGTTGCTGCATCTTCTTCTGTCTGATTTCTTTTATGATTTTTGCTTGTTGATACTTAGAGTGTTTTCTTTTCAGCTGTGGAACTTTTTATGGATGACCCATCTTAATTGTGTAATGGCTGCTACCTTTCTTTGCTTTATGAGTGCCTAATCTTAATCTTTGTTGTTAATATAATTTATAGATTGCAACGCATTAAGATGCATTGCTTTCTGCCAATTCTATAAAACAAAGAGTTCATAAATTCCAGCAATTAATACAGTTGCATTCCCTAGATATTCCTCATATGTACAACGAGACCAATTTTTTCGACTTAAGGAAATGTCCCTTGTCACAAACACATAAAGTGTCAGGCCAGAAGCAGTCATGGATAACCAGCTGTTATGCCTTCTCCTTCTTGGTCTCGAAATGTTTTAACTTCTTGCCATGATAAACGTTGAGGATTTAAAAGGTTGTATTGCTGTCATATGTGTTTCTGTATATGCATAGAGCATAGCTGTAATTGTTAAAAATAGGCTATCACCTACCCTGTGCCCGCGAGTCAAAGCACACAAATGCATCAGATAATTCTTTTGGTCTTCATGCTCAGTTCTTTTCTCTGCATCATGATGATGTTAATTCATCTTTTTAACATTTTTACGTATAAAAGATTTGATCTCATCTTAACGCCATTCATGTATATGCTGACTGCAATTTGGCCCCATATTAAGGACCGGAGATGCTATTGTTTCTGTTGACTGCATTTCTTTGTCACCTGCTATAAAATCCTTGGATCTTATTGAATATTATCACTTTGATATATGGTTAAGAGCTAAGTAAAGAAAATATTGATCTTGTTTACGTTGCTATTTCCCCTTTTTTCTTATTTGTGTTTATGTTTGTAGATCAGAAAGAACTAAAAACTAACTAAAGTCTTCAGCAGCAGCACTATGTCCATTTTATTTTAGAGTGGAATGTTTCCAAGTGAAATATCAATATTAACACTTTTAGTTCACCATCATCTGCATCCCTCTTGCACCCAAGAGAATAAACTGAACTAAATAGGTTTGTATTTTACTGTATTTTTCTGATTGTACTTGGTCCCAGTTTTGGTCTAACGTTATAGTCTTCCACGTTATTCCTCACTGGAACGTGATAAAGAAAATCAGATTTTGGAGAAAGAAAATATTTTAAGCCTTCAACCGTTTGTTGTCTTTGAAGAGCAATGCAATCCTAGAACTAACACTCTATTTTAAAGGTGGTGATGGCAATGAAATTACAAGGCGGAGACGAAGCTGTATCTCAAGCTCTAAGTCGTGCTCGCGAACTGTACATAAACAAAGTTCAAGCTAGTGCTGCTGCTGACCAGTTGGCTTCACTCTTTGCTGAATGTGCAATCGCTGAGGCGATTCCTTCTCAACCTCAATTATCTCAACACAGGATGGATAACCACTCAACCGAACCAGATCCTCAAGGAACTTCAATTCTTGCCGAGACAGGGAGGAAGCAGGTCGTGCTCGATGCCTTCTCTGATGGAAGCAGCTTTGTGTGCTTGCAGTGTGGGGGTCTCGTCAGCAACCATCGCAAAGAGGAACACTATGCATTCTGGTGTTGTGAAATCTGAGTTTGTTATGCACTTGATGTTTACTCAACTGCATAATGGGTGAACCATTGAACATGGCATATCAGGCATGCATTTGCTAAATGCTCCATTGTATCTTTCATCAACTTGTATCATTACTGAGTTCTCTCATTATAGAAAATACAGGGTGCACAACTATTAGCTGTATTCTGTTTTATTTAGCTCTGTGTATCATATCCCTTTCCATGTACCAATTCCATGCTGCCATTTCTTCACACAGCATTGTTCACTAATAAGCATACTTCAAAAAATCACTTTCATGCAGCATCTGACATGTGTTGCATACAGACACGTGTTGGACACAACTTCGACGACATGTTTTGGACACGCTATTTAACATGTCCAGAAATATAATTAAAAAAAATCTAGACGGGAAGGACACGGGACGGATATGAATGATAATGCAACCAATAGTAGTTTTTGTTGATAATATATTTTAAGGTTAAATATAGTTACCACTCCTGAAGTTTCACCTTACATCAATTATCCCCTTGAAGTATTAAAACTTTCAAAAACCTCTAACTTTTGTTTTTAAAGTTTGAAATGCTCATTTTACCCTTAATACATGTGTGTGTGTATATATAATTATATATATATATATATATATATATATTTTTACTTAAACAAATATACAATTAATAAAATCAAAAGGGTTAATAAAAATATAAAATCAATATATATTTTATATATATTTTTATATATATGATAATTATGTCAATGTGGTAATTTTATATATGTATAAATTTATTTTTAACTTGGTTTGACAAACAAATAAAATTAAAATAAAATGTCACAAGTACTTTAGGATCACAAAATAAAAAGAGTTCGATGAACAAGTGAAATTAGATTAGACAAATAGTGATTTTGACAATTTAAAAATTACTTTACTTTTTCTTTTTTAAAAAAGCAATTTTTGTAAGGATAGAATGTGCATTTCAAAATTTAAAAACAAAGGTCAGGGTGGTTTTTGAAGGTTTTAATACTTCAGGAGGGTAATTGATGTAGGACGAATACTTCAGGGGTGGTAACTGTATTTAACCCTATATTTTATAAATTTAAAGATTAAAATATTTGTAAAAGTTCTAAAATTTAATTAAAAAATATAGTATTACTCATTAAGTTTTATTTTTACCGTATTTTCTTTTACTTTTTTTTTAATATTATGTTTTATTTCTTTCAACAGTATTGTAATCCAAAAATAACATGTGTTTGCTTCTAAATGTTATGAACAAAATAAAAATGTTTCTGATGATAGTTATATATATAATTTATAAATTATTTACTAATTACATGCATAACTATATGTTTATAAATATATATATATATATATATATATATATATATATATATATATTATATATATATATATATATTATTATCTTGTATTCGTATCATACGGTGTGCATCCATGCATCACAAACTATACATATAGACTTAGAAGGATTCAAGATGGTTTCCTCAGACGCCATTGTTTCCTCCAGAATGATATACAAGATTGAGCCATATTTAACTTCAGAAAAATCTAATTTACCTTGTCGTGTTATGAAAAATGAGTAAAAACCCCTTAAAAAAATAATAATAATTTACCCCCTATATTTTGAAAAAAAAAAAAACAAATTACCCTCATATCTAAACCATTAATAAGATGTGGCGGTAATTTACTAATTCTTTTTAAATGGTGGTAATTACCCTCATTTAACATATCACATGGATAAACGTCATTAACCTTATTTAACTTGCTTGGGAGAATATGATTGAAATAGAAGATTCTGAAAGATTCGTGTGTGTAGCACATCAAAATTTGTATGCAATTAATTTAAAACATTAAGATATTATTATTATATTTTTAAATTATATATTTTAGTTAAATAAACAAAAAATATTGAAAAGATAGAGGTTGTGAGTAGTTATTTAGAGAAAAATGGGGAAGAAAAAGACATGGAAGTTTAGAGAGAAAAAAATGGAGAAAAAAATTTGCTGCAATAATTAAAAAAAAAATAAAAAATGGCAGAGATCAAGAAAGGGAGAGATGTTTCTCCCTTATATAAGGTATAGATGATGAAATAAGAAAAAACTAAAGCAACATATATAGAAGAGATGAACACAAACCAAACTATTTTTCTGAACCTAATGCTGCACTGCATAAGCCCTTTAAGCAAGACCAATATTGTGCTTACACACAATATACAAACTGGCCAATTAGCCAAAAAAATCAACCAGAAAGAAAAAAGAAAGCCTTACAGAAGAAGAAGAAGAAAGGAAAATTTCACAAGCACTACAGTGATTTGATGAAAATAAGTATATACAACAATGGAGAACACCAGGAGATGCACAAATATAACCATCCGTTACATCAGAATTTCCACCGCTGAAAATGCAGTCCTCAGTATTACGCAGGCGAGTGAGCACCCATTCGAAGTTGCACCTTGCCATAAGATGCAACCGATGAGCAACCACGACTACAAAATTCCAAGGTTGAAGAAACCATTTCACTTCATGTTCCTGTCTACCGGTATAGCTATAACCTATAGGCAAAAGTTGTCCAACTGCCACATATACATCAACCTGCATTTCACGTAATAGGAAATGAAGTTTGAAAAATTGGACCGAAAAGCTACATGTGAGACAAATTTTCCTACATGAATAAGGGGACATCCTGATGTTCAAGTTGATGTAATAATAATCTTCAAAGGTTATGTACTATGATTGTACTCCAACTTTATGCCCTGTACTCCAACTTTATGCCCGGATGAGAATATTGTATGGCATGATTAGACTATATCTCAAGTAGTAGATTATTCTGTGAACTTTACCTGCACTTATTTCAAATACACTTCCCTGTGCCATGTGTTGGGAGCTGGAACGGGTAATGAATGCACGGTTGAGATATATTAGCTAGTGACCGTTTCTATACATAACATCAGGAAGAGCCTGCGGACGAGGCCTGGCCCTCATGATCGTTTCATCACTGTGTCTAATCCATTCCGAGAGTCTCCAAGGTTTTTGCCACTTCCACTTGAACTGTAATAGCCACTGGTGATGACTCCTCTTCCATCTCCACAGTTTCCCCCCGTGTCCAACAAGTGCTAATTTCTTCATTGACAACTGACCCATAGGCACCATCTGCACTTACAAGAAAACTTGGTAAGCCAAATAGAACACTCTGTAACAACATCAGGTGTAAGTAGTAGTAAATGAACCTTTCGTGTTTGATCCATGAAAACTGTCGACTCTCTGACTGAACCATTAGCAATTCCTGCCGTATATTTGAGTTGTTTCTGTGCTGGTACTGGAATTGGAGATAAAGGGCCACTAGTATCATCAGCAATGTGTTTGTGTGAGTTTCCCTGTAGCAAGAAAAGTCAAGACAGGAGTAGAAAAAGAAACACGATCAGCGTAAACATAAACAAAAAGCAACCGTACTGAAGGAGGTGTAGCCAATCCCGTAGCAACATCTTGCTCTCTCAATTTTAGCTCCTTTTCGATTTCCTTCCTTCTGACTTCACTTTGCCGCAATAAGCCTACAAGTTCCTTCATCTGCTCTTTCATCTCTTTGATCTCAGTTTCCTTTTCCCACAATTGGCACCTGTTGACGAAAGGAAAATCCCATAAAGTTAATTGGATCAAGCAAGTTACAATTTCCTACAACCTCTGGAGTTCCAGATTCTGGTTCCATCACTGTCTCAACTCTATAGCCCTTTCGTATTTTCCTTTAAAACCTATTCCATCCACTGGTGCATCTATTAGTGAGAATGGATAGACAGATAATTTAAATGATTAGTTAGTTTCAAGCTTTATTTATATTTCATTCAACGCCTTACAGTTCCTTTTCTTTTGAAGAGAGAGAGAGGACGGTGCCTTCAGAATGAGAGCTCAGACATCGTGGGGATCTAACAGGCTGCAAAATGAGCTTAACCATACTATTTGAAATATAAGAGGTTTAGTAATGAATATAACAATATTGATCGGCAGAATCAATATAATGTTTCAACTGAAATGTCAAAAATAATCATTGCTCCCTTAATTGAAGAAATGTCGGTCTTGGTGATCAATTAATAGTCCTTCTCAAGGCTAAGTTTCTTATCTTATGTTTCTCATGGGTATTAATGTTTACTAGAATAAATGACTACATTAGAAATTTTCAGATATTGAAACTGCTTTTAACTAGTGCTTTGTTTCCTTGAAGCTGCTAGGGCACGAACACCATAGACAAAAAAGAACAAATGAGAAAGTTTCAATTGGACTAGGAGATCGATTTTTTCAATCTACCTTGCATCGCCAAGATAATTGAACATATACTGGAGCAGGTTTTTTGCATCCCCCATAGAGCGAAGCTGGTTCCAGCGTCCACGACTACTGACACTACGTTCTCGTTCTTCTGCTTCTGAAAGCTGTGAAGCCATGGCAACAAGTGAATTTGATGAAATACTAAGCATGCTTTCAAGAGAAGCAATCCTCGCCATTCTTGCATTTGGTGACATTGAAGATGCCCTGGAAAGTAAAGAAACAAATTAAGAACAGTTTCTACATTTTTATGGCGACTCAAGATTTGCATATGTTAATCCTTTAATATGGAAGAACTATAGCATAGTTGGCTGTAAGAATAAATTACCTAGATAAGCCATTCTTCCCTCTAGGAGGGCTAACACCCTTGGAAGCAAATTCATCAACCTGCCTCAAAACAGCCAACTCTTCTGCCAATGCAGCCCGACTGGAGATGAACCAACAAACACTTTACAAATAGCACCAGGAGTTGCATTTTTATGTGGGGAATACATGTAATGAAATCATATAACGAAGATCTGTCATAAAATTACAAAAAGAAAAATGAACGGTACATACACTTCACTTTGTTTCTCATATTCGAAACGAACTTCATGAACATTCACCATAACTTCAAGCTCATGATCTAGCCAACGCTGCAAGGACTTATCGTTGCTCTGGAAATTAAAGATCAGGTTTACATAGTTTGATCAAATAAGGTGAAAGATTGGCATCTTATGCTGGAGGTTGAGTAAGGGGATTACCTGTGCATTTACTCCATTCCCGTTGCTACTCACTGGAAAGAAATGTAACATCAGTATCAAATATATAATGAGGAATGTGTTCATAAAACTACTTCTGATGACCATCAATATGAAAACTCAAGTCTCAATACTTCATCAACATTGTCCAATCCTAGAAAGTTAACTTTGAAGACCTCATCAAGTAGCTTAGTTGAGAAAAGGGAAAGCATATGCAGAA
This sequence comes from Sesamum angolense, assembly GCA_034509725.1. NCBI lineage: Eukaryota > Viridiplantae > Streptophyta > Magnoliopsida > Lamiales > Pedaliaceae > Sesamum > Sesamum angolense. Next base: position 8,536,395 of record JACGWL010000012.1, read on the forward strand.
TAGAGATTACAATAAGATGGTATTTTGTATGGCAAGAAACTCCTACCAGAGTTTTCTCGGGCTGAAGTTTTCCGTGCTTCTAGCAATTCTTTTAACCTCTTGGTAGCCATTGCGGCTTCCTCAGTCTTTCTCTGAAGAACCTGAATTACAATCATTCAGCGGGCATTCCATCAATACATTCAATAGAATCCGTGTGTAATTATTGATTTATGTTTGGCAAGTACAATATAAGGCCAAAATTAGCTTTCAAGGATACAGAATAATTTACACAAGAATAAAACGTCTAAGTATGTCTGTATGTTTGTTGCATTCACTAATTGTATAAACAGAGAGGTAGAGTGATTCAAGTGTTTGAATCCCCAAAGTGCCAAAACGCCTAAAAGAACAAACTAAGAACTTCATGTTAGCGTGAATCTTGGCAGGGTACATATACTACAAAGCGATGACTTAAGAACTAATAAATTGAAACTACAGCAATTTCAAATTCTGTATTTAGGTTCTCTAGCCATTTCTTCATGACAAATATTTACACACCATATTCTGACTTCTTCAAATACTAGAACAGGCAAAAATATAAAATGATTTTTGAAGAGAATCTATCTGTTAAATACAACATTTTAAATATCAAGTACTTGAACTGTGAACCCATACCTGCAACCGGAAAAGTGAATCACATTTGCCATGTATTATTTATCATTTTTTGCTAAAAAGTTGAAACTAGAAGTAGGTATCTATAAATGCACAAATAAATGTGAAGATTCTCACCATTTTTTGACGCTGATTCAATGCTTGCAATTTATGTCTTTCATACTCATTTCTTCTCCCCTCCTTCCTTAACTGTATATAAAGAGTCAGGTAAAATCTCAAAGAAGCAAAAGATTCAAAAGGTAATATCCTCCCAGGAGATCATTAGGATTTATATAAATGCAAACAAATGGTAGTTGATCCCATAGTTGAAGATACTACTTGTTAATGTTTGGTTCAGTTGCACAAATTACAGATTACTTTGACATAACTTTTTAAAGGAACATTAGCAGCAAAATTACCTGTAATAGTTCCTTTTCTCGAGATGCCTTCCATTGTCGAAATTGTTCAGCTTCTTGTTTGATCTTGTGCTGCAGTTGAACCTACAACACCAACAAACTATTGGAATACATAAAATATAAGGTGAAAATACGTAAACAAGGAAAAGTAGAATCTGACCTTTTGTGCCTTGATGCACTGTATTTCATCTTGTAACTTTTTGGCTGCTTCATCACTCTTTTGTTTCTGTTTTAAGAGTTGAACTTGATTCTCTTCTTTCTTCTTAAGATCTTGTATCTGAAGTACAGAAATTACAAGATTTCTTTAAGGATATATTGTGCCAAATCAATGGTAAATAAATGTAATGAGAAACAAGTTACTCGGGAAAATGTGACATAGTAAACCTGTGCTTCAAGAAGTTTTAATTTCTGGGAGTGAGCGTCTTGCACTTTTTGTGCATTTCCATCAGAATTAGCAGAAAGGTTTTCAATTTCAGCCAACAATTTATCCCTTTCGCGCTGCATCCATTAAATAGGTGAAGATGAGAGATTAACTATAAAAGGTTGCCAACTTTGTTGTCATTGAATTATTCTTGTTCTTAGTATAAAACCTGGACAGTCCTTTTTTCCTCCTCAAGTTCCATGATTTTCTTTCCAAAGTGTTGCTTAAGAGCAGTTGTGTCATATCCTCCAAAAAGTTTCATCTCTGACTGCAAGATGTATTTTGATATAAAACAAAGGAAATTGTAGCTTCGTGAAACAATATAGACTCATAATGACTGGGCAGGAAATTTACTTCATATAAAAAGTGCAATAAGCAGCTAATGACATGCAAAATACACTAAATACGGTTGAGCATTCCTTCACAGGTAAAATGGTAGAGAAAGACGCTAATAACAAAGTTGCAAATTTGATTGGATTCATTTCAGGTATAAACAATTTAGAGTTGCCAGTTTATCTTGTAATCAAGTAGAAGCTAATTTATGGAGACCATGACGTTACATTAGCAAGATCATCAATGGGGTTATAAATGAGAAAAGGAACACCAGAAGCGACAAGCAGCATTTTAGCAAACTGGAGAGACCTGAAAAGTGGAGAAACTGCTCACTCGCTCTAGGATTACCCCTCATGTTAATCCAGGGAGATGTCCTTTTAGTGACCACAATGTGGAATTCCAAATCCAAATACAGCATACTGTTGTAGGCAAAAATAGAGACAGATTGACTAATTGCCTTTGGAACTTATGATAACTCATTTGTACACTACCCACAGAGTCCAAAAGCCTTTAGAGTGTCGGAGATAGCATTTAATTGACGCTGATTTGGTTGTTTAGTTTATATTAGGTGATTCATACATTTCCTGTTTTATTTGACGTCAGTCCAAAGGTTTTTTATGTAGATAAGTATAGGCAGCCTCATAATAGATGCGAACTAGAGAAAACTTATCCAATGTGAGGAAAGGACTTTCATGCAGCCATCTATTAGTTTTCTAGTACTTGTTTATCTGATGGTGCCTTCAATCAGATATATCTTTGCTATGTAGCACTTTGTCATAGATGTCAAGGACCTCTTGCAGCATACGGCTTTCTCCAACCAGTTCTAGATATTGCTCCAACATACGTTAGAAACCACTCAAAACATCATTTTCTATGCAATTTAACCACCGAAGTCCAACTGCTTTAGGGCGCTCAACCATTTAGATGAAGATCTAATTAAAGTTCAGAACATCCAAAATCATGATTATGTACAGAATTAGAGAGAACTTTTCATTACCTGATTAGGTAATGGACTTATAATCGGGACATAGACCGTATTCTTTCCATATGAATAAGGAATGAACATGAAAATATCCCAACATGTAACAAGTTGCATCTTGGGAACTACATTACCTCTTTCTTCTCCAACTGTCGGTTTAATTCATTCAATTCTTTGTCCATACTATTCTGCAAATAGGTATGCTCCAACTCCTTCGCAGTGTCTTCGTCAATATCTCCAGAATCACCTGAAAAAATTGACATTTGAATATTGCAAATATGGAATCCTAAATGAAAATTTGTATGTTCTGTGGAAAATGAAGTTTCAAGTACACTAAGTTCATTTTCTTGATTCGAAATTTTTTAAGCTAACTATAACCATTAGTCAAAAGATGGAACATCAAGTTGTAAGCTATGTTCTAACATAGAGAAACATACTGCTTTCACTCATTTGATAATCACATGACTCCATACTTTGCAATCCCCTTTTGAGCCCTTCACTTTTCGTTGCACCAATTCCGCCCACCTGCAAAATGTAATTCCTTTTAAAACTTGGGATACGAATATACAGATATGCATGTTCGTCAACAAATACATATGTAGTGCTCATGCTAGATTTTATGTGTTTCCTATTAAAGATAGTTACATACTTTCGAAGTGACTTCATGTGGCTCAATGGCACCGCCTCTCTTGCGGAACTCATTAAGTTCCCGACACAGCTCCTCATTAGTAGCCTCAAGCCAAGCAATCCTATCTCTAAGAACCTGCAAGATTTAACTCAAGTTAGGGCTGTCTCCATGCAATATTTTTGACAATGTACATAAATATCTTTACATAAAGGTGTTAGTGGATCGTTCAATAGAAAATAAGCTTCAATAAATTTAGTTTTTGATTGAAAGGCTACATTTTCAAAATAGATATATTTTAAGAGAGACTACGAAGATCATTATCCATTTCTAAAAAGCTGCAATGTCAATGTGGTATTTCTATAAATATCAAACCATGTCTTTTAGTCCAAGCTCCACCGACAACTGTCCCACACAGATTGTGACAAATTGGCCTTTCGTTTTGAATCAAATTTAAAAGGTAGGCAAAAAACACAATTCTTGCAAATGAAACTAAAATACTGGCTGGATAACAAGGTCACTTTTTAGTCATTTAAAGACAAAATAGCATGCAAAGTAGTGAGAACAGTTAAAAGAATCTTGTCTAACTCTTCAAGTTCCGACCATTCCAGGAAACTTTTGGAACATAAGCATGCGGAATCTTCGAGCTGATTTCCCACGTCAAGGGGTTCACAATAATAAAGATCACGTTTACCTGTATTTCATCAAATGAAACTCCTCCGCCACGGGCACAAAGTTCAGCTTGCAGATATTCCAATTGTTGACGCATCTTTAGCATTTCATTAGACATGGGATCTCTGTTAATCTGGTCATCAGGCAAGCAATGATGTCAATATGATAAATCACTAAGAGAGAAGTAATACCAACATTTATATCTGAAAATGGGGAGATACTGATAGAATACGTCAACAACTTACGACAGGTTTGTTCTGGATATTCCGAGCACGATTGGCATATTTCAGAGTATTAAGAGTTTCTTCAGCATTTATATCGGCAGGACTAACGCATGCTGGAAAAACAAGTGAGAAAGCATAAGCAAAAGTACTTTTGGTTTTCACTTTGCCATTTCAATGTTGTAAATCATACTTTTGAAGGCCGTGAAGAACATAAAATAATGATAAATTGCTAACAAGATAAGGATAATCAAAATAAAAATCATTCCCATGAACAAAACAACAGAAAAATATATGTTACCTATCATTACTGTTCTGCTGTTTCCACCAAGAGAATCCTGCCAACATCCAAAGGCTTAAAACTTGAAATACAAGAAGACAGAACAGCACAGTAACAAGAGGAGTAGGAAGTTACTCGATATAGAATACAAGGAAATATTTGAGTCAAAAAAGAAATGCAGGTCGTATGATGCTCAAATCCTCAAAGATAGAGTCATAAACAACTTAAAATAATTCTGAAGAATGCGTCAGTTTACAAATTGAACCAACCAGTGCTCCATAGTGACATTAGAAGATAAAGCTCATTCTTAATCTTCTTTCTCTTGGTTAAGCTGATACCAAAAATACATATTGACACATGCTGGTACTTCCTATTGTACCCAATTTGGGGCATGAGAAGTGCATGGTTCTCTATTGACACTCAGGAGAGCATTACAAATTGATCACAATTTGATTATTTGTAATGCATGAAAAATCTATTACAAAATAAACATCAAAGCACACTAGGTATATATAATCTGATGAAAAAGATATTATATGACAAAGCTAATGCTGTTTTCCTTATAATAGTGAAGGTAGGTCAAACCTGAAGTAACCGAGTGAGTTTACTATCCCGATATGGCACGTGAACACCTTCTTTTCGCTTTTTTTCATCTCCCAGAGCACTTATAACATTGCCAAGTGCAAGAAGGCCCTTGTTAATGTGAACTCCTGCATATACGCATGTGCTTCAAAATTTTGGTATGAGAAGCAGCATCTGAGAATCAACAGCCAATGAAATTTGCTTGCTTACCTTCCTTAAAGCGTAGACCATCAGAGCCAGTTCTCTTCGCACGCTCTGATCCAGCAAGATCCACCAAATGCAACTTGGCACATAGATACTCCTCAGTCATACAGTCATTTAGATTACCATCACTAGAAGTACCTGGATGAAGCCTACGCATCTGCTCCATCGTGATGGTGAAGATGGCATGAGAACGGCTGTGAGAAAATAGAAAGAGAGAGATTACTCTTAGCAATAACACAAAACACATTTGGGAGGAATATTTCAGCATGAGATTTCCAAATATATTCTCCAAATTAGGTTTCTCAAAGAGCTTGAACTTGTAAGCTAATCATGTAAAAACAAATGCAATTAATAAAATAAATGGATGCAATGAAATTACCTAGCTGTCCATTAACAATGGAATTGCCGGTTTTATCTAATATTAGATATTTTATTGAAAGAGTTCATGAGTTTCCAGCTTAAGTAAAAGCATCTCTGAACATTTACTAAGAGGTTGTTGAAAGTTGAACAATGATTGATGCAGCAAGTTGAGGCTTAAATATTAAAAAGTATAGCGAAATAATAACAAAGGAAACACAAGGTCTGTTGAAGATAATCCTTGATATATTTATGCCTTAGCTTTTAAACTTGTTTTCTTGTTAATTTAAGCATAATTCGCCCTTCTTACATGCTACATGCTACATGTATATAGTACCTTATAGGTTGAGTTACGGACACTTAAGAGTTGACTAGTTGGAGATGGAGAGAGGAGGAAATCGATCAATCATTTAGGAAGTAGAGGAAACAAAGAGGGCAGCACCAGGATTTGAAATTATATATAACAGAATATTTCTGTGATTCACGGTAAAGAATTCTATTATGCTTGTAATGTTGAAAGTTGGTCACAGTGTGATTTTAGTGTGATTAGGTTTCTTGTAGTCTGTAAATGTGCTCTAACCTCTTTCAAACTCAGTTAATTAGTAGAAGTTCAGTTCCTGCAAGTTTTTCAATTTTTTAAAGGTGAGACTCCACTAAGATTTTTCCAAGAGAGAACCTTAGAAGGTCTTAGAGAAATGAACAGGTTTCCAAAGGGAGACTCAAAGGTTCTACATTGTCTTTCAGATAAACTTCAAAGACATTTCTTTTACCTTAAAACTTCTTGTTCATCTTCTTTTCTTCTTTTTTAAATTGTCCAGCATTATTTTATCAGTAAGGCAGCCTTTTATATCCTATTTGTTGAGAATCATTGATTCTTACACTATTGAAGGACTATCCTGCATCAAGGTGATGCGTATTTTTGCAGCATTTTCACAAGGAATCATATTTTTATATGCTCACTTTTCTCTGGAAAGGCATCATGAACCAGTAATATCCATTATGTTATCTACCTTGACTGACTGTTCATGTTTGTACTCCCTGTTGCCCTGCTTAGTGATCCCTGCTCCAGGCAATCAGCCATTTCTTTGAGCGTTTTAACACTGCGCTCCGTAGATCCTGCAAGTGTAATTACACCATTTGATGTTTCACGAATTTGTATTGGGGGCTTCCCGGGGATGGTCAATTTTCCAGCATGTCCATTTGCTATCTCTGGTTTGTTAGCAGAATCAGGATCCAGCAGGTCTCTCACTTCTTCTTTATGAATCTTCAAATGAAAATATGAGGTTCAACATCAGCAATAAAATTTTGATGCTGAACCATTAGAGAGTGCTAATTAAGAAAGAACGTTCATACAAAAGCAGCAGCATAGTAATAACTAAAGACAGTACAGTTCGTTGCAAAATGATGCAAAACTCACTCTAAGGATTTGCGAGTAAGTCAAAATGCTTGGACTATTGAAGCAACATCATTAAGGGTAACAAGAAGCCATTTATTGAGCCAAAAAGTACCGATACCATAGTTTTAAATCGTCAAATCAAACATGACTGAGGCCATAGTCCCATCCAGGGAAAAGGAGCAATTATCTATCAAGAACTAAAATGTTAAACAAATAACCTTGTTATATGATAACAGGAACCGGACAATCGAGTTTGGAGTCCAAGTACAAGTATGAAAACTTCTATAATGAATCCCAAGTGTCTCTAGTCATGCCATTTCAAGCCAAGTGCTTTAGTCAACCTTTCTGTCAGCCGAGAACCTTATGGTGACAATTGATGACAAACAGGCAAAATGGACAGTCTCCCTTACATAATCACCTGACAAGTTATTTTCTCCCAGAAAAATGCCAAATAATGCAGTAAACTTCACATATATATCTATATCTATATTCTATACTATATATAAAAGTGTGAATATCCTAAGTTTTTTTAATAATAAATCATAATCATAATCATAAAAGAATAAATTGCATAAAGACAATTTAATTGTCCTAATACCTCTAACCTCCTTAGACAGTGTCAAATGTATTAAATAGTAGAAAGGAATTAGAATTACTAAATAGTTTTCCTTTTTGTTAGAAATGTCCTTTTGTAACTCCCTTTTATTTATTCCATTTGGATAATTTCTTCTTAAAAGTAACAAATAATTAATATATTAATAAATTTCAAAATATTTACAAATTAAAATATATCAATAAAAGAATACCAAAAAGAAAATATAATGTGTATAATTACTATTACTACAATAAGGTAAAACTCTATAAAATTGAGAATCAACACTTTGATAAAATTAAAAGTATACTACAAATTAGTCGTTGACTAAATTTCAATTGTATGCTAAAGAAAGAGAAATATATTTTCTTTTAAGAATAAATATATAAAAATAGTTGAGGTTAACAAGTTAATAAGTGTTAAGAATGAAAACAGTTATCGAGAAATAAAAGTACTATTTTTTATAAAATTGAAATTGTGTATGAAAATTCAATTATTCAAAGAATCTCTATTTGATTTTTCAATATTAGATAATCGTGTATGCATATAAATGATTAACTGAGCTTCTTAGTTCTTTAAAACATTTATAAGATGTTTTAAAGCTTATAAGCTCTATAAAGCTATTTCATAATTACATTTTTCTATAAAACTTATAAAATCTAAAAGTAAGATCTAAATGATCTCATAACCTCTTTAAAAAAGAGTAAGCTCAACCAATGTTTTTCATAATATCTTTTAAGCTATTTAATCTTCACATTTAATAGACAAAATCACTTTTACAATTTTATTAGTATTTCACTTTTATCCAGGATATAATTTGCGGTTTCTACCCCAAAGGAAAACTATGATTTTAAATTCTGATGCTTAACTTAATGACTTTTTTTTTTAGATATTATTACAATATGAAGAATTTATTATACAGAACACTCTCATTACATCTTATAAGCTATGGTCTTTTATTTATCCAAATACCTTACGAGTTCAACTCTGAGATACGATTCAATATTTTTAAACTCTTAAAACATCTTATAAGATGTAAGAGAATATAAGATGTTTGAAATAAATTTAGTCGAACACCCTCTAAGTTTGTAAAAATAATATATTATTGATTAAGAAACAGAAAATACCAGTTAGATACATATGAATAAGATCAAGGAATCACACTTCTAAAAATATGAAATTACAAATTACAAATAAAAGCAAAAAACAACATTATATGCAATAATATTTCAAATTTAGAAGTTAATGAAGAGTGTAAACAATATTTTGACAAAATTAGCATAATTATAGGACATTAGGATACAAATACTGCTACAACGAATGTCTAATTAGATTAAAATTTTATTAATAATAATTAATAAATAATTGGTTTGAAATTATTTCATATCACATAGCACACAAAAATAATATTATAAAAATAAATAAAACTAAAAACACAGAAAATCGCCAAAAAAAAATATAAATAAAACATGATCAATTTTATAAATTAAATTTTCTCATAAAAAATTCAGAAATAAGAAACTTTGACTCATTAATGTTATTTTAATATTGGATTCTTTTTATATATTTTACTTTCATACTAATTTATTTCAATACAAGATCATCAAATATAATAATTAGTAAATACAAAATAAATATTTTCAGTTTTTAGGATTAAATTTTTTATTAAATATTATCAAGTAAATTTAGAAGAAAATTACAAATAATTTAAAATAACCTTCACATACATACAAGGATGACAAGCATTATAGATATTGCACTCAGGACATAATATAGTTTCTTAGAGTTTAAATATGCTTCACACCAAAGGTTTCATACCAAGTACATACATGCATACTGACATGAAGGATATTCACTAAATGTAATAGATGTTATGAAAGAACGTCAAAGGATGACAGGATGAACCTCGATGAAGGAAACATGTAGTTGGAATTCAATTTCATGCTTCAGGGTTTCAATCTTGCTGAATAAAGCATTCATAACTTTGGGAATTAGTCCTGTTTGGCATCCATCTTGAGACTAGTACCCATGGTGTATGTTTTCCCGACCCCGTCTGCACCACATCGGAACTCATATCTTTCAGATACAAACTATTTTGCTGCCAGGATTGTAATGTTAACTTCCACTTATGCAAAAAAAAATAAGACTTAAGCTTTACCTGCCCATAGGCAAGAACAGTAGCATTATACCCTTGAAACAAGCCATCAACCAGAGGTGCAACACACTCTTCATACATGGCAGTCGAGGGAGAGCCGGTACTACCGTAGACATGATCAAATGTAAATGAATGGGTGCCAATTTGCACCTGGAGCAGAAATATTACCAGTATCAATAAGACAAGAAAGAAGAGTTTTGATGATTGCAAATCAATAAGAATACCAAGTTCTTTCTCAGACTACAAATACAATTCATCTTAATGAATCTACAAGTCACCAGTGAGAATAAGTGAGCAAGGGAACACCAAAAGACAGCAAAGAAAACAAACGAAAAGACAAATACAAAAAATTTATCGTTCTTCTGAACGGCAAATTTGGACAAAAATTGCATAAGAAACAATAAGAAAGAAACTACTGGGTAGTTCATTTCCCCACTCAGTAATTATGCAAAATACTTTAAATGAATGACTATGAAAATCAGCTTGATTGTAGGAGCATGTTTCAGCAGAAAAGAGCAAATAAACCACACCTTTGACAGAAACAGATTCTGCTTTTTATCCAGGCATTTGAGACAATTGCATTGATCTCACATGCTAAAAGAAGTGCTACATAATGGTTCATATATTCTTTTAGACAGGAGTTTTGCAAAACAGACATTGCAGAGCAAGAATTACTAGTGAAATTATTCTGTCAGCACAACATAACCAAACACGAGCCAACCACAGCCCAACTCCCACCCAAAAGGAAAGGAAAATAACAGTAAGCCAAGAAAGAAAATCCAAAACAGAAAATTTGCTCATATTTTTACTAGAGGATGCATCAGTAATGCAACAGGATGCAATTTTCCAAAATACTATCCATCTGTCCTAATTCATCCATCCTTCATTTCAAGAAGGGTAGGGGGGTGGGGGTGAGATTTCCTATACTGAAGAGATAATCAAACAGTGAACCAAATTTCAGGACCAAATCCCTCTCAAGATGCTAAACTTTTACAAATCTTGATAGTTGGAATTTGCAATGGAATTATCCAACTCTGATTATTTCGTCAGAATTGTTACTTGCAAGCCCAAAATTTCTTCTGGAAATGCCAAAAAAGATGACCAAATCACAAGGCAAAAAATAAAATGTTAGAACTATGAATGCTTTTCCATCTTGACACAACCCAACTCCGGATTGCTGTGGAATCACCAAAGCCTTCAGATCATGATAACACTGCACCTCAAACTTCAACATGCATGGCCTACCAAATTTCCCAAATGGCAATAAAAGCTAAAATCTTGGGAGTATATCATCACAGAAAGATCAGATCTTCTCAAGACCCATCAATCCCAAAAGCAACAAATCAACCCAAAACCAACTCACAGACAACCACAGCAACCAAAAAAAAAAAGGGACACTGGTTTTCTTGAAACTGCAGCAAATTCAGTACTCCACAGCAAAAACCCACATCACATTGTGAGTGTTTTGAGTACCTGAGGCTTCCCGGCCACAATAGTGACACAATCTTTACAGCCCTGAATCTTCTCATCTCCCAACAGAGGCCTCACATGAACTGCCACTTTGACGCAACAATCCTCCCCGGAGGAGTTGGCTTCCATTGTGAGAAACACACCTTTTGGGCCTCGAAACAAAAACCAGAGCTAAAAACAACCCCACCAAAGGAGAAAAATGCCAAATGCCCTCAATGTGGTTTGACAAACAGTTAGCAGAAAATTTCACAGGAGGGAGGGGAAGGGTGAAAGACAGAGAGAGTTCTTGGACCAGAAAATGATGCAGCAACTAGAGAGAGAGAGACAGAGAGAAGTTAAGAAGACAGCCAACTATATTGTTACTATATGCAAGAGAGAGAGAGAGAGTATAGTAGTAATAAAGGGTAGTTGAGGGAATAGAAGAAGAAGCCTCCTCTGCTGTGCGAATATGTATTTTAGTGTGTGTAACTGCAGACTTTCACTTCAGTAGGAGGGGGGGGGGGTGTATATGCTATTATTTTAATTTGCATTTTTTAATTTTTAAGTCTTCTTCACTCGAATTCTGGCACGCCAGCCCAAATAGGATTTCAAGACTTCACTTTTACTCCACAAAATTTCAATTTTTAACCATTAGTAAATAAAATTATTGCAATTTTATTATTAATGTTATTTTAAATAAGAATAATTACACTCTTCTTCCTTAAAGTTTATTGTAATTACACATAGATTTTCTGTCATTTAGAAAATTATATCTAATATTCTTGAGATTTGTTTTCGTCTAACAAATAAGTCCCTCTATTAGTCAAAATTCACCAAATTTGTTGATATTAACAAAAAGATTAATATTTACTGCTAATTGATTTATTACTGACTTATTGCATGTCAAATAATTTATGTTATGATCAAATTACCCTCACACGTATTCATGCATTAATGTATGTGAAGAGGTATCTTCACCGTTATGAAGGTAGTTTAATTCAAAAAAAATTATTTAACTCGTAATAAGTCAATTGAGGGTAAATATCAATTTTCATTCAATTTTATTATTAATATCAGCAAATTCAGTTAATTTTTATCAATAAAAAAATTTATTTGTTAGACGAAAGCAAATTTCAAAGGTATAATTACACCAAATCCAAAGGAGTAAAGTATAATTAACCCTTTTAAATTTTTGAGTACTCAATTATCTATTTTTTTCTTGTTATGATCGGACTACATTTTGGTGCATGAATTGCATCGAGGAAAGTTTCTAGGAAAACTAAAATCCATAAATAACCATATTTTTTATTAATTATTTTTTAATATTCATATAAAATTGATTTATTTTTATTATTAATGTACTTTTTATTTAATTTAATAAATATAATATTGTATATGCTTCAATCCTCAAAAAAAAAATTATTAATACTAATATAAAAAGGTAATGTCCTCTACACTTATACATGGTGATTAGTAACAACATCGTACTATTTTTCAACTATGAAGATATATATATATTAGATAATTTAAAAATTAGTTTGAATTACTTTTTTATTTTACAAAATAAACTGTACATTATTTTAACGCCACCAAAAAAACTATTTTATTGTATCAATAGTACCTTAAATTAATTTTTTTATTTCTTTCTTAAATATGATTTGTCGGCTCTATATATTTAATTTTAATTAATAAATAAAGTATAAAAGTTATTTATGATATGTACATGTAATATATGTAAGGGTAAATTACAACAGATTCTCCTAAGGTTTGTGATAATTATAAATATCTCTCATGATTTGAAAAATTACAAATACTTTCTGAAATTACAAATATCCTAATAAATATTCTCTTGTGACAACTCATTACAGAAAACTATTTATTAAAATATTTGTAATTTAAAAAAAAATATTTATAATTTCTAAACTACGAGGAGTATTTGTAATTGAGGTAAACTTTAGGACGGCCATCGTAATTTACCCTATATGCAAATATGTGTTTCCTAAAATATGTCGCGCGGCTCCCAACGGTCTTTCCTAATTTTGCCCAAGAAAAACAGTTGTGTTGCAATTACAGGATTGTCCTTCACGACGGCCGTAGATTGTACGTTTGGCATACGATTTGAGGAATTATTACATGTACGTATATTAGTGTACACGTGGAAAGGGGGTGTTTGTTTGCCGAGAATGTGGTAGAAAAAGGCCAAACACAGCGCAAGCCACGTGACGGTTGGAAATAATGGCATCACCCTTCCCTACGAGTTGTTTTCTCCACGAGGACACTACAAATTACGATGTCCACTCATTCTGCATGTGACTCTCTATGTATACATATACGTATGCATACGTACATACATACAGCCGCGAAGTCAGAAAATTAGTTCAAAGGTACATTTTATGGGCAATTAGTTTAAGTCCTTTATTTTACAGGATTTATGAAACTAAATATTTGAATTTTTTCAATTTTGAGATTATTTTGAAAATATCGTAAAGCATAAGATTAATGTGTCGAATTTTCTTAATTCTAAAACTATTTTTAAAATTTTCGTAAAGCAAATGACTAACAATATTGAATCCCTTATCTTATGGGACTAAAACGCTCTAAACGTTACAATCACTTTTTCTGAAATCAATTATTTTAAATTACTTCTATCATAATTTAAAATTTTTATAGTTAATTATGCAATCGTCAAACCAAATTAGTTCAAATACGATTAGTTCTTACAACTATGACTTGACAATCAAAATATCACAAATTCTCGATACTAGTAATTGTTGTTACATCAACATTGTTCGCAATTATTTATATAGTAGGAATTCGTGCAATTAGGAATTAATTTTTCATAATATTTTAAAAAAAAATCACAATGAGACAATAAAATGAAACAACTTATTAATTATAATTATTTCATCAACATCAACTAACACTCTATAATACTTGAAGCTAAGCCCTAAGCCATGTCGACCGTCTGGGTTCAACAGGGCTTAACTTTGCCAATGCGTATTATATATATATATATATATATATATATATCTCCTACATTAGGAAACTTCTTGTTCGAACTAGGTTTGATCAAACCAAATCAATTACAAAATAAATGTGATACACTTGTTATGTAATTGATTATTTTTTTATATACGTACACCAATTACATGACAAGTGTATTGCACTTACCATATGATTAGTTGAGATTTTGTCTAGTCTGGTTCGAATTAGAATTTTCCCTTTACATTAATGTACAAAATAAAAAAGGAAAAAAGTTATTTTTCATGTACTAATGATGATTTGTGACGCAAATTTTAAAATATTATTTATATCCTTAAAAATCTATAATAGCATGATTGCATACTGTTTCCAAATGGTCCACATCATATTTTAACCGTCAATCTACTATGATGTATATCCCTCACTTTCACTCATATTTATAACTTGTTCAACGTTTAATCGTGTGTTGCTTTTGATTTTTATAACATGTATCGTATCCATCTAATTATATACATGCAAATATTTCATAAAAAAAAAAATGACTAATATATTATGATGAATGGATACAGTGTCTACCACGTATCAGACGTCGACACGCCTCTAGCACTACATTTGCGTGTTCAAAAGACTAAAAAAAACGATGCCAGACACACTGAACGATATATATTACAATCGTATCGATACCGTATTGTATCCTAAATTCTTAAAATTTTTCGTATCACAGTATCGGTATCGTATAGTGTTACATCATATTATATATATATATATTTGTATATTTGCCTTTTGTTTGGTGGAGGAAGGAGTGATTTTTGGTCACGGGACGCAACAGTAATGTGAATAAGTCAATGAACATCCAACTTCTATAATTTTGTATTTTGGACAGAATTTCTACACAAACTTTAGTCTTTGATGTTTACTGGTGATGTGAGGGCCGCACATGGCACTTGGCAAATGACGAAGATGCCCTCTGGCATCACTGAAAAGACCATACACTACCCTAAAGATCCGAATAGTTTCTCCTGGTAACGGTTGAATCCGAACTCGATATGTTGGGATTATCAATCCCGACAACCGTCATATCATACCTGGATTAATGGGTGTCTTTTGATCGTATTGCATTTCAATTGTCTTTGTAAAACATAATTTTTAAATGGTAGTATATTTTGTTCCTTTTCATTATTATTTAAAATATTTTCGTATCGAACTCGTCTAAAAATTGATCTTTATGAACATACAGTGTCAAGAACTATATTGGTGTTAGTTGGGTATTCTATTGATCGATCTCTACGAACATACATACATAAATAAATATTAATTTACGGTTATTTTTTAACAAAAGAAATAATATAACAATTCAAATAACTATAGTAATTCAATTAATGCTATTTAGCTTAATTTCCCTAAGGGGAAATGGAATTATGCAAAATAAACCACAAAATTTTTCTTCTTGTGTTGGGAATCCACGAATCTGAATCTAAAAATTTTAAAATTTATAATCATAAATTAATCAAATTTGTTTCAATAAATTCGTACTGTAAAAAATTTTAAATTTTTAAACTTTTATTTTGAACTATATCTTGTAACGTTGTAATGGACTGTAAATTCATATAATTAATATGGAGTCATAAATTTTTATTTCATCAACTCGTCCCATGAAATCAAAATGGCAAAATCCTTTTATCGAAATGCAGCCTTAGGTCTTTTCTTTTTTTAATATAAAAGTTGAAATTAATTTTAAATATTTAATGAGTGGATTAGTGGACCCTTTAGTTGAATAAGGGCTTAACTCCCATCACCAACCAATAGCATTTGGTACTACTTATTTTATTATCCTTTTAATTATAATTATGAGTATAAGTAATAGTTATTTTTTTTTTTTTTTTTTTTTTGGTGAATGTCATTATTTATTGTCAATTTATGGCACATGGTGTTGTAATATTTACAACATTATGAGGTGTAGTTCCTTTTAATTTCCTCACACTTTTTTCATGAGTTTTTCTTTATAAATTTATTGTAAAAATATTAAATAGTGCAAATTATATTATGTTAGTATTAATAAGTTTTATTGATAATATGATATGTATATGTAAAAATAATGAAGAAAAAGACATTCTAATAAATATAATCTTCATCGTGGTTAATTGATTAAACCGCCTCTGTCGTTTGTAGATAAAAAAATAAAATAAAACTATACCTTATTTTTCTTAAGAAATGAGAAATTACGGGCAACACTCTACAAACTCGTCAGGAAATATTATATTTATACATGTGCATCAGTCATCATTTTTATAGATAACCTACTGCCGTAAAAAAAATCAAGGTCGAATCATGTGAGAATAATGCAAAGAGCAGAACGTATGTGTTAGCTCCATCAAGTGTGTTGATATAGATTTGAATCCAAATAATTGAAAAAAAATGAAAAAAAAAAATATGAAAAAAAATACATACTATATTATAAGGGTGAAATTTGTATTTCGCAGCATGTTATCTATTTTTCGTACTTATATATCGTATTAGAATTTAAATTTTGGGGAAAAATATTACCCAATATAAGAAATATTTTAAGTAAATATTCCAAATTTAAATTTTAATGACAAGTTATCTTTCGCTTCAATTATTTAATTGCGCATCTAAATTACAATATATAGAGATCACAAATAAATTTAAAAAAAAATGATATTTATCACAAATAGCCTAATACTCCAGTAAATGAACAATTTCTTTTTCGTAATTGCAATAATAATAATAAGGGATAATTATATTTACACCCCTTAAATTATAATATATTTACACAAAATCACCATATCTTTTGCATAATTACAAAAACTATTCTTGACAGCCAAAAAATAAGGGTAATTTGTGTAATGATGTTAACATTTGATGGGGGAGGGTGTAACTTTTTCAAAAAAATAAAGGGTGGTTTATGTAAGTGATAATGATATTTTGATGGGTGTATGTGTAATTATCTAAAAGACATGAATAATTTGTGTAAACAGACCATAGATCAAGAGATGTAAATTTAATTATCACTAATAATAATAATAAAGAATTAAGTAAAGCATATATTTGTAAGTGGTTGTGGAGTTGGGTTTTTTATTTTAAGTTGTATTCTATCTTTTATTTCAATTAATATATATACACCAAACACAGTGTATAAAGATTATATTATTTATTTGA
The DNA here is from genome assembly GCA_034509725.1 of Sesamum angolense. Taxonomy (NCBI): domain Eukaryota; kingdom Viridiplantae; phylum Streptophyta; class Magnoliopsida; order Lamiales; family Pedaliaceae; genus Sesamum; species Sesamum angolense. Next base: position 8,553,863 of record JACGWL010000012.1, read on the forward strand.
TTTAAAAAATTATATATATATGGTGGATAACTTAGATAATATAACAGATAAATTAGAATTTAGAATAGAAAATATAGGTTAAATGCAATTAATTTCCTATGATACGTAAAATGAGAAAAAAACTATGTGAAAAAAAGAATTAGCAAATTAACGCACTGTGTTTTGAAAAATAAAACAATCTCTCCCTATCAATAGTTTAGATAGGGGATAATTTGCTTCACTTTTTAAAACACAAAGGATAATTTGTTCTTTTTTATAAAGAGTTTTTTTTTTTTTGCTCATTTTTTGTATAACAGGAAGAAAAATATATTTTTTTTTTTTTTTAAAAAAATAGCAAATATATCAGAATTTGGAATAGAAAATCCAAAGGACAAATATTTAGAGGGGAGGAAAGAAAAAGCAGGGAAAAGGGCAGTGATGGAGAAGGGGGTAAAGTAAAGAGACCCCCACCCCCACCCCCACCCATTGAGACACAGCCAGCAATGGTGGTCTCCTACCTCACATGGGCTTTTCTTAGCCTCCTCAGTCCTTCCTCTGGGCCCCACTTTCACCTAGTCAGACTCAAGCCTCTTGTGTGGGCCCCCCACCCCCACCATTGCTGCCCCTTCATTATTACCCTTTTACTATTCTACCAATAACCTCTTCTTTTTCTTTTTCTTTTGTAAATTCTTTTTTCCTATCATTGTATATTTATTTCAAGAAAAATAGTTTGTGGTTTATAAGGTAAGTTATTAGATCGAACCGATTTAAATATAATTCATATTTAGGGATAATTATTTTTTTAAAATTAGTGTAATATATATAATTTTTTTGTGTTTGAAAATTATATCTACTATCATGAGATTTATTTTCGTTTAACAAAATATAAGTCCCTTGTCAGTTAAAATTTCGAATCGAATGATAAAAAAAAAATCGAATAGAAAATATTTGCTCTCGATTGATTTATTTAAAAAAAAATATGATTAAACTTTATATATCTTCATACATTAATGTATGTGAAGAGTATATCTTCAACGTTATAAGGGTAGTTTAGTCAGATAAAATTTGTTTGACCTATAATAAGTTAGTAATAAGTCAAACGAAAAAAAATATTGATTTTTATTCAATTTTTTTAATATCATTAAATTCAATGAATTTTGACTAACATAGGGATCTTTTTGTTAGATGGAAGTAAACTTCAAATGTACTAGATGTAATTTTTCAAATTATAAAATATCTACGTATTACACAAAACATCAGTAGAAGAAAGTATAATATTCCTTTTATTTATTGATAGTAAATTCATAATTTAAAGGGTGCCTTTGGTCGAGTAGCTTAAGCTTATAAGTTGTTTTAGTCATAGCTTATAAGACATTAAAAGGTTGGTGGTAGAATTTTGAGAAAAAAAGCTTATGAGATTAAAAAAAAAAAAGGGTAAAATTACAACCACTGATCCTGAGATTTGACATATTTATAAATACCTTCTCATTGTTTGAAAAATTATAAATATGCCTCCTGATGTTTGACGAAATTATATAGTTCTTGTATGAAGGTATAAAATTGTCAATTTTACTCTTGTTGTATTTTTTTATTTTTTAATTAAAAGTTTGTTAAAAAATCAAATGGGTGAATAGAAAATTATATAAAAAAACAAATATATCCACTTAGTCCATAAAAAATTAAAAATTTTAAAAAATAAATAAAATTATATTATGATTCTCAATCCACAATGGGATTTTGTTCAGTTCATAATAGAAAATGAAAGAAAACCTAATAGATAATGCTATTGTTAGACGACCATTAAAATCAGGAGGGTATTAGTAATTTTTCAAACAACAAGGGATTATTCATAATTATGCCAAATATTAGAGAAGATTGTTGTAATTTACCCTAAAAAAAATTAGCAGCTTATAAAAAAAAAAAGAGTTCCCAACTTATTTTTAAAATTTTAAGAACTTATTTTAAAATAAGATTTAGCATCTTATAAACTTCAAAAACATCTTCCATGCATAAGTTTTACAATATTTTAAATAAATTTAGTCAAACATCCTCGTAATTCTAAAATATAATTTTTATCTATTCTACATTTCGATGGTTGTCCGTTAATAGCACATATATATTTTTTAATTTATTATATTATTTTATATCAACACATTATAAATTCCACCCGTATATTACCATTATAGTCTATCATCTGATATAAAACCCACTAGATCTGAGTAGAATATGAATTCTAATTAAAATTGAAGTGCTAATTATACAATGACAATAATAACATTTCAATGAACTGAACAAACCGTGCAATACAGCAGCATCAATATAACAAAGAATTATGAAAGTGAGACGAATACCCACATATATGTTCGATGAAACTCAAACTCACGATTCAAATTTATTCATAAAATTTTAATTTTAACCATTAAACTAAAACACAATTGGTGTGAAAATACAAAATCTTGTAGTGTATTTGGCAATTTTGTTGCACACAACTCATATGGAAGTGGCTTCTTCCTCTTTGTGCATTGTCTTAGCCTAAAAGTCATCACCTTTGTTTTCTTTTTGGTAGATGCATATGCATATGCATGCATGTGAAAATGTGCCTTTCTTCTCCATCAAGATAAATCTCAATGGCGTTGGGTCATTTTATCTCCTTGGAATCAATAGGGTACGTATTCAAATGGTTTTTCTTTTTTCATAAGTGCACTCAAATGGATTTTAAAATATTGAATTATATACCATAATTGACGTGGCATGTGACATAATTGTTAGTCTGTTGCACGAGGTATTATCCGCTCTAACTTCGTATGGCTCTCACGATTTTATCCTGAAAAATAGCGTCTGGTTAGGGAGAGAATGCCTCCATAAGGAACTCAAGTTCCTCACTTGCAATCAATGTGGGACGTATGTCTACAGTATCAACTCCTCAAACTAGAGACTTAGGACGGGTACACGGGCTTTTTACCACAGGCGACACAAAATGATGTGGCTTGCAACGGTGCCCCGTTGCCCGAGGTATTGTCTACTGTGATTTCGTATGAGGCTCACATTTTTATTTTGAAAATGCACCACGTTAGTTAGATGATACCTTAGGGCTTATAAGACACTCAAGTTACTCGTCTACAACAAATGTGAAATACATCTCTATGTCATTCTTATTTTACTTTTGCTCTTATTTATTAAAAAAAACAAACAAAAATCATATATATAATATATATATATATATATACTTATATGTAACCACATATACTACTCGATGTACTAACTGACCGTTTCACTATACTCCATTCACTTGACAAACACATATTTCAAAAATTTACTAATCACATTACAAATACAATAATTCTTACAATATAATTAACTAATCATGTTCATTAAACTTGATTAAAAAACGTATATCTATCTATATATATATATATATATTTTATATATTTCGAGTTGAACACAACTACTCCCCGTAAAAATCTTAATATGCAAATAAACACTAAAAAAAGAACTACTCGCCCATTGAACTTCTAAAAAATGACGCAATTTACTACTTTGCACGCCTCACTCCCGCAGAATGCCACTAATAATGATATTTTACGTGTAATATATATTTTGCTTTCATTTACTAATATATAAAAACATAAATATTGAATTTTTTCCCCATAATGGTCAAATAGTAGGCGACGGTGCGCTATTAATTTAAAAGCTCGGAGACATGATGTTTTTATTTATTTATTTTGTATACGTACATATTTTTTAACTTGGAGAAATTTTATTCTTTTTTTTTAGGGGAAAAATGCATCCTACCCCCCTGTGATATACCGAATGTGCAAGATGCTCCCCTGTGAAAAAAAAAATATCAAATTACCTCCCTGTGTTGTTAAGAATAAAGCAAATTACCCCCCTGACTCTGAAAGTGTATAACACGCACCATATGTGCGATTTTTATTATTTTTTAAGAATAAAATGCTATTTTATATTTAAATACAATATATACTAATATTTATTATATATAAATAATATATATATTATAAAAAATAATATATATATAATATTTATTAATATATAATATTTTATTTAAAAAAAAAAAGAAAAACCCTCCCTCTTCCCCATCGCCCCCCCCCCCCACCCCACCCCCACCCGTCAGCAGCCGTAACCCACCCCCCCGTCGCCGGCGCCCCCCCACCTTCCCCCCCAACCTGTCGCCCGCCCCAGCCCCCCTCCCCCGTCGCCGGCACCCCCACCTCCCCCCCTTCTTGTCGCCCGTCTCCCCCCTTCCTCGTCGCGGTCCCCCACCTTCCCCCCCCCCCCCAACCCGTCGCCCGCCCCAGCCCCCCTCCCCCGTCGCCGGCACCCCCACCTTCTTGTCGCCCGCCTCCCCCCCCTTCCCCGTCGCGGCCCCCCCACCTTCCTCCCTTCCCCGTCGCGGGCCCCCCCCTTCCCCCCTTCCCCGTCGCGGCTCCCCCAACTTCCCTCCTTCTCGTCGCCGTCCCCCCCCCCTTCCCCGTTGCCGGCCCGGCCCAGCCCGTCCCCCCTGTCGCAGCCCACCCTTCTCCACCTACCCCGTCGTCCGCCCCCACCTTCCACCGTCGCCGGCGCCGCTGTCAGAGCTCTCTCTCTCTATATATACATATATATACATATATAAACTTTAATTAATATTTAATATAATATATCATACATATATTTTTAATTAAAATTATGTAATATAATATTATAAATATATTCATTTAATTTTGATCGTTGATCAAATTTAATAAAATCTGGACCATTGATCTTATTAGTTAAATTTGAGCCTTAGATTCAATCAAAATCTAACGGCTATTAATAAGGATAAAATGTAATTTTATAATTAAAAATTAAAAAAAAAATAAATATATAAAATCGCGCGTGAAATGCACGAAATCGCGTGATGGACTTATTTGCCATTATTATGAAAAACACAGGGTCCGATAATTGCTATTTTTTTCACAGGCGGTAACTAGGTATTGTGCCATAAGAATTACTTCAATATACCCTTTAGGAAAGGGATCTATATAGTGAAAATTCACTCATCAAATAACTGATATTAAGCTAATTATCCTATGAAGTTTGGAAATAATATTATTTATTAATTATTTTTTGATAAATTTTATACCCTTGTGAATTCATCAACTAAATAAGACATTAATTCTGGGGTGATTTTATCGCAGTATGATCTTTTAATTAAATTCAAATATTGATTTTGAATTAATAAAATATAGGGACAAACTATTCTTCAGTTAGATTTGTATTGTTAATAATAGTAATATTGGAACATCGACTTATGATAACTTAATGGAGTGGTTATTAATTTAAATAAATAAATTCTTAATGCGTATGAATATAATTGATAGATTCATAATAAATATTAATTCAGCTTGTATTGAATATTTCCATCTATATTGATTTAATATCATGAACAGATAATATATTATCTATATAACAAGTCATTATGTATTTCTATTATAGATAAATATAATTATTAAATATATATATTTAATGTATGGATATCTTTATAAATTGTTATAATCTCTGAACAATTAAAAATACATTCGTCTATTACAAGTTGAATTATATATTTTTAAAAAAAATGAATAAATAATATTTTTAAAAAATTACTACAACGAGGAAATGTGTTACCTCATTACTTACTATATTACCTATTTCTATAAGTGAAGTCAATCTCTGTTATCTTTCGTATAATGTCTATATCAAATCTCAAATATCAAGTTACAATGCATTAACAACTAAAAAAGTACATACATGTGACAGTACACTGGCATATTGAATAATCAATGATTAACTTCCATAAAATATAAAATTACACCTAAATTCACATTCAAACGGCTAGACTTTGGTCGGTGCAGCATTGTTGGATTTGACATAAACTACCTGATTTTTCCCCCCTCATCCCTATTTACCAATCAATTACACTTCCATGAACAAATTGATTATAACCGCAGGAATTTCCACAGTACATATATAAGTACGCAGTGATGGCGTCAAAGCTGAACCTACGCTCAGTTAGGGTGTGGTCCATTGCTCCATTGAATGACATGGTCCATATATTGTAACTGAGACTTCTGTACAATTCTTTTCAGTACGTACCTTATTCTCACAAAACACAAGCACGCTTTCTTCAAATTCAGCAAATAATTTATTCAGCACTTTTTTCTTCCTAGAAACTGCCTTCATTTGATTTTGTCCTTTGTCAGATCGAATGTCAGTCGTTGTACGTTGAAATTTACAACTGATGACAATTCTCATTTACAATGACGTTTTAAGGTTCAAAATTAAATTAAACGATGGAAAAAATCTCGTTTGAATTTAAATGATTAAATTTAACAAATTAAATTTAAACAAAATTTATTGTTCAATAAGCTTTCAAGCTCGACTTGAGCTCAATTTGATTAATATTAAGAATAATAAAATATATTTAAAAATAGAAAAAAAAAATTGCAAGCAATCCTACTGTGATATTGAAAATAAACAAATTATCTCCTTATAAAAAAAAATAAAATGCCTTCCTGTGTACTTTTTTTTTTTCAAATGAAGCAATTTACCACCTTAAGATAGGAATAAATTGCTCTATTTTAAAAATACATTAGAGGTTAATCAATATTTTTTTTATAGGTATAGTAATATATATTATTAGCTACTCAATTTACAATATCACAGGGGGTTGTAATATAGTCTATTGAATAACTTCTATATAATTAAATTATCAAAAATATTTATGAATTCAATTATAGTTGAATACTTTCCACTAATAGATAATTGTATTCATCTATAGTCCTCTCTATATAAATACATAATATTCAAGCTAAAATTCAAAAGTAATTTTTTCATTATGTCATCTTAAATTATATAAATATAAATAATTCAAAAACCATATTAGAGAGCTTAAAGGCAAGTATATTAATCATGTTTAGCCAATGTATGATATATCTGTTATTCAATAATTATACAGTCGTATTTCATAGACATTAAAACTATCTACTTGAATGCGGCAATTTAAGTATATAACATACGATGATAATTAAGCACTTAAATACGACGAGACAATAACTTTTCTTCATGTCTTCTATATTAATTATATCAATATTTGAATTTATTGAGAGAAAGAAACTCACCATCAACATCACATATTTCACCGTATGTTACTTAACGATGTGCTCAGTAATATGAGTGATTAGTGGATATATCACTAGAATCCAACTTTAGTCTATATTGTTTTTTCGTGTCCGACGATTTATCGTCATATTTCCAATTAATTTTTTTTGAGTGAGATTTGTGTTAATTCTATAAAAACTATTGGTAAATATAAATTTAATGATGTTATAATTATTATTTCATGAAAAATTTATCAATTCTTTATATCAATTATAATTTTATTATTCTATTATAGTTAATTACTATAATAAATATATAAAAGTGACAATCTTACAATCAACAACTAAAATCCATAAGATCAATTGAGCTCTATACAGAACAAAAATATAATATATAAATCATCTAACATCGATATTAGGCTGAATCGTTATTCTAAATTAGACTGCGATCCCCTATCCAATATTGGCGACATTCACACTGCGCAAAATAAAAATAGTTAAGATAGCCTACATGTAATAATATATTAATCTTTAAATCAATTCTCCCATGTATATTACAATATAAGCTGTGAGTTATGGATATATTATTTTTTTCCAATTAATTGATTAGTGTATAGGTATCAACTCTCTTTGTGCTAAATTATATAATGTATAACATAATATGAAAATTCTTCTCATACAAAACTATTATAATTATTGCTCTCAATAGTTATTCTTCTTCTGTACAATGTATATACTTGTATAGTATAAATATGCTATATAGTTCAGATGTGCGATAAGTGGAAAACGCGAACAAATAATTATTCCCAATCCTGGATTTGCTGCCTTACGAACTTAATTATACTTATACAGAGTGATATATAAATCAAACAATTTATATTATTTATTTTACTCCTCCATTTATTACTCTTAACTATTAATATTTTGCGCGAGTATAAATAATTATAATAGATGGCGTATTGGCGATATATGGCCATATTTAGGCAAATTTATTTTAATAACAGAAGATGAGTGAATGTTAGCCGCGATTTATGTAGTTGGGATATTCTTCGAATCACATAATATATATATTGGGATAATTACATCTACATCCTCTGATCTATTATTAATTTACACAAAGTTGTTTTTTGAAAGAATTACACACTCACCAGAAAGACCAACATTATTTACATAAACTATCCACTTATTGTGAAAAAAATTACATACATCCCAAAATAACCATGAGTGAGGTCAATAATATTGCAAAACTTTCCTGCTTTTTAGGAATACTTCTTCCAATATTGAACGCATTCATGCAACACGTGATACTTGGAGTTTATATTAAATAAATCATCACATATTCCGAGTGTTAAATATTTGTTAAACATTTATCCTTGATAATCATTTTTTTTATTTTGTGCGTTTAATTTTTTTTATATGTTATATTTTAGCACGTAGGTTAAGTGTCTCATGTACACCGGTTCTTTGTATTGATGGTATGGACATATATTCCTAACACTATATATTGTAATTACACTCTTCACATGTTAGATAATATAAGATGATATGCACGAGTTTCTTATGTGTCGTATGGGCATTGACAATATTCAATCATTAGTGTACAAAACCCACGATTATGTGAATTCAGTATTTTTCTATAATATTTTAACTCTTACTTCAGAGTTGTTTATATTTTTGTTTTTTTTGTTTGTGTTGTTACATATCCTTAACATTTGTGTTGACACATATCATACAAAAAGAGTTTAGGTTAGCTAGATCTTTTACAAAGAAACAAGAAATATTTGCAATAGTTTGACTCTAGACTTTAGGGGTGGCAACGTAACATTTACTCAGTGAAAACTAGAGTATTTCCAAATATATCTCATTTTGCTATCTTCCCGAGGAGATCTATATAATAATAAATAATTATTTATAGCAAAAAAATAAAAGCAATAGTGGCTATATAGAATACTTATCGCAGCTTATTTTCGATAGTTTAGAATAGATATATTTTTGTGAAATAATATATGATATAGACACATCATTTGTCTGTACTCATATAAATTTTACTCATATCAAAAACAAGACATCATAATACGTGAGAATAGTGTCAGAAGCAATCAAAGTATTGGAGCTCATTTAGAACATGTATGAATATTGTATCATACAAATTAAATTTGACACACAAACAAATTTTATGTGTGAGAGTGTCTAGAGAGTAATAATAAACTTAGCAAATGTATATATTATAAAGTTAGATGCATAGAAAATCATATAATTTACCTCTATTTAATAAGATCTGAAAGTACTTTTTAAATGTACCTGCTACATACACTCATTTATATGTATATAACAAGTTATATAATTTTATTCGTGGAAATACTACTTACTAGTGTTTACTTTTACAAATAATACTATATATTAAATAATTTCTGTTAAATTAGTATATCACGACTGAATATTAATTACCGATCAAACACAATTAATGCGATAGCTTAACTTTGATCGTCACCGTTCATTAATATTTATCATAATTTTAGCCATGATCAAAATATTTGACACGATTTTTAACTATGATTAATGTTTTTTTATCTTGCTTGCAAAAACAATAGCTAGAAATAATTTAAAATTTAATCAGGGCTAATTGCTATGATTAATAATAAATTACCATAGTAAATAGTCGTTGACCACAACTATATAACATTTATTGGCCCTGATATTTGCCAGTATGGTTAAAACATTAAGCCATGACAAAAATAATTCTGATAGTGGATAATATATAATTTTTGCATCGATTTTTTATTTAAGCATAATTAATAATTATTATTTATTACAGTTTTAGTCCATAGCCAATAGTAAAAAAAAAAATTCTAGTGAACAAATATTAATTTAACTAATATCGTGCATATTAGTTATAATAAAAATTATATTTTTTAGAGTAAGACATAATTTAAAACTAATTTAGCAATCAACAAACTAATTAATGGGTTAATTAAAATGCTATTATAGCTATTCAGCAATCAACTAATTCTAATTAATGGGATAAATTAATGTGTTAATTAAAACATGCTATTATTGCATTTTCCCAAAAAACAGTTTCCTCGTATAATTATCGACTCTCAAATAAGTCATTGTCGAGCTATAGTAAAGTTTTACTACACCAAGATTTGCACATATATACTCATATATTTCATCAAAATGAAGATCTAATACAATGTTCTAATTTAATTAGAGGTATGTCTTCGAAAATCCCAATAAATATGAGTGCTTTTCCACCATATATTATAAAAAATGCAATATTTTATATCAATGATATATGTTATGTAATTAATAATAAATGTAGCAAATAGCAATTGATTATTATGGCCATGCAACATGCGCTGACCATGATTTTTGCGAGGGTAGTTGAAATATTTACCATCGTATATATTTTTACCATCATTCTTAGCTGTGACAAATAATTTTTTTTAATGGTGGAATTTTTTTTACATTGGTTTTACTTAATCGTGGTTAATAATAATTATCTACCGATTTTTAGACGTAGCCAAGTAATATTGTAGTCAATAGTAATTCTATTTTTCTAGTGATAATAGCCGTTTTCGATCTATTTTTATAGTAATTGTTGATTAGTTATAAATACTTGATATTGATTATTATAATTACTAATAATGAAATTCATGACGAAACTGTAGTCGATTCATTAAAAAAAAACATATATTCCTCGAACACAACAAACATCAAATAAAAAAAGAAAAAGAATAGGAAAGTAAAGCAAGAGGTGCGATATATGTCCGAAATATATGTTCAAAACAGTAAAATTCTTTGCTTTGCCCTCAAAAAAGGAGATTGAAATTCAAGAGACTTGAATCCAAATCAACAAAAATTTCAGGGTATGTGTCAATTTGGACAACCATTGCAATGAATATAATTTTATTGCTTTCTTGACTGCAACGTTGGACTGCAAGTTAAGAAAACTGTCCCAACCTCTTTGTCTTCTAGAAACTACCTTCATCCACAAGGAAGAATTTGGGGGTGGGGTGGGGTGGGGGTGGGGTGGGGGAGAAAATTGTAATTTTAACCCCAAAATATACGATGATTTGTAATATTAGTTCCGTACTTTCTAAAATAGCCAACATTAGTCCTACACATTAGAAAAGTATTGTAAAATTAGTCCCGCCGTTGTAATATTAATCCAATAATTTAGAAAAATATTATAAAGTTAGTCCCGTACTATAGAAAACGTTACAAAATTAGTCCCAAATATTGCAAATTTTTATAATGGGACTAACTTTACAACGTTTTTCTAAGATGTGGGATTAATATATGACTATTTTAAAAAGTATGGGATTAATATTTCAAACCACTCTGTATTTTGAGACAAAAATTGCAATTTTGTCGATGGGGTGGGGGGTGGGGTGGGGGAAGAAAGCTGACAGAAATGATCCCAAAAACCCCAACTCTCATTTTCTCAACCTAACTGATAATCCATTGTATTTTTCCCAATCCATCCTACCGTTAGCTTGCTAGCTTGGATGCAACTCAAGTAAACTCAACCAGAATTCAGACCCCACCTTGATTTTCTTGAACTGGTATGTCTTTGCACTCTAGTTTTCCTCATTTTTGTAATTGTGTTGTCTTTTTTTGTTATGAAAAATAACTTTAAAAAAAAACTATCTTTTTGTGATATATATAGCTATTAATGTACATGTAAAGTGTAACGACGTGGAAGCGTTGCATTACAGTATTAGAGCGTACTGAATGTTGTAATTTTCGATGAGTATATATATAGACAAAAAAAATATTGTTCAAAATTAACTTCGCTTAATTTGTAAAGTCAAGTTCTATAATGGTGTAACATTCTTTCGTTACTCCTAAACCTTAAATCCAAACTAAAGAAAGGCGTCGAATTAAAATATTAACATTAATAATAATAGTGGTAGTATAGTGAAGATAATTAACATAAACCCCTAATAACAAGAAAAAAGTAACAATTATAATATAGGGTTAATTATATTTGGACCTCCTTTGAAAAAACGGAATTACACTTTTTAAAAAGACGTTTCAAAAGTTATACTTTCACCCTATCCGAGAATTCATCTTTTACACCAGACTGCCTTTCGTTATAGGGTTTGGGTTGAACAATATTGACGTTAGCAAAAAAAAAAAATTACATTAAAATTTTAATTGTACCCTTGTCTGCGTTCACCATGTACTGTATATTTAATTTGTATTTTTTCTATTTTATAACAATGATATATAATTATAGAGCTACTCCTCATAAACCAAAGGAGAGTTAAATAAGTAGACTTTAGGCTTAACTATTTTTATTGTAATTATTATTAAATTTTTTTAAAGACTTATTATAATATAAAAAAAATACTTAATATATTATATTGAATTGATCCCATTATCAACAGGATATTAAAAATTCAGTACAATAGTTGAATGTCTAAAAACAATGAAGGGAAAAAATTAACAAAAATCTTCATTGTTATTGTTTATCTCGTTATCATTTTTCACATAATGTGGCGAGCCGTGAGACATCCATCGGAGATATCTATTTGGATGGAGATACGTCTAAGAATATTATAATTTCAATTTTTTTTTATATGAGAGGTATACTCTATTCCGAATATGATCTTCACATCTCAAACTCTTCTACAGTGTGTTACATATAGCCACATATTAATTAAGTGTTCGTATAATTTCTATTTGATATCTACCTTTATTAATTGTTATTGCTTACTTATATAGGCCCTCAATAAATTAATTATGCGAGTCAGCGCTATATAGGGTTGCGATATAAGTTTGAGAATGGTTGAAAATAAAAAGTGTGAAAAATAATATATATAATTAAATTAATATTATCCATTTATTACTTCGTTTAATGAATAGATGTACTTAATAGCAGGTGTACATTCTGAGTTGCTGTGTGAAATAAAGGTAGATAAATATAATGGCCACTAAGTTACAACCAAGTCGACGTGGAGAAATATTAGTAATATTTATGCGATGCGAGGACTAAAAAAAAAAATCAACAAACTGAGCCGAGTGGAACACACATTGAAGGATCGGTACTTAGTATTCAGGCAAAACCAACTTTCTAGAGTCAGTTTACAATTTGTATCATATTAACGCGTAAATGTCTGCATAGGAGCTGATTCTAACTATTATCTTTCGAACTTAAACCAAAATATTTGTTAAGAGCTCAGACTTCAAATGCAGAACCTAAACTAAAAGCATTCGTTTCAACGTAAATCTCAAAACGTCTCCTAATAATATATAAGCTCAAAACCATAATAATTATTTTACTATTATTTTATAAGTTAATTGCAAAACAGTGAACTGTATCAACGTATATCATTATATATATATATATATCATTTCCAAGCATTATATAATATATATATATATAGTATTGCTTAAATGATTGCAGGTTTAACTTAGCTATTCCTACCTAATTGTTGTGAAAGTGAGTAGAAATAAATTTTGCGTGTGTGCAATTAAAGTACCTCTATCAAAGAATATAGTGTGAGCTTACCTATTTTACAAAATACTCTGACACTATATACTTTTCGACACTATAGGGGAAAGTCATATTTTGTAGAGTGTACAAATGGTCGGTAATGATGGCATTTACCTCTACCCTCAAACTATGATCCTTGCAATTCACATATTAATTATTCCAGTAAATTCATCAAATAAGTTTATTGAGAAATTACTAATATCTTCGATAAATAAAGAATTTCCAGTTACTTAAATCATGCTTGATTTCCTGCATGTTTCTCATACCGTTCCGAATTCTTCGAGTATTATTGAAGCTGAAAAGAATTCGTTAGCAAATACCTCTATAGTCATCATTACTTCTTTTCAATGATATATATTTATTAATGGTTTTTAAATAATAAAAATATTCATAATACATACCAAATATAAATATAACTTAGTAGCTCACTATTTTAACATTCAAATGTAACTACAAGGTTAAGGTTTCCTCCTTGGCAATCATATATATAGACAAGAACATGTTTAATGATTGAGGATTATTATCAATGATTTGATAATATAGAGACATTTATTTAGATTAAACAATGGAAGTTTTGGAAGTAGTTCAGATCTAAGTACAAAGTATGTTAATCAAAAATAGTTTCCTTAGCAAAGTCTTTCCTTGGAACTAATGTCTTCTATGTTTTTTTTTTGTTTATATTCTATGTTCATCATAATTTCATCCCTTTAAATTCTAGTTTTCTTGTTTTTTTTTATAAAAATTCTATTTATTATTTTAAAACTGGGGATTGAAACACACTCAATACTGTGTAACTTAGAGTGTACATAGGTTATTATGTTTATTTAATTGCGAAGGTAATAACATACGATGAAAAACACAACGGAAAATTCATTTATACAATTGTTAAAGGATTGAATTCGACTAATGTTCCGATGATCCAGTAGACGAAATTGGTACTTTAATATTGAATTTTTATATCAATGATGAGTCTGTGCTTATGATTTGAATAAATTGTATGCAGGGCGAATATTATTCAAAACGATATATTTAATAAATATAAATAAAAATTAAATATATAAAATTAAAGAAATTAAAAATCATAAATTATGAAATGCATCTAGCATCTCATGATATAAATACAATATAAAAAAAATACAATCAGGGAATAATTAGAATTACGATAATAGTATTTTAATTCACATTAAATCTTTGTGTGTCTCAATCATTGATAAATCCCTTCAAAAGTGATTTATATCTCTCGCCGTCCACGCAACTTTTAACAAGTAATAATACGATATCTCTATGTCTTTTAGTACCATACAATTAATTACAGAAAACATATATAGTAGCTATGCTAATTAATTTGTAGTATCATATATATAGGAATTTATTATTTTCCTATGAGTTAGATCATTTTAAATTAAGAAGGGGGTATACATAAAAGGGAATAACGTTTTCAAAAATCCATGGAGCAGTCAGATAATGTACATTCTCGACAACTCTATATCAATAATATAACATAAATTATATAAAGAATGCTTTACAAGTAAGAATGAAATTAATTACGCGCTTCGTAGTTATAGATTGAATAGAGAGTAAATCATAATCGATGGTACCGATTTTATAATTTAAAGTTGTGTTTTTATAATATTTGGTGTGAATTTAGTATATTATGGTATAAGATATAAACATGAATATAAAAATCTAAATCAAAATGATAGATTAGAAATGTTTAATACTTTGGGTAAAGCGTTTAAAACGAGTGAATGACCAAAAAGACTATTGATTTACAATCATTCTCTAAAGACGTGAAATTATGATGAAACCAAAATCAATAATTAATTTAACTAGTCAAAAATTAGAGCATATTAGCTTCAAAATTCTACATTTGTATTTACTGCAATTCATTATAAAAGTAGGTGTTTCTCCTGAACAATTTTGAACTCCTTAATGAGAGGAGCGAATATGAGAGATAATTGATGCGGGGTATATCGTTGGTGAAGGTCATATCCAACATTCCTACATAATATTTACAGACTTAAAACTAAGTTTTAGGATTCATTTTACTTATTCAATGTCTTCACCGGACTCACCCTAGTGCATTCTGAATATATAGTACATGTAATGGACTCACCCATGATTTATTGGATCATTTCTAGTATCTGTGGTGAAAATTCATACAATTGTCAAAATTATAAATTAGATGTCCTCCCATATAGCAGATACAACTTTTGCCTATCCCTAATATTCTTACGTGACTTCCATTATTACTGTGAGTTTTTTTTTATCGACCTATTGAGTTTAAACATTAGGAGAGCCTATAATCAGGCCTTCTCCGGTGTGGTTTTAACCAGTTGGTATATCTTGTAGGTTTAAATGAAAGAATCAAAGCGTTAAAGAAAAAAATAATTACATTAATCTAACTCAAATATACTTTGTTCCCGAGCCTTTTGTATAAACAATTTCTACCAGTGGTGATAATCTAATCATGTCAATTTATATTATTATTTATATATATTTTAATTTTATTATAAAAAAAATTTAATTAAGAATAAAGTAGTCTAATCCCACACGTAAAGGCTTACATAATTATTTTTATATTTGGGGAACGGTATTTATAATTTTTTTAAATAATTAAAAAAATATTCATAATCATATATCAAATTTATTAGAAAGAGGTACTACAATGTATGCCAGGGAAAAAGAAAATAATGCTCGAATTCATAATTGTTGTAATATGACTTTTTTTTCACATGCTTCCTGTAATTTCTTTTCTCCAGCCCCTTTTATTTTTCTTATAATTAATCCCTGCTCGTGAAAACAACGCCGTACGTCTTTCCTAATTCTGACCACGACCTAGCTAAAATAAATTATAATCAATTGTCCAGTGAATATTAATGATGTGATGAAACTCCATATGAAATGATCATTAGAAATTAAATTAAATTAAATGAGATCAATTTCCCATAAAACTTTACCATAATAATTACTTAGCCCTCTTTGTAGTTGGCAGCTGAGATGCTAACAGCTTTAATTTCTAGCATTCATCTCTGTAATTAATATATAATCCCTAGCCAATTCATGATTACTGCAATCCAACCAAAACATTCATCAAGGACAAAACCACATGCTGGTGGGACTATATATTGTATTCTTTTGCTTTTATCTCTAAGACCTTATTTACTGATGGGAATTGAGCTGGATATCTTAAGTTATTCAGTTCAATCCTTGTTACTTGCATTTATGATATCACTCGAGTCCGCGATAGATCATGTTAAAGAGATGATTTAAATTTCAACAGGCTTGGTGGAATTTATTATCCGACCAAACCTACTTAAGAGGGATTCTATGTGATTTTACATATCTGCCCCTAAATATAAAAATATTTAGTCGAAAATAACCCTAGTCTTCTCCCTATCTACAAAATTACCTGATTTATTCTTCTCATCATCACTTGTTTCCCAAATTTGATTTTATTCGAAATTTCATTAATACAAGTACATAAAATATATAGCGAGACAATTTAATCACATCTCATATTTTATCCGTTGTTAATCTATTCCAACTTAATTGAGGCTAAGTACCTAAAAATAAGACCTCATCACACTCACTTCTAAGCACAAAAACTTTATATATTCCACCAAATCCCTAATCCCCTTTTCTTCCTTTACCTTTGGCTGACAATTCACATGCATGCTTCCTACCTTTCTATATTCTCATCCATCTTTCTGTCTGATTTCACTCTATCAAACCCCACAAACCCATTTTCTCTTTATTCATTCACAACAAAATAAAATGATTACTATCATAATTATTAGGGTAAATAGATTTTGCTCTATTTATTTCCTTAAAAAATGACAAATAACCAAAACCCTCGTAACAAAATAATTTAAAATTGACAGAACAAAAATGCGCTCCTCACTTACCCCATAATTTTATTTTAGTCCGCAAAGTGTGTTTTATTAAAAAATCTCCCCTCGAACTATTTTGTTGATTTAAAACTTCACCCAAATTTTATTTAAAAATATATAACATTTTATAAATTATGTAACAAAAAATATTTACAAGCTCAATATACGCAAATATATTTTACAAAGTAAATTATTTATGTCAAAAAATACATGTAAATATGTGCAAATACATAATGCATATAATTTTATAAAAAAAAGTATGCTAAATAACATTAAAATTTGTATTCAAGTACATGTACACGTAATTAAAATATATCATATAATTAATTTGAAATGTTATAGATTAATTATATTATAGATTTGCTTATATATGTTTGATGCAATATTTTAAAATTGTATTGATAATTATTTTTAGAAAAATTAGTTCAATATATGTAACAACAAAAGCAAACATTATGTAAATTTTTTAACAGTATGTAAAAATTATAAGGATTGTAAATTAATTTATAGAGTTTATACATATTCTATACTTATTATAAAAATCACAAATTTTGAATAGAATTTATTTTAAATATTTTTTTTGTATAATAGTTCAAATTAAATTTTAGGGGAATTAATGATTGTAATAGACATGTTTTAGAGGGTGAAAATAATAAAAAGCTTTTTCATCATACAGAAATTGATCTATATCATGAGGCCCATTTTGTAATATAGTTTAAGGGGGTAAGTGCAATTCATGCATAATTGAGGGGTGTAAAATGCATTTAATCCCAATTATTATAACTTATGTATATATATATATATTATATATATATAAGTTTGTTTTTTTTATTTAATTTTTGGCTTCGGTCAAATCTGATAGTATTATCATCCTGTAACTATGGTGGAGTGGCACTTTTGGTCCACTTTAATTTCAATTTTGCAATTACGGACAATAACTTTAAAAAAATAGTACACTTAATTTAATTTTTGCCAGGCAAAAAAAAAAAAAGTGTCACGGGCCAAGGGCATCATTTATTTTTTGGAAAAATTCAGTATTTTTAATAAAAATTGGATCAAATATACTACTTTTTAAATTATTGTCAGTATAAAATTAAAATCGAAGTAGATAAAAGACATCGCCCCTCCACAATTATAGGATGGAAAATGCATTTTTTTTTTTCCTTTGTCAATCAGTGCACTTGCTCTATTGATTACATCAATTTATAATTTTTTCAAAGATTTTATGGATTATAGTTTGATATAAGTTAAAACTTGTGGATTGCAATCATATCCCACATGCCCCTCTTGCCTCAAATCTAGTTTTGGTACTTTGTTTTTTTTCTGTCCATCATCAATTGTCTGGATAAAACTGCATGCAACCCCTTTTGGACCTCTTTAATTTTTCCTATATATATGTAATAAGTGATCTAATAATGTCCAAACCCTTCTAATTATGCATAGGGAAATTATATATTATGAACATATCATGTGCATTTTGCAGATTTTTCATTTTGGGCACACATCAAAGTTGAAATTATTTTTTTTCCAACCGCATCTTCATGTTACATTATGATGAACCATATATATTCATGTAACTTTGACGTATTATTTCACAAAATCGAATGCATACTTTACTTCCTTTTTTTTTTAATTTATAGTATACGATTCATTATGTTATTAATTAATAATTTAATACAATCAAATTTAAAGACTGCTTCAATACATCAGTAATTCAAATCAATAAATATATTCAAATGAGATCAAAGAAAAAAAAAAAAACAACAACAACAACAAACACGGTGTCTTTAGTTAAATTCATGTCGATACATAAATATCAGCTGAACTAATTATGGCACTTAACTGATCGATGATTAATTTCAATCCCAAGATGACCAGTATATATATATATATATATATATATATATACATAAATTCACTAGAAAAAAAAATCTACTATTGGTTATAATTAATTTTATTAGTTATGGATTAAAATCATAGCACATAATTATTATTAACCACAGTTGAAAAAATTAAAAAAGTTACATTATCCACCATGAAAATTATTTTTGTAATGACAAATATTTTTACACACTCGTCAAAATCATTGTCAACAACCATTGTATGATTTACTAAGACTATTCAATTTTAATTATGAAAATTAGCCATGGTAAACATTAAATTTTTTTTTTTGTGTGATTCCAATATGAAAAAAAAAAGTTGATCACGATTTTTCATTTATTTCCACGTCCTTCAATATTCATGTCAAATTTCTCAGACTATGACAAGCTGTATTTCATTCTTGATGACTTTAGAGATTTAAAATAATAATTTAAATATTACTATAAAAAATTAAATATTTACTACACTATAAATGATCATGGCTTAAAAACTGTAGTAAATCACTACTATTAGCCACAGTTAAATAAAATCAAAACAAAAAATTTAAATTTTATCATGATTAATTCATATTTACCATGGTTTCTAGCCATAGCCAAAACATTTGTCATGGTTTTTGCTATGACTAATGTTTTAGCCACACTTACAGAAACAACGGCTAATGACCGTTGTGGAGCCGTGGCCAATTGGTATTTGACACAATTTTTTTTCATTTAACCACAAGAATTTATCATAATAAAAAAATCATTTTTTCTTAGTGTATAAAGTGGATGTATAAAAATGATATGATTGATCCAAAACTTGAAATCTCAAAAACTGGCCAAAGATTTAATTTCCAACAGGTCTTGTCATTGTTAATGGAAATGAAACTGTGACCTGTTCCATTTTTATTGCAGTGTACGGCACGGCTGTAAGGACAAGAGTTGGCAGGTTTTGATTGAGGAGAGAACATCATGTGGTTCTTAACTAAGAAAATGTAATGAACATCACAAATAATTGGACAACTACCACATGATGAATTTTTTTCATTTTTCTTTTAATATCAATAAATAAAAATTTTAATTGAACTTATTTGATCATAATATTATTTTTAGAAAATTTTACAAGAACAAATGTTTAATGTTTGTATGGGTTTTTTTAGATAGATATATTTCATTTTTAAGATAAATATCGGATGTAATAACATTAGAAGAAATATGTCTATCTATTATGATTATAAATTATCATAGTTAAAAATAAAAAAAAATCACAACAAATACTAAGCAATATCGACTGCCAATGACAATTAGCCGTTGTGTTTGAAAATAAAGGACAGAAGATTAATTGGCATAGCTACACAATTACAACAAAAATTTCAATATTCATGACTAAAAGTTAGATTAATCATAGTTAAAATTTAATTTTATATTATTTATTTTATTTGACCGTTGTAGATATATATTATCAATTTGCGACAATTTTATTTTTTTCTTGTTATATATATAGTCTCGCTATATTTTTGTTATATTTTTCATATCTTCCAACAAAACGAACTTTGATTATAATTTTTTTTTACGATCGTGCCGGACATGATAAATCTAAGTTATTAAAATAATCATTATATGTAATACATATATCAACATAAATTGGCTCATGAAAAGATTATTCTAAATTCATATTATGGATACTAATATTAAACAAATACATGTGAACACATTTAGAGCACACCCACATATATAAATATATATATATATATATATATATATAGAAATAAATTAAAAAAGGAGTAATAAATATATATAATATATAGACAGCTAAAATAAGTGATAGAATATGTTATTACAACTCATGAACATGTGGGTTGGCAACTACGATTTTCATGGTCGGTCTCACCATATTCTGAAATACATCCAATTTCTTTGACTTTTGCAACATTCCATCTCCCTTTTCAATATTTCAAATTTTTTTTTTTCTTGAGTTCTCATTAAGAAAAGAATCACACACACACATATATATATATATATATTTTATTTATTTTTTTTTTTCCTTTTCTCTATATGTGTATATGATATATTCCTCCTACCGAAAGTTTTAATTTTACAACCTTGATTGAAATAAAGTTCGTATGTATAGAAACAAAAGGGCTAAAGTAGAACAATCGATAAATGTATAATAACAAAAAAAATTTCTGCACTCATGCTTCACAACACGCGGGAATGTGTGAATTATTTTTAGGGTTAATTATTCTTAATTAATTAGACAACTTTTAGAAATACGAAAGTACACTTTTTCGGCAATTATTTCCTAGAAAATTGTAGTTGCATCCTTTCTCAGAATTCTTCATCTATAATTGTACCTATTTTGTTAGAATATTGATAAAAATGCTGATGTTAATAACAAAACGTAATCTTGCAATTTTAGTAACCCTCTTCGTCATTTTGTATAATTTATTATTGATAAAGATATTCTAGTAATATTTTATAATTATAAGGGGTAATTATATATATATAGAGAGAGCGTGCGCAAAAATAGTGTAATTAATAAAATATTATTTTCGAATTGCCATCAGATAAAAAGTAGCTATTGAAATATGAAAAACTAGCTAATCATGTTTTATATATTTATAGAAAATATTAAATGATGCGTAAAATTAGAAATTTATGTATTTTTTTTTATAACATCAGTATTTCCCGCCAAAATCCTAATAAAAGGGGTACAAATTGTAAGCAAAGAATTTTTCTGATGAGTGTAAATATATATTAATATTTCTTAAGAAAAAATATAATTTTTAGAGGAAGTCCAACTATAACTAACCATTACTTTTTATATGGATTTTATTGGCAAAATTGGTATCACACTACAAAAATTAGGTGATGATTTATTTTTGTCTTTAATTACAATAATTTTCATAGTTTAAATCTTGAACATTTTTATGTAATAATTATCACTGTAAGCAATAACTAGTAAAAAAGAATTAGGTATTAAGTTGTCGCTCTAAATAATTAGCAGAACATAAATATTAAACATATAACGACTGTAACAACAAATATAATTGTTACTATATTTGTAATGCTATTATTTATAGTAACAACTTTATATTTAATTATTATCATTAATAATTATATTAACAAATCTAAAATTATTATATGTTATTATATATCTTTTATTGCTAAATTTAAAATTTTTAAGTAATATTTTAACACAAATATTATCTTTTATTGTATTATTATTATTTCCTTCTCATTTTGGCCCATTCCATTTTTTTGTTCTGAACCAAAAAACAGGCTGCAATTTGAATTTCCATTTCTTGGGCCAGCCCACAGACAACTGGATCCAACTTCATGATCCGGGCCCAATCAAGATCCATTTAGTTAAGCTTGTTCGGTTTTATTTCTATTAGTTGAGTACAATTTTATTTTTGTGAAAATATGTTTGAATTAAAAATATTCAGCGGTATTTTTTTCTTACGAAAAGACGTAATAGGATGAAAATATATTTGAATTAGGGATAATTACACCCCCTCCCCTGAGATTTAGTGTAATTACATATAAATCTTTTGTGGTTTGAAAAATTATATTTAACACCCCTGATTTGCTTTCGTCTAACATAAATTAGTCCTGTTAATAAAAGTTTACTAAATTTATTAATATTAATAAAAAAACTAAATGAAAATTTATATATATCATCGATTGACTTATTACTGACTTATTGTAGATAAATTTTTTTTTCAAACTAAACTATCCTTACGACGGTGAAGATATACCTCCTCATATGCATTAACGTGCGAAGACGTATGAAGGTAATTTGATCATAAAATATTTATTTGACCTGTAATAAGTTAGTAATAAGTCAATCAAAGGTAAATATAAGTTTTTTTTTGTTTTTTTTGTTAATATTAGTAAATTCGTGAATTTTGACTAACGAATCAAATAATTTGTTAGATGAAAGCAAACCTCAGGGTGTTAGATATAATTTCTCAAACCACAGTAAATTTACGTGTAATTACATCAAATTTCAGGAGATGAGAGTGTAATTAACCCTTATATTGTTTTGTGGTAGTTTTCTATTCAAAAAGACATCATTTCTTTTGTATGAAATGACGCGATAGAATGATTTTTTTTTTTTTTTTAAATTATGGTCCAATCTCACAGAAAAAGGCTCAACCAAACACGCTTAATAAAAAAAAAAATCAAACACGCTGGTTAAATACGTTTTTAAATTGTAACTAGAAATATATATTTTTAATTTTGTATAGATTTTAGTATGAAAATGATAATATATTTGGATTAGATAGTTTTTCAGTGGTGTAATATCAATATATTTTTAATTTGACGAACATGATTGTTTTATTATTTATTATTAGTGGTGTCAAATCAAATATTATTTTATTTAAATGAAATTGATAGTGAAAAAGAATATATTACAAAATTAAAGATTGTTTTTTTTTTTATATGTATGTATTTATATAAAGTAATGATTGAGAGAGAATGATAGCGAACTATTTTCGTGGAATGTTTTTTTTTTTTTTTTCCTGTTTCAAAAGTTAAAAATTGAATGAAAATGAAACCAAACAAGGCAGACTGAACATTGCATTGAAAGTTTTACATGCATTTCTTTTAATAGGCCCACTTTGGCACCAACTGTTGCATAATGGATTCTGAGATAATTAATTTCAAAATAATTAATTTGAGATAATTACACTCCCTTCCATGAAATTTAGTATAATTATATATAAATTCTTTGTAATTTAAAAAATTATATGGTATCTCTAAAGTTTATTTTCCTGTAACAAATAAGTCCCACTGTTAGTCAAAATTTACTGAATTTATTGATATTATAAAAAAAAGATAAAAATATATTTTTATCACATGTTGACTTATGACTAATTTATTGCAGATAAATAAATCTTTATGATCAAATTTTTTATATATATTTCACACGTTAATGCATATAAGGAGGTATATCTTCACTGTTATAAGGATAATTTAGACGAAAAAAAAATTATTTGACCTGCAATAAATTAGTAATTAGTCTATTGAGAGTAAATATAATTTTTTTTATTAATATCAGCAAATCAGTTAATTTTAACTGATGGAAGAATTGATTTATTAGACAAATGTGAAATTTAGGAATATTAAATATAATTTTTTAAATTATAAAAAATAATATATAATTATAACAAATCTTAATGAATGAGTAATTATACCAATTAATTTTTAGAAAAAGTGCCTAACTGCCTATGTTGTTCAAATTCGCATTCTCATAATTGACTACAAATCAGACTGTAAACAAATTAGAAAATTAACCACACTCTGAAGGTTAATGAATAAATTAAATAATTATTTAGTGGACAATCAGGAAAAGAATAATTGTCGAGGAATTAAAACCTGTATTTACCTAATATTTTTATCATAAGTTTTTATGTTCATGTATTTTGCTTAACTGGTTTTAGGATTGAATTTCTTATTTCAAATCTTGTTGTATTTTTTATTTCGTTTATTGTATACAAATTACGTGTATAATGTTTTTTTATGAATAAAACAAATGAGGTAATTTTATACATATGACGTGTATATATTAAATGAAATAGAAGATGAAGTAGGAGTAATTGCGATATTTTCAAAAAATATTTTCCAGCTTCTCGCTTAAAAAAAAAAAAAAAACTTTTGGAATGTTTAACTTTTACTTCTGAAAATGCTAAAAAAAAATACTTTTAGTCCAAAGCTAGAGTGCTTCTAGCGTTGGCTTTCTTGTCAATAAGTTCAACTTTCTTGTGGACTATTTTTGGTTCTCAAACATAGTCACTTATGCGATTATGGTTTTCAAACATTTTATGGTTGCAATTTTAGTTCTCAAAGTTTAATTGTTTTGGCATTTTTCATTCTTCTATTAAGTCTACCATCAAACTTAACAGAAGAGAAAAAAATTTGCTGAAAGGGAGAAAAATTTAGGGTTCCTCATTCTCTAAGTTTTTTCCAACACCAACACTCTCTCCCTCACACTTTCTTTCTTCTCTTTCACTCCCCCATCCGTTTGTCGCCGCCATTGGTCGCGATTGCTCCATTGTTTGCAATATCCACCGATCTATGGGAGGCTACGAGGGGAGGCTGAGGGGAGGGAAGGGGGCGACGGGCAGGAGGCTGGGGAGGGGAAGGGGGCAACAGGAAAGGGAGGGGAGGGGGCCGACGACGGCTGGGGAGGAGGGCGGTTTGTGAGGGAAGGGGATGGGCACCGGCACGCCGTCAACGGAGGGGCAGGGGTTTTTGGGTTATATAAACATGTATATGTAATATATATTATCTATATATATATATATATATATATCATATATTACATATATTTCAAATCAAATCTAAAATTTTCTATCTAAATTATATATGTAAATTAAATTTGGACTGTTGGTTTTTGAAGATGAGATGCCAATCATTAATTTAAGTAAGATTTTATATAAACTGTAGATTATTACATATGTAATATGCCCTGTTGATTTATATTATATAAGATCCAACGATTGTAAAAAAAAAAGATACAAAAAAAATAATTTAAAAAAGGAAAAGAAAAATTGGAGCGTGTATCACTCTACTCGTGTGAGGGGGTATTTTACTCATTTTATTAAAACACAGTGGGGTAAATTGCTATTTTCGCATAACACATGAGAGTAGGATGCATTTTGCCAGTAAAATTATTGTGTTGATGTTTAATTAATTCAAAGATGTATACTTTTTAGTATGGATGTTGTTTTTTACGTTACACATATTGTAGGTATTTCTTACATAAAATAGGTTATTGACAATTTTTTTTATGATTATTTAAAAAATTTGTTTTTTAAATTTATTTTTTTGATTTATTTTCTTTTGAAGCTTGAAAAAAATAAAAAAAATGGGTTCATTGGATTAAAATTTGAAAAACAACACAAAATGGGAAGAAAATAGCAATTTTTTTCATTTTAAACAGAATTTCCGTTAACTTTAATGATAGAGTTAACGGAAGGACTTAAAGTGCCAAAAAAAAATTAAAGTTTGAGAATTACAATTGCAATCTCAAAATGTTTGAGGACTAAAACTATATAAGTGACTATATTTTTGGACCAAAATCACAATTAACCCGACTACTTTACAATAAATAATAATTTTAATTCAAATTTACCATTTTAAATTTATTTTCCAATAGTTTGAATAATTTTTCACTAATAAAATTTATACTTTCACGTACTTAGAATTTTTTACATTCTTATTAACAAATAACAAAGCAAATATTAGCAATAATAGTATCTTTTCATCACATGAGGACAAAACACTCTTGAATGTTCAAAAGTGCTTTTACCACAAACATTGCTTAATTTAGCTTTTATCTATTTTTACTTTTTTTTTTTTTACAAATACTATCCACTTTGATCTGTCAATGGTTCGTGATACTTTACTATGAATGAGACTCAAATCTAACATAAATTTCCAATCTCTTTGAGGACCCATCTTATTGCGCTCTCATGGAGCAATTAGACATATACCACGTACCAAAAAATTGTTACATGAGAAATATTTTGTTTCTGACCAAAAACCACTTATAAGGTGAAGGATTAGTGAAAACTTATTGGCCTAATGGGAATTAGTGCTGCTGCATGCAAAATAGCATGTCCCCAATAAAAAATAAAAAAAATTTCATCTCATAAGCAATAATCTTGCAATTAATTGATAACACTTTGTTAGGATTTTGCCCCTCCAGTGGAACGCCACAAAGGAATTCCTACTTAAATTATTACAGAAATATTTGGGTTCAAGAACCCTTAGATACAACCCACAATAATTACAGAGAATTATTTAAACTTTATAAAAAAATAGAACTAGCCTATTTTATATAAATCGAATGTAAATACAACGAGAGTTACAACAGTTAAAGGCTCATTTAGCCTCCCTTGATCTGGAAAAAGGAGTCTCACGGCCACAGAGAAGGCGCTCAAGAACACCACTTAAGAAAAACCCACCAAGGATTTCACCACCACAAAGGAAAAGATCCACAAAGGAACAAACCACAAAGGAGAACCTTCGATTTTTAGAGTAGAGAAGAGAATGAGTTTTCAGTCTTGTATATCAAACACAAAAGAGGGAAGAACTATTTTATAGTGGTAAGAGGAATGAAGACGGAGGGAGAAAATAGCGGCCAAAGAGAGTTCCGAAACAATTGGAAAACTCCAAGAGAAGAACCCAAGGAGGCGATTGGAGAAGACAATAAAGAGAGAAGGGGAGTGTCGACGGATAGAAAAGAGAGAATGAGGGAAATAGGTTTAGGGCAATAGATTAGACTTTAAATAGTAAAGAAATGAGTAGGGTACTGGGTATGGGTGGTAGACTGGGTAAGTGGGCCGAACAAAGAAGTGGTCTTCCAACTATCCAGGGTAGTGGGTCTGGGTCTGGGTCAAAGACTTGGGCATACCATGTAATAGGCCATGGGCCATATAATTTTAACATTCTCCACTTTGGACCAAAACTTGTAAAGGAGCCTGGCCCAAGTTCGGATCGAGGCGTTCATCATAGCTAAACCTTCAGGGATACTTGCAAAAAACAGAGAAACAAAAACCTTGCATATTAGGTTAGAAAAAGAACGAGACTTAGGTCATTCTAAAACATCAATAAACCGTAAATACATTTTCAGAAAATTCTTCAATAGTTTCATTATCTTGTTCTTTGTTTTTGCTATCTCTATATGGCTTTTTACAATCTTTAATGTAATGGCCCTTTCTACCACAATTATAGCATCTTCTATCTTTCAATTTTTCATCCATTTCTCTAGATTCAGAATTGCTATGGCTTCTACTTCTATCTTTACTATGTCTTCTATGCTTATACTTATTTTTTTCTATACTTTGTTCTTTCTCTAACAAAATTAACCTCATTTTGAGACTAACTGGTTTTATTAGCTTTTAAATCAATTTCTTTACTCTTTAAACCATTTATGACTGTATCTAGACTCACACTATCTCTACTGTACTTTATTGCTGCCTTTACATCATTGTATGCTTCAGGAATTGCATTTAACAGAACAATGGGAGTATAGTCATCAAATTCTTATCTCCAGTCAATTTTATATTTTGAATTAACTTAGTAAAATCATCCAGATTTTCCTTTATATTTTTGGACAAATCAAGCTTATAAAGAAAAAACTTTTCAAGCAGAAATAGTGTACTTGGCGAAGAGGTTTCTATATAAAATTCTTCTAACTTAACCTATAAGTTTTTAGCTGAATTTTGTTTTTCTACTTTTCTTAAAACCGTATCAGACAGATTCAGAATAATAGAAGAATAGGCAAATTCGTCAATTTCATTTTTCTTTTCTTAAGAAATGTTGGCAGAGAATTTTCCATCAATCGCTTTAAAAACTTTATGTTGTATTAAAATTCCTTTTATTTCTGTTGCCATATATAAAAATTGGATTTTTCATCAAAAGGTAGCAAATTATAACCAGCCATTTCACAAAAAAAATAATAATAACAACAAATGCAATAACAACAGGCAGTTTATCAACAGATAAAGAGGGATCCTTGACTAAGCCTCAACCAAATACCAAACAACCTCATGGGTCAGGCCAGGTGAGGGATTAGTAGGGTTTTTGGGTCTCGGGTTTATATAGTAATAAACAATTTATCCTCAAATTCATACAATTACATTTAGCAAAATATTTTTACTAAATTTCAGTAAGTAGAAACAAGAAGTAGCACTGAGCAACAGAAAAAAAATTATTGCACCAAGCGACAGAAAAATAATATCTCAACAGTATATTGCACAAAGCAAAAATATTAACAGTTCTTTGCACCAAGCAAAAATTACAACAGATTTTCACATTAAGCAAAGGAATATCAATGGACTATTTTTGCACCAAGTAGGACAACCACAAATTATTGCACTAAGCAATAATAACCAAAAAATGCACTAAGCAAGTAATCAGCAAAAGATACAGTTTATTTCATTAAGAAATAAAAATTGCACTTCGCAGAAAATTAGAGATTTACACTAAGCAACAACTTTTACAAAGCTAGAAATGTGAATTTGGACAAAGTAGTAACAACAATAGATATTGCACCAAGCAATATTTTTAACAAAGAATAACACAGAGCGAAATATAATTAGAGTTTGCACAAAGTCTGAAAAAATTTGCACTAAGCAAAATCTCTATTATATCGTACCAAGCGACCAAAGAAATAACGTTAATAGGAATTATTGCACTAAGCAACGTTAATAGAAAATTTTGGTACAAAAAAAATTGCACTAAGCAAGAATAATACTAGAAAATTTGCACAAAGCGACAAATAGCTTCCAACAGAAACAATTATTTTTTAGAAAATCAAGCAATTGGTTTTACTGATTTTTATACTTAGGATTGTATGTCAATAAACTTGAAGTGAAAGAATAACAACCACTGCCACTAACTCTCAAAAACAATAAAAAAGAATAAATTAGCAATTAGGAGAAATTTACAGCAATGCACTTCGTGGTTTTTAATAAAAAAATTCGTAGCACAACAAAGTAAAAAGTTGCACAAAGCAACAATATCAATAGAAATAATTTGGCACTGAGCTACAATAATTTAACAGAAAATAGCTTTCGCACTACACGACAAATTTCGCACCAAGTGATTAACAACAGATATCACAGAGATAATATCACACCAAGCGACAACAGTATAGACGACATAAATAAATTTTTCGCACACAGATCTTAGACAATTAACAATGGCAGAAACGTAAAGAGGAAGGTTTTTTGGATCTTACCACCACTAGAAAGTGATAGAACCTTTTGGCTCTGATACTACTATTGGGAGTTTGCCCCTCTAGTGGAACGTCATAAAGGAATTCTTACTTAAACTATTATAGGGCATGTCTTCTTCATTATCCCTCCATACACCATCACTGTCTTTCAATCTTGAGGTAGTGTTATGTCGCTTTCCTGCTAAAGCTCTAGAGTGAAAGAACTTCGTGTTACGATCACCAATAGCTAGCCAGTGTTCCTTACTGCGCTGTTGCCACCTGATCATTTCTCGCACCTCAATGTCATTAAGATAATCCTTTATGCCTAACAACTCCTAATATGTATCAAATAAATATAGTCGTAATCCCACCAGTCCCGCCCGTGCCACCCCAAAGATGAGTCACACATGTATATGTATGTGTCTTTTTGTGTGCTTCTTGTGTATGCATATAATTATTTTGACTTAAATTTATTTATATGAAGTGAGATTTACTTAACTAAAAAAAAATACATATATTGCATGTAGAGAAAATGTGTACTTATATTTTTTTACAATTAAATAAATATTTATATAGTTTATGCTAATATAAAAAGAAAAGACACGTTTTTTTTCCTCACAAAACCGCACACTACACCAATTTGTTTTGTGTAAATTATACCCCTAAAATTTGTCTATGATACAAGAGTTGATAAGAATATTAACTGTAATTATCTAACATATGTAATACCAACAAATATATCCAAGGGATAATTTTACTCCCCTATTTTCAGATTTGGCGTAGTTACATAACGATTTTTTGTGATTTGAAAAGTTATATTTTTGCACTTTTGAGGTTTGTTTTCGTATAACAAATAAATCCATTCATTAGTTAAACATCGAATTTGCTGATATCAATAAAAAAAATTAAAAAAAAATTATATTTACCTCAAATTGACTTATTACTGATTTATTGTAGGTCAAATAAATATTTTTATGATCAAATTACATTCATACGTCTTCACGCGTTACAGGATGAGAGGATGTATATTTTCACCGTTATAACGCACTCAAAAAAAAAAAAAATGACCGGCGATAAGTCAGTAATAAGTCAATCGAGGGTAAATATCAAATTTTCATTCAGTTTTTTTGTTAATGTAATCAAATTTGATGAATTTTGACTAAAGAAAAAACTTATTTGTTAGACGAAAGCAAACTTCAAAAGTAATAAATTTAATTTCTCAAACTACAAGAAATTGAAGTATAATTAAACCAACTTTATTGAAAGAATTTTCAATAGTTATTTTGAAGAGTTGGTGTATTAATTTAGACATTTTTTTATTTTATTTATAATAACATATTTTAAATATAAAAAATATTTATTATACATTTATAAAAAAAAAAATGCCACAACGGTTACTCAAACATAATGTGTCAATATAATTTACCCTGTCTCATTTTTACCATTAAGCCAGAGGTCTGATTGGCTAGCATTCATGATACACACCTAACGTACAGAACTTGCATTGAGCATTTAATACAGTAATCCCATTTTCCTCGG
This sequence comes from Sesamum angolense, assembly GCA_034509725.1. NCBI lineage: Eukaryota > Viridiplantae > Streptophyta > Magnoliopsida > Lamiales > Pedaliaceae > Sesamum > Sesamum angolense. The sequence continues at coordinate 8,585,491 of JACGWL010000012.1, forward strand.
AAACCCAGAAGTCAATTCCCTTTTTACTTCTTCCTCTGTATATATATGTGTTCATCTCCTTTTCTTCTATGTTTCTGTATGATAATTCCGTTTCTAAGAACAGAGCGAAATCAAGCAAAGCGAACGAAAATGTCAGGAGGCATAGCACGAGGACGCCTTGCGGAGGAGCGCAAAGCATGGCGCAAGAATCACCCCCATGTCAGTACTTCTCATTTTTCTGTACATTCCATTCCCACTGCGTGTACTGTGTAAAAAAAAGGAAAAGAAAATTGGAGTGGGTGAGTGGGTTTTGGTTTTGATGCTCTGCTTTTGTGGGATTTTAATTTCTGGAAAATTTTGGTTTTAGGGTTTTGTGGCAAAACCTGAGACGAGTCCAGATGGGTCGGTTAATCTCATGGTGTGGCATTGCATCATCCCTGGTAAAGCGAATGTGAGTTTCTTGTTTTTCCCCAAACTCAGTCACCCTGAACTTTGATTATTTTGAAGTTTCTTCGTTACAAGATAAGGATTTTGGCCTTGATTTATGGGACTTGTCATTAGTGCTTTGGTTGCTTTGTATCTTGATTTTCTGTGAATATGATTTTGGTGTTTAATGTATTGTACCTTCTTTCTCATTTTCTGGAAATGTCCGTTCTTTCTTGTTTATGCTCTATTATCCATGGTTTTTACATATCCTAATTGCTAGCAAGATTCTATTGTTAGCAGGCACTTTATGTATATAGATCATTTACAATTTGAGATACTTCTCCTGGCTCTTGCACTTGCCCTTGATCTTCGACTGCTGTTGCAATCCTATCATTGAAGTTGTTCTCATGGTGCATGTATAGAAGGAATATGAGATCAATCTAATAAAGAGGCATTTTTAATCCGGTATACTTTAAAAGATCCTGCTTGATGTTGTCTATACTGCTACTGGAACATAATTGTCTCAGATTTCAGTGAACTATCAATTGTTTTGTGCTTAAATTGGGTTATCATCTCACAAGAATATGAGATTGGCTTTTATGTGCCATTCGTGAATATGATATCTTTGGGATGTATGGATTAAAGTCCTCCAGTGACAGGGATGAACCCTGTGGTTTTCATTTCTATATTTTATGGCTATATGCTTTTTAAGGAATAGTAGCAGGAACAGAGGGCTAACATTTTGATTGGCAGACCGAGTGGGAGGGTGGCTTCTATCCTCTTACGATGCATTTCAGTGAAGACTACCCTAGCAAGCCTCCCAAGTGCAAGTTCCCCCAGAATTTCTTCCACCCTAATGTTTACCCTTCTGGAACGGTTTGTCTGTCTATCCTCAACGAAGACAGTGTGAGTAGTTGCCAATGCCGAGTATAACTCTGGTATTCTTGTCTATTGAAATGACACCCGTATTACATTCTTGAAACTGGTTTTCTTGTAGGGTTGGAGACCAGCCATCACTGTGAAGCAGATCCTGATTGGCATTCAAGATCTGCTGGACCAGCCGAACCCAAATGATCCAGCGCAGACAGATGGCTATCACCTTTACATGCAGGTGCCCGCATTACTGAATGTGATTCTTGGTTTTTGAAACCGTTTAACATGTTTCTTGGGTATGATTGACTGCACTAACGTCTGGGGCATATGTCTTGGTATTTGCAGGAACGTGATGAGTACTGGAGACGGGTGCGCCAACAGGCCAAGCAATATCCAGCTCCTCTCTAGTAATAGGTTCCCTTCGCTGGGTACTTGTTAGAACTAAGGTGTAGTATGGATAAATACAGGGAGCATCTGAACACAGCTATTCAACAATGGAACCCAAGTCTAATGCTTCTCAAAGTGTATCTGGTGGACATATCTTTCTGTGGTTAGTCTGTGACTTCTGTGATTAGTTTCAGTTAACTTTTTTTTAATGGCGAATTTCTGGTCGATCTTAGTCGAATTCTTAAGTCTTGTTTGTGTGCAGTTTGTTACAGTCCTTCACGTTCTTGTAACTTCTTTAAAGTTGATTAAAGTTTACTCAGTCGATGCAGCACTTTGCTCTCTTCATATCTTAGAATTTTACAGATTCATCGGATCAAGAGAAGAAATACGCTCGCCTCGAGAAAGAAAACAAGAATGCTAATAATAGTAGTGTTGGTTCAATTGATTCACCCCTGGTCCATGGAAGACTACGTTCTTCCGGTTTTGTATCTATCTATACTATACATCAACGGAGAGCACTTTTTTTTTTCCAGTATGCTTTTATTTTAATTTAATTTTTTATATTTATTCATCTACTCACTCACACATATTTTCTTCTTTAATTTTCATACATCTTTTTTGTCATTATTTCCTTATAAATTTAATATTAATTTATTATACACGATTAAGTAATAAATATTTTGCTTTAAGTAGTATTATAGAATTTGCACACACATACGCAGTGGCACGAATTACTAGCTCTATATTAAAGGATATCACTTTTTTGTGTTTCCCTTGTTTTGGTCTTTTTTTTATATTTAATTTTATTTATTTTTATTCGTCCAATTTCTCACCACCTCCTATCTTTTGATAGTTATTTCTTTTGTTTATTTAATTTTCATGCATTTTTTGTCACATTTTTTTTATAAATTGAATATTAACTTATGATTTTATATATACAATATAATTCAATAATATTTTATTTTAAATAGTAGTACATAATTTGTATACACGAGTGTCCCACATGGAAAACTCAGTATATATAAAAATTCAGCATGCTCCTCTACAAGAACCTCTATACATGGAAAACTTATCTGAAGCTACGATCTGCACATTCTAAAAAATTCCCTATCATTTTCCTGAAAACCCTCCAATCTTTCCCTCTTTGTGAAGCTTATGACTGAAAACTCACAAACTACTGATGCATTGTGGTATATGGAGATCTCCCAGTACTGTCCAAGACAATCTCAAACAAATCACCCTCAGACTCCTGATCATATTCCATAGCTTTAATACTATTCACAGTGTTATTATTGCTTCTCGCGGCGCTCCGTTGCAGCCACTGCGAGTCGATCCTCCCCATGGAGAAAAGCTCCTTGCTGTCGTCTTCGTAGCCTAATGCCGGAGAAGTCCCCAGGGGGCCGACAAAGCACGGATTCGGAGTTCTTGCCAGATTCGCGGGCGCGAAATTAAAAGGGCTCTGGCCAAGATTCACTAAAACAGTGATATCAGCGTTTGCTGCGATTGTCGGATAGAGTGGAGTGCCGAATTCCTCAGTCTTGCAGTGGATTTCATGCACTAGCTGTGAATCAACAGTGAAGAAAACCTTCTTCTGCGTTGGATTGTAGCCACAGCCGATCACGTTTTCTGATGTTCCCCACTCATCTTTTTCTGACTCGAAGATGAGTTTTGATCCTAAGGAGAGCGAAGGAGCCGGTTAATACAATTGTTAAGTGATTGATTAAACAATCTCGATATTTTAGTTGTTGGGAATATAGTTAGGTAGGAGACGGTGCACGTTCATGAATAATTGATATGCTACAATGAACCTGCTACAGCATTTATGAGCAGAATATTAATCTATGTGGTCTTTCAGGGTCTTTATCAGTTGTTGGCCCCTTAATTGCATGTCATCAACCAAGTCAAACAGGCTGATGAGGGACAACAGTGGGGGAAGTTAAGAGGCAACCTTAACAACTTTGGGATTTATATAATTGAGGTTCTTGTAGTGTTAATTATTACATTTTCCCCCTAAATTTTCAGAACTTTCTAATAATTATTTTTCAGTCGAATCAAGTTTGGACGAACCAAACCAATCACACAACAAGAGTGGTACATTTATTATGTAATTGGTCGAACTGTACACCAATCACACGACAAGTACATTACCTTGTCATAATTGGTTTAGGTCTAGCCAAATTCGATGGGGATTAAATATTCCTGATCGTTTCCTATCATAGCCTCTCAAGCACAGTTTTGTACTCTAGCATTTTCCAAAAAATCAAACATGGAGATAAAAAACGTTGATGATCTATGCCTATCCAAGACAAACATGGAGTACTACTTTGTTTTTCTTGTTTGGTGTGTAATTCTCCAGTTATTCTCACAGGACCAGACATGATGCATTTAAAGGTTCCCAAGTGCAATACTGATGCACAATTTGACAAAAGCAATGGTGCTAGACTTAAATGCTATGCTCCATTAGGCTAAGTGCATAAAAAAGAATGGTGCTGAATGGATTTCCTGTGATTGCCCACTAGCTAAAAGGCATTGTGCAGACCAAATTTTGACCCTTGGATGCTTTTTTCAATACTAATCAATGCAGACAAAAATTGAATGAAAATCATTAAAAAAAAAAAAAAAAAAAAAAAAAGAAGAAGAAAAGGGAAGGAAGAAGGGAAGAAAAAACTCACCATCTAGATAGACAGAGCCACTTGAATTGAAACCAATGGATCCTGGATAGCTCCCTGGAATTTTCAACAGAAGAGGGCCTCCTCCAGTCAGCCCCACAGACACTGAAACAGCTTCACTTTTCCCATCCTGTTTGCCAGGTTTCAGCTCCTCAATCTTGTTCCTCCTCTGGCTATGGCTGCTCGCCACATGACCCAAAGAATCCGGACTGTTTTTCGCGTTGAAATCTTCCCCAATGAGCTTAATTCTGTCCCCTTCTGATTTCCCTTTCTTCTCCCTGTCAGCGAACTGATCAATATCGTCTTCATTGCAAGACACAATCGTGATCTCGAAATATGCTTCCTGAGGGAAGGAGGAGTTCCCCAAATTCGGGCCTGGCAAAGGCAAAGCCGCTCTGATCACAGAAACAGCTCCCGTCGAAGAAGAATTACTAATTGTAACCATCTTTTTCAAGTTGGGATTCAGTCTGATTTTCTGCATAAAATCAGCTGACCCTTCGCAGACTTCCCATCCAACCTCCATGTTCGGTTCGTTTCCAGGATCCCCGCACACGCCTAACAGGGACCTGGCGGATTTGACAGACGGCGATGACGTGAAGGCTGTGAAAGCAAAACGCGACCATCCGTTTTCCACGGCGTCCGTGACGAGGGAAGGATGATCAGCCCAACTGAAGGCTGTCTTTGTTGAAACCCCACGTCGAAAAAGATAGTTATAATTGGTTTTCTTGGAGCCATCATGGTGGTGGGGACTCACCTGATGAAGCCTGGCAATTCCTGTCTGCAAATTCTGTCCTCTTTCTGCGTCCGAAGCAACGAAATCCTGACGGGCTTTGCGCCGAAAGCATCGTTTCAGGATTATAAGCAGCACTAGAGCAAGAAGTGCAGCAGAAACCGCAACCAGGCTCACATGTAACCATCCGATCATTTCTGATTTATATCTTCACACAGAAACAAAAGGATTTCCTCCTGGTTTCTTTTTCCAAATCCCACCCAGCAATTCTTACGCTTTTCTTTACACAAATGTACGTACTTTGTCAAGAAAAGAGAACCGGAGAGGGAGGAGAAAGGATTAGAACGCCGGAGATAAAAAATCAGAGGCGTGGACTAAGACTGATTCAAGAAAGACAGCAGCAGAGACCAGAGAGAGAGAGAGAGAGAGAGAGAGATGGAAAAAGATTAAGAGACATGGCAGAATATTATAAATGCAAAAGTGGGCATATGTGTTGACAGAGATGAGATTAACAGCTTTCTTTATTGACCTTCTTTCCATCCCTCTCAATAAATATTATACTTAATCAAAACCGACACTCCTTTTTTTTTTATAGGGAAAGGGTCTGTTGATTCATTTACAATTGTCGAGAGAGAGAGAGAGAGAGAGAGAGAGAGAGAGAAGGCTTCTAGAGAAGTAGTGGAGTTTTGTAAGGTTCTTGAATAATTGCTGTGTTTCAAACTTGTCTTTCTTGGGATATTGTTCGATCGGATAACGTGAGAAGGCAATAACTAAAGTCAGCTGCGGGGGTTACTGAAAAGATCTGGGGACAGACAACACTGTTAGAAAAGCTGGGAGAAAATAAAGGCAAAGGAAAAAAAAACCCATGCTTTTATATATAAAACCGACGGTAGTTTTTTGTCGAGGGCAGTTAAGAGTTAAGACTTCGCCTGATAATCAGCTCCAGTTGAGACTTTAGAGCTTTCTTCAACTTAATTATTTGCCATATTTTTTCAAGGGATAAAATACGAAGAAAAATATAATTTACTCTATATGATATTACAAATTTACAAATTATCTCTCTATGAATTTTTTTTAGCAATTACCACTTGAATTTTTAAAATGCAACAGACGGATAAATTGCTATAATTTTTTTTTCATATGGGATAATTTGCTTATTTGCAGTATCACCAGGGGGATTGCATTAAACCCGTAAAATGCATCCCGTCTGCCTTTGTTATTTCAAACTGGAAAAATGCCCTCTTGTAATATTTTTTGGTTTTTCTAATTTACCCTCTTGTATTTTTGAAAAATTCAAAATACCATCTCAGGACATAGTGTGTGCATCACGGGTTCTAAGACTGCATTTCGACGGGATATTTAAAGGGTAATTTACGTTGAGCTCCTATGATCGTTTACTACAATAAAAAATATCTCCACATAGGCTAACAAAATAGATTTATTATCAAACGGATATTAATTTTAGAAGGATATCAATAATTTTTCTCAAATATTTTAATTATATTAACCTCAAGGAAATTCGACGTAGTATACCCTTGAACCCTCAGTAGAAAAAGTATGATACATTGTTATATTATAAAAAATAAAGAACCATGATATATGCTAATTAGAACGTTTATGCAATGCCTATTGGATATTGTTTCTGTAAGCGAGACAGAAATATTAGCATAATTATAAATCATGACAAATATTTTGGATATAGTTAAAATCATGATAAATATTAATTAATTTATCCAAAATTAAACTTTTGTATTAATTTTTTCGACCGTACTTAATCGATAGTATCTATTTGTTATTTTTTAGTCGTAGTCGTTTACAGTACAGGGAGTAATTGAAGAATATTTGATATTTCATACAAATAAAGAAAAAAACAAAGTCAATCAATAGTAATTTAAGAGACACATTCAATTTTCTGTTAATATATATATATATATATATATATTTAAAAAAAAACATTCTAGCTTGGTCATTAATATATTTAATTGCTACTCCATAATTGTAGATATAATTAAATAAAATGCAAAGAGTCCACTCTTTATCAATCAAAATTTGATGGGAGTCAACACCTTACAGCAACCTCATATTTAATGATATCGCACCCGAGTTGAATCATATAGATTAATGAAATTTGTCGACTCATGGACAGCTTGTGTGTGTTTAATAATATAAAAAATTTGAATTCTTGTTAAAATGTTGGGTGAAATTACACGTATATTTTGATTTATATGTTATTCCTCTCATTCCTCAATAATATTTAGGTTAGACTGAGCTTATTTGATTAGGTTTTGGTTCTTGACGACAAATATGTTAATTATAAGAATTTGGGCGGACATACATGACACAGACACAATCCTTAGTTTAATTTCTTCATTTTTTGTATTATCGTCAGTTATTAAATCACTTTTGGTATCCCATATTTTTTTACTTTATCAATCTTGGTCTTCAAGTTTTCTTAAAATGATCAAAGTTAGTCCTTTTTGTTAGTGGACCGTCTAAATGAACGGAAAAACCTTTTTGATTAATTAACGATCAGGACTGACTTTGATCATTTACAAAAATTTGAGGACCAAAATTAATAAGGTTGAAATATGAGGAATCAAAAGTGAATTTCTCTCGATTTTAGCTACGTTTCCTCCAAAATGGCACCTCACTCCTCTTTTTCCTATGGCAAGTATTTTTTTTATCTTTTTGTTTAGTTGCTGCAATCAGTCAACTAATAATTAGACCTAACTTTGATCATTTAAAAAAAACAAATTAAGAGCCAAAAGTGATTCAGTGACTAACTTACGAGACCATAAGTGAATTTTCCTCAATTTTGGTTACTTTTACACTCAAAACGGTGCTCACACAGTAAGAAGGGCTTGTTAATTTTGGTCTTAATTGTTGGTTTGCTGCATTTTCACCTTCCAAAAGGTCCCCCATTAATTTATACAGTTATAAACTAATGGTCGGATATCATTTTAACCATTTTAATAAAATTTGGGAACCAAGATTGATGATCTTGGAACATGGGATAGTAAAAATGATTCAGTAACCAACTTCGACGATAAAAAATAAAAAGTAAAATTATATTTTTGGTCATGTAACTTTAGGTCGTTAGTATTTTTAGTCATGTAACGTACTTTATTTATACATTTAGTCTTTTTTTGACGAATTTAGTCCTGAGTATCTCATATTTGGTTCTTTTTGACAAATTTAGTCATGTGTTGACAATTTTGGTCACATTCACACTATAATAAATCTCGTTTTTTGTCCTGTAACTATGAGTCGTTAGGACCAAAATTGTCAATATAGGACTAAATTTGCCCAAAAAAAAAAGATCAAATGTGAGATGCTCAGGACTAAATTTCTCAAAAAATGACTAAATGTATAAATAGAGTAAGTTATAGGACTAAAAGTACTAATGACCTAAAGTTATAGGACCAAAATTGTAATTTTACCAAAATAAAATTATCTCTGTAATTCTCCCTGAAGGCTATATGGGTACCTTATGCTTGCCTTATTTTTTAAATTTGTCTACATTTATATATATATATTATATATATATATATATATATTAATATAAATTTTTCATTAGAATAAATTTTCAAACATTTGGAGAAATGATTAGACATTGAAGATAAACTCAGAGTTGGTAGTGGTTATCCACAAGTGGAGGTGGCTACAACAACTATTAATTAAGGGGTTTGAATAGTCCACAAGGTGATGATGATGTGTATATGAATGAGAAAATTAACTGAGGGGGGAAAAGAAAAACAAGAAAAGTAAAAGGGCTTGATGACAAGAGAAAGTGATATAAGGGAAAACAAAATTTGTTGGTTAGTAAATTCATTTTGTGTTTACCTTTTTAATTAATTTACATTTGGCCCCAATTAATAATTTTGATAAATTATAAAGGGCTCCCTAAAGCATCTATAATTACAAAACAACCTCCGTTGTTTGAAAAATCACAAACATTCACTTATAATTAGCAATTGTCTAATAAATATCCGCTACAATTGGCTGTCATGAGAAGGTATTTGTTATACTACCGTTAATTTCAAGAGGATATTTGTAATTTTTTTAACTAATGATGAAATATTTAAAATTATAACAAATACCTTCTCATGAATTAATTAATACTTATTAATTATGGTTTTTCTATAGCAAAGTATTAATTATGACTTTTAGCTGTAGCTAATAATTTTGCATAAAAATACAAGTAATCGTCTTCGCGCAACCAATTTTGAAATGAATTATTCAAAAATCAATATACCACAGTTAATTATCTTATAATCCATGTTGCAATTCTGGGGCTAAACTGGGCCCTCCAATTCGAAATAAGCTTAAATGTTTCTTAAAACATTGAATTATTTTAGTAATTTATTTCAACTTATAAAGGTGCCTAATCATATTTATTTAAGTTTATGGCCATTTTATAGTGATTTTATTGAAATTCTATAAAGTCTTATAAGTAGTTAGCTGTGTAAATAAATTTCAGGTTAAATTACATTAATACTCAGTGAAGTTAGGTTAAATTACACAAACATTTCCTATGTTTTATAAAAGGGTAAATTACATTTTGTCATTCGAACTATACATTTCATATTTGGCATCTAAAGTTTTTTTGTCAACTTGTCATCTCAACTTTGCGAAAATTGTACTTTACCATATACAATCGTCTTTTTGCCATTTTTTTTTTCGAAAAAACATCACATGCTATGCATATGTGGAAAAATATCACATCACATAACCCTTAAATATCACATCACATAATCCTTAAATATCACATATGCACTGCATGTGATGTTTTTCTGAATTTTTTTTGGTGAAAATATAGTTTTAAATGGCAAACTGCATAATTTCATAAAATTAAGATGGTAAGTTGACAAATAAAAATAAAAATAAAAAAAGTAGATGCTAAAGTTTAAATTTGGTCATAGTTCGGATGATCAGAGATCGTGTGCTAAGGGGACATACACGTCAGCTGGGTCTGGACAACGGGTTGGTGATGCAGACCCGGCCCGACTTTATCCATGTGGTTCTTGCGGTATTTTCTATATTTTCATCATATAAGAAACACTTTTATCCTTTTCTCCTTAAAACGGGTTACATCCCATCAAAAAAGAAGTAAACTAAGCATGAATTATGGAATTGATATGCAATATAAGTTGTGAGGAAATTAATGTAAACTAAATAGCAAAGCAAAAAGTGAAAAGTGTAAAAGACAAAACATAAAAGGAAAGGAAAATTTCTTTGTGGATTGAACAAAAAGGCGTCAAAAATATAAATAAGAGCCTTTGTCCATCTCACTTGTCTCCTTCACCCGACAAAGTATTTTACAAGGAATGATTGGATTTAGGGCACACTAATATATACCATAGTTTAGGACATTGGAAAAACTTGCAATTTTTTCCCCCTTAATAGTTGCTATCAACATTGCATATGATGAACATAATACATGATGTATCATGTATCACCTTCAATTATTACTACCAACTCCCATTACCTTTTTTTTTTTTTAAGTGGGCGACGGCAATGAAAAAGCTAATGGACTAATATTAGTTTCTTGAAGAAGCCCGTTTAGATGCTGACATGACAGACTTGTGTGTTAGAAAATTTTTATTCAAATTAAGTTCGTGGGAAAATATCATTTTTAGTCTCATATCTTAGGGTCATTTTTAATTAAATCTCATTTGTTATAATTTTTTTCAGATTTCGTCCTATATCTTCAGAATTTTCTCAAATATAGTCTCAAAATTCAATTTCCGTCAAATAAATAACGGGCGCTGGTGGCGGGTGGGAAGGTGGGGGCAGGCAACGGGGATGGTGAGGTGGGTGGGTGGGGTGGGGGGAGGGGAGGGCCGACGGGGAAGAAGGTGTTGGGGGAGGTTGTTTGGAACTAACGGCGTCGTATCAATTTGACGAAAATTGAATTTTGGGATTATATTTGAGAAAATTCTGGAGATATGGGATGAAATATGAGAAAAATGTAACAAATAGAATTTAATTAAAAACGACCCTAAGATATGGGACTAAAAATAAGATTTTCCCTAAGTTCGATCGAATTAAATCAATTTCAGAATAAGTGTAGTACGCTCGTCATGCAATTGGTCACTCTTTCTGAACTATACACCAATCATAATGCGAAGTGTATTGCACTTGCCATATAATTGGCCCAATCCTGTTAAATCTGGTATGGATTAGAATTTTTCCGTGTGTGCCTGTGCGCATGGAGTGCTGGCATGATGTGGCACTCGAGTTAGCTAAATAACGGACAAATTTAATGCGCACTGTATATCAACGTATGCTGCCTTAGACCCATTCACTACAAGAAAATAGAGTATGAGAGGCGGATTTGGTGTACGACTCTGGATGTGCGTGGGCGCATGTCTGCATGTTATGTGAGCTTTGTGTGGAACGTTGCGGGCTTTGGCCAGATGGTGCGTGGAATGGCTCGCACGGATGCACAATAGGGAACGATAGATACTGCATGCTGAGCAGCTAGCGCTCGATGTGCGCAAGGTAGGACGCCGTGAGTGCGAGCCTGGATGGCAGTTTTTGTGGCTTGTGCAGCGCATACTGGTGTGCCTGTCAGTTTTGCCTGTCTCCCTCAAAACAACAGTTGACATTTAGCAGATACTGGTGTGTCTTGATGGACAAATTCTGACATGTGATTGGCTGATTGTTCCTAGTAGTTGGGAAATGTCCACTGCACTTTCACGTTGCTTATAAAGCCCATGAGTTACATGAGTGTTGTGTGCTTGTGGAGATTTCTAGTCTGGTACTTGGTAATTAGGGTTGGCAATTTCAACCCGAACCCGGAAAACCCGCCCCGGACCCGCCCCTTATGGGGCGGGTCTGGGATGCCATTTTTTGGGTTCGAGGCGGGTCTGGGGCAGCTAAAACCTGCCCCGGCCGGGTCCGGGGCGGGGTACGGGTCTTGTCTCGAACCCGCCCCATTGGACCCGGTCCAACCCCGTTTCTTTTTTTATGGTATATTATTAATATATATAATATATTATAAATAAAAAATTATCTTATTATATATATATGAATCATAAATAATTTTTTCATATACCCAACTATATATAAAAATACCAAAAAAAAAAAAAAGTTGATAAGAAATTTAATAATTTAGATGAACGTATGTTTTGTCTAATCCAATTCATTTTAGATTGAAACTTATATTAAAATATTTAAATCTAAAATGATATTACTTATTAAAAAATTATTAATTTAATGTATTCTTTATAAATTAATTAGGTCGGACGGGGTGAAATTTTTAGCATGGCGAGGGGCGGGGGCGGGTTATGGGCTGGCAAAAATTAAATGAGGCGGGTCTGGTACGGGTTCAGGCGGGGCGGGGCGGGTTATGGGCTGGCAAAAATGAAATGCGGGTCTGGTACGGTCCAAGCGGGGCGGGGGGGTTATGGGTTTGACAAAAATTAAATGGGGCGGGTCTTGAATCTGGGCGGACCCGTACCAGACCCGCCCCATTGCCATCACTATTGGTAATTAATATAAGATTGGACTTTTACTTAAATATTGTTTTGCTCTATCTTCTTTTTTTTTTTTTTTTTTGCCAAAGATAAACATATATTATATAGGTTGTATAACTATATTTTATTTTTTTGAAATTTTGATGCAATTATACGTGAACTTCTAATTTGATGCAATTATGATTTGAAAAACTACATCTAATATATTTGAAGTTTGCTTCCGTCTAATATATAAGTTCCTCCGTTGGTCAAAATTCATCGAATTTGCTGATATTAACAAAAAAGAATCGGATAAAAAATCTATTTTAACCCTGATTGACTTATTACTAATTTATTGCAGATCAAATGAATTTTGTTATAATCAAATTAATATGTGAAGATGTATATTTTCCAGTTAGAAATAATTACATGCACATTTTCTGATTTATGATTTATTTCATAAACTAATTATCCGTACCTTTTATATGAACCATCCTTAATAGTCAAAAAGTCGGTGTAGTTGTGTAATAATGTTCGAATTTTTGGAGATGTATATGTAACTTTTTAAAAAATAGGAATAGTTTGTGTGAATGATATTGATATTTTTTATGGAATTATGTGTAGTTATCCAAAAAGTAGGGGTGATTAGGGGGTGTAAATGTAATTATCCCCAAATATTGTAACATACCACTCTTCCTTTCATGTTAATTTTTATGCGTTGTGGTGATTCCGCACTAGTGATTATATACTAGTAAATGTAGCACATTTATGTACATGTATAATTTTTATGAAATATTTAAAAAATATTTTTTAATTATATTATTTATTTTTTATAGAGTTAACAATTACCTAAAATATATATAATATAAGATAAAATGAATAAGAAAAAAAAAACTACCACAAGATAGTTATGACAAATCATGATGATTGAGAAAGTTAAAAATAATTATTCAATTTAAAAAATAAAAAATTAACATACCAATAAATTGAAAACACTAATAGGGTGCTCTTCAATTAAATATAGTATAGATGTAGCAAAGATATTATTAAAAAAAAAAAAAAGAGTTTGTAATAGCTTTAATTAATTAAAAATAATTTTCAACTTTTGATTTTAAAAAATATATTTGAATAGTTTGAAAAATCAGCAAGAAATATAATATATATTTAATCTTAGCTAATTATCATAGTTAATAATAAATAGACGTAACAAATAGTCATTAACCATAACCTTACAATGATTATTCACCATAGTTTTTGGGAGAACGGCTAAAACATTTATCATGGCTTAAATATTTTTACCATAACTCTTAGATCTGTAAAATAATTTTTTCATAGTGAAAAAACTATTAGTTTTCCACTGTTTTTTTAATCGTGGTTAATAATAATTATTTATCATAACTTTTAGCCATAACCATTAATATTATAGCAAATAGTAATTTTTTTCAAGCGCTCCCAATTAAACTTATGCGGTCTCGATTTCTGACTAATTATAATATTTTTTTCAAACATTTTCAACTTTTAACACCATCACAAATTTCAATAAATTATCACTCCTGAAGTCTTCTAAACACTTCCAAAATGTTTCATTACTCATGCTTTAAAATTTATAATCAATAAAGAGGGCACTTAAACCAATATAATTTTGAAATAAGAATGATAATAGAAAAATTATTAATTTATGGATTCAAATCTTACCAAAAATTTCAATTTCAAAACAAAAAAGTTTCTATGTCCCAATCCTAAACCATCTGCTAATTACTTGAGTTAAAGTGTCTTTACATCCAAAATTTTCATGGTTGGATCAGCTAAAACATAGTAAGGACTATATGAATAAACTGTTTGGTAACTTTATTAAATTTGATATAATTATAAATACTTTATTATTATTTAAAAATTAAAAATACTCCATTAAATAAAAAATAATTATATAGTCCTTAAACGGTGAGTTAAACATTATTATTTTATTCTTATTAAAATTTAAAATACATATATATATATATTTATAAAAAAAATTAAGAATGGGCAAAATAAATAATCTATAAAAAGAATACTAGTCCATAAATATTTTACAAGTTGGACTTGAGACCCGCTTTACCCCAAATTTGGGACTAATAGGTTGGACTTGATGGGCTCGGTAGACCCAATTTGAGATTTTCAAGTTATTAAAATATATATTTTTTAAAAATATACTATTATAATTTTATAAGTATAAAAAAAAATATTGAAGGTTATTGTTTAATAAATTCATATGGCCTCTTTTAGGCTTTAAAATATTAAAATATTTAAAATATGTACTTGTATATACATTAAAGCGTTTATAAACTATGTTATATTGTTATTTTAATTTATAAAAATATATTTTTTTCGTATATATGTAAATATAAATAAAATATGTTTTTCATATACATATAGGGTGAAATTTGTTTTAATTCCTGACTTTTGATCTTAACTTCAAAATAGTCCCTGTCGTTTTAACTCACCCAAATTAGTTCCTCCATTGAGTGATTTTTCTATATTACCCTTATGAAACTCTTTTTTTTTTTTTTTAATTACATAAAATCATTTGTCTTTCACTTTTTATTTTTAATAACAGTTTGGTCCTTTTATTTTTAAACTTATAAAAATATAACTGTTTTAATTAAAATAATTTATCATTGACCCTCAAATAAAACTGGATCAATGATATTAATATAATTATTGTGAATTTAATGAACTAATCCAATTTTTCAAATAAAAAAATTAAATAAATAAGTTGGAGAAAATAGTTTGGATTAAAAAAAAAAAGCAAAAATATTTAAATAAACAACTTGAAAAATTAGAGCATAAATTAAAGAAATAAATATGTCAGCTAAAATAATGAAGAATGGGTATATAAAATTTCTTAATTCATTCAGGCGTTCTTTTATTGAAAAATTGCAAAAGTTCAATAAATTCGAAATAATTGTATTGATATGTCATTAATCAAATTATTATATATACTTTTTTTATAATTGAATATCACCATTTTGTTTTCAATTTTTCTTTTTTGTTTGTCTTTTTGTATTTTTTAAATTATTTTATTAATTTGCATTTTTTTCTCAATTTCTATTTCTCTTTTCTTCTCTCGCTCTTTTTTTTCAATAATTTCTCATAACTTTTTTCTATTTTTAAATATTTTTTATTTATTAATTAAGATATATTTAAAATAATAAGCAATTTATAAAAAAATTAATAGTAAATATGCATAAACATCTGAATATAAGTTTAATGATAATTTTTTTTAATTAAAATAATTATTATTTCTAAGCTAATGTATGAAGGACCAAAGTATAATAAAAAAATAGAAAATGAAGCACTAAAATAATTTTTTGTAAAAAAAGAAATTTTATAGGGGCAATATGAGTAAATTAACTGTTGAAAGGATCGACTTAAAGTTAATTGAAAAGGCAGAAACTATTTTAAAGTTTAAATCAAATATTGTGGACTAAAATGAATTTTATCATATACATATAAGTATGTATAATGTACATAAAAAAATTGAAGGATAGGGGCAAGTTGGTCTGGGTCTATGGCTTCAAAATTCAATTTCAAGTCTGACTTGAATTAGACTTGTCAATGGATAGGTATCGTTCTACTCAAGTCCAGACCCAACAAATACCCATAAAAAAATTTCATACCCTATTCATACTCTACCCTATAAAATACTGTTAGGGTCTTACCCAAATTATAGAGCTTGGGTCTTACCCATTTGAGCCCCCCCCCCCTCTTTTTTTTTCTTTTACAATAAAATAAAAGTTCTCAAACTTTAACTTATATTCAAGTCAAACAATGTATATTACTAAATTAACTTATTAGTAGATTTTTATGACCCGTTGGTCGAAAAACTCTTAAATTTTAATAGGTGCAAATTGAGAAAATTAAATAATGACCTTGATTTATCCAAATAACGCACCGATATGAATAAAATTTTAAATAAGAATCTTAAACTTATCTAAATAATGGACCAATAATAGTAATTTATTATGAAATTGAGTCAAGTTTAAATAAAATAAAGAGCTAAGAGTTGGTAAAAATAAAATAAATTAAGTGTATATATCTAACTTTTATTTATATCTCTAAGTATCATTTGAATTTGCATTTGGATTCAACTTCGATATGATGAACTTCTAATAATTTGAGTTCAAACAAATTTCATTTATTCCATATATTAGTCAAATTTAACTAAATTAAGTTAATTGGTATTCTTTTATTTTCTAAATGTCAAATTAAGTTTTGCTTAATTTGATCATAAAATTAATTTTGAGTAATTAATGAATCAATATGAAAAGCTCTAGGATATTTGGTCAGAATTTTCAATAAGTAATTAACATAAATAAATATATATAAAATTATTATAATCTATTTATTTTTTTAAATATTAAATAAATTTAGCCGATTGATTTACTAAAAGTTTACGAATGTAATAATTTTAAATTAATAAATAAATGAAAATCTTTGGGCTTAGACTATATCAATATCTATGAGTATTTTAGGGTATTAAGCCATTATCCATACCCATGGGTATTTTAAGGTATTAGACCCTACCTATACCGACTTGTTTAATTTTATGGATTTAGGATATGACAGAATCTTTTATCCATTTGGTAGGGTATGGGTATAGATATTGAAGTTATTCTTTTGAATATGAGTAGAGTAATCCTACCCATTGACAGCGTACTCGAATCCATTGATATTCCTAATTTTTTTTATCTCGAACAAGGCGGTCTGGTTTTGGCTTCAAAACTTGCCCACGGCCAATATGCATCCAAATATCTTCCTTTTCCTTTTCATTTATCAGGATAATTGCAATTTTGGTCCTTAAATATAGTCAATTATGTAAATTTGATTCCTAAATAATTTGATGTTGTAGTTTTGATCCTCAAACTATTTTTTTTTTATTTGTTGTCTTTTCGTTAATGAATCATTTAAATTTTCCTCCTATTTATGTTATGTTCTTTTTCAAGCTTTTGTCTAAAACACCAACCTTATGTTTGTTTTCGTGTTTGACGCATCTCCGAGATGGGCCAAAACACACCCAATGTTTGCATTTTTTTACACCTTAACTGTGTGTTTTTTTATTTTTGATTTTTCTATATATAACATATATATACACACACATATATAAATATAATATAAAAGAGACATGATTTAACAATGAACAATAATTTTTGTCTCAAAAAATACAACATTAAATATAAAATATTTGTATATATACATATTTATATATTAACATATATAAAAAAGACATGATTTGACAATGATCAGTGATTTTTGTCTCCCAAAACACAACATCAAATACAACACTTATTTTAAATTATCTTCAAAAACAAATCCAATCATACACACTATCTCAAACATATACTTATTTATCTTATTTTTTCTCTCTATCTTCACAAAACACAACAAAACACTCCAAAAATAAATCCAAACAAAATGCAACTCTTCCCATTTTTCTTCAAGTTTAAAGTGAGAAGAGATAAAATATATATATATATATATATATATATATATAAATATATTTGTTTAAATAATAATTTTTTTCTCTATAATCTTAACATATCATTATCAATTACCTGTTTTATGTATAATGCAGAATAATACAAAAAACAACATTCATATTAAAAGTTGACATTCTTAAATTGATTAATTATCAACACAATCTCAACATCAATAGTCCATAATCTCAAATTGAGTAGTTGATAATCTTACATCAACATTCCACAAGGATGTCACCTCTATTCCACAAGATGACACTATTTATGGAGTTTTTGCAAGCTTTGAAAAGTGTTTTTCACTTTCTGGCTCTCAAAAAAGTACTTTGGAAATATTTATGATGTCAGCTTCTACTTTTTGAAACCACTAAGAAAAGCGTTTTTAGACCAAAAGTTAGAAGTACTTTGGGGGTGCTTCTAGCTGCTTTAATTTTTCTGTAAATAAATCCAACTGTATTTTTACTACTTTACCCTTATTATAATAATCTTAATTCAACTTTATCATTTTTAATTTATTTTTAAAATTTCATATTTAAAAGTTGATAGTAGAGTGTTCAAATAATTTGATTAATTTATCAAGAATCAAATTTACACTTTCACGTATTTAATATTTTAAATTTTTATATTTTATTTGCTATATCATCTGATTATATTATTTTGTTCACATATTATTATTTGATTAAACACAAATCTTGTAATATTTTTAAAAGATAAATATGAAATATGATAATCAAAATAGAATTTATTATTTTTATGAATAAATAAATATTATTGACAAAAAATAAGTGAAATATAAGTCAAAAGTAGTATCTTTTTAACACATAGGGATAAAATGGTCTTTAATAAATTAAATTTATTTTAGAAGTGATTTTTCTCCAAACACTATCCAATTTAGCTTTTATCTACTTTTCACCAAATACTACCTACTTTTGATTCTGCTACAACTTCTAACTTTTTCTATCAAAATCACTTCTATAAAAGCAGAATTTTTGCAAACGGGTCCTTAGCCTCATTTCAATCATTAGATCTCACCAAATATAGCATTTTGCCTTTCATGTAATCTATGTATTATAAAAGGGCAATTTGCAATTTAGCCTCCTGTATTAGCAAAAGACGAGAAAACACCCCAATGTAAAAAATAAATTAGCAATGTGCCCACCTCGAAGTGTAAAAGAGAAACAAAAGAGAATGAAATTCTCTTTCAATAGACTCCTCCTTGAACACCACAACTGAACGGCGTGACTGAAAGGAGGAATCAAACCTTGTTGGATATGGTCTGATTCATAATGAGTTTTACCATGTTGCCCCTATCCTTCTATGGATACACTCTTGAGACGACAACCAAGTTGCTTAACATGGCGTAACATGGCGCCATCCAAGATAGTGTCCCAGACGCCATATGAGATATGACATGGCAAGCCTGCATTCTATAAGTACTTGAGAGTGTGGGGTAGTCCCACATATTTCAAGAGGCCAGTAGGAGTGCAGGTTTGTCGAGTATCAAAAAGAAATTGCGAGATACTATTTCTATGATCCGTTTGAGAAAAAAAATTATCTCGAGAAATGTAGTTTTTCTTGGAAAAAAGTTTTTCTGCGGATAACCGACGAGATGAGGTACTACTTGGAGAGTCAAGTGAGACCCCTCAGCAAAATGATGCGGCATCATCTGTACCTATGGTTGTCACTGATAGTGTTCTAGCTCTCCGTAGGTCGGCCAGAGTATTCCAACCACTTGATAGGTATGGATTCTTGGCCCTAACTAGCCAATCGAGTAATGATCCAAGGATATACGGAGAAACGATGTTGGACATCGACTCGGATAAGTGGCTTGAGGCCATGAGATCTGAAATAGACTCAATGCTTTCAAACCAGGTCTGGACCCTCATACACTTACCTAAAGACGTTAAGCTTGTTGGGTGCAAATGGGTCTATAAATGTACACTTGGCGCTTATAGGGAGGTTATTGCCTTCAAGGCCAGGCTCGTGACGAAAGGATAAACTTAATGACTTGGGGTCGACTTTGAGGAAACCTACTCGCTCGTAGCCATATCCAAGTTCATTCGGATACTGCTTGCCATAGTAGCATGGTATGACTATGAAATATAGCAGATGGATGTGAAAATGGCTTTTCTTGATGGTTTCATTGAGGAAGAAATCTACATGGATCAACCGGAGGGTTTCACTTCTGTTAAAGAAGAGCAAAAGGTCTATCGTCTCCAAAGATCTATCTATAGCCTCAAACAAACTTTTTGAAGCTGGAACATACGTTTTGATGAAGTTTATAAGGACTATGATTTCATCAAGAACGAGTTTGATCTTTGTATATACAAGAAGATCAATGGGAGCTCAGTTGTGTATAACTATTTAGAAAATAATTACACAATACATAAGAACACAAAAATCTCTCCCTCTCTCCTTTCATTCAGCTGCCCCTTCCCTTTGCTCTCTTGGTGAGAGCTTTACTTTGATCTCTTCTAGTAAATTGATCAAAGCTCTCTTCGTACCGATGTGGTGTGGATAATCTTTGGAGGATTCCTATGTTGGAATCTTGTGTGAACGAGTAGCCGATTGAAAATCAAATCGAAAGAGGTAATCTCATTTTTTTAGGTTTATGCATCTCTTGCGTTTTTAACCATAGCCTCGTATGAATATTTTTTTTTTGCTCTCCCTTTTCATACTACATCGAACGTTCTGGAACACCCTTTGGTAAGACTGTTTAAATTTTTACGCTATTATTTCTCTCTCACTTCCGCTAGCTCGTTCTCGGGGCCGATCAGCTTATCCTCTCAGGGGCTGCCGCGGTATTATGTTGTGGTGAGGAGGGCTGGCGGCGAAGGGAGGGGGGAAATGGGGGGAGGCACGTTGGAGGGGCGCAACAGCGACGAAGGCAAAGCGCATGGTGGGCGGAGAAGCAACACAGTGGGCAGAAAACACTTTGATGGGGGTGGAGGCACGTCGGTAGGTCTAGTGTGTGGGGGTGGGGGGTGGGAAAGCGATCCGATGGGTGGGGCGGGGGCAGCCTGCCAGCACTGATGCCGACACCTGGGGAGGGAGAAGATTATATCTATTTATATGTACATAATATAATATATATGTAAAAGTAAATTGGACCTTTTATCTATAAGTAAGACCCAATAATTAATAATAACGATACAAATAAAAATAAATAAAAAAAAGGATGCGTGTGTTTATTTTATATAAAAAATTGTTATTTAATTTTTTAGTCTATTTTCTCTTAAAATGTGAAGTGGGGAAAATGAATATTCGGGATCAAAGCTTGAAAACAACCACAAAATGGGAGGGAGATTCTTGTTTCTTTTTGCCCCCCTCTTCCAAATAACATTTCTGTCACTTTGACGATTCATTAGTGAAATTGAACTAAAAATGCAAACAATGTAACAATTTGAATATCAAAATTGTAATTTTAAATTATTTAGGGGCAAAATCGCATAATTGACTACACCTGAGGACCAAAATTGCAATTATCCCTCATTTATCAGTTGTATCCAAATATCTTCAACTTGTAGATAAAATGCCTGAGAAATGATGACGCAAAATGAAAATGGAAGATCACTTTGCTCTCCTAAGTAGCTGCTCAATTCTCCCAAAGTTGAGCTCCAAAACCTTTACAAATGGCAATCATCAGCAGCTCCCTGTTCAGCTCCATTGAACGCCCGCCTCTCAAACGCCAATCCCCATTCTTCCCCTTCCCATCTCACGCACACAAACTCAAGCCTCACTATGTGTACTTTCCCTTTAATCTCAAAAAACCCGTAAATTTGTTTAATTGTAGACCGCATCGATGGCGTCCAATAAAATCCTGTGTTTCGAATCAAGAAATCGACATGGTGAGAACCAAAGAGGGAGTATACGCAGCAAAGGCGAAGAAAGTGGTGGTTTTATGGGATTTGGATAACAAGCCGCCGCGTGGGCCGCCGTATGAGGCAGCCCTGGCGCTCAAATCGATGGCCCAGAAATTCGGCGATGTTATTGACATGTCGGCTTACGCAAATCGCCACGCTTTCATACACGTCCCCCAGTGGGTTGTGGAAGAACGCCGAGAAAGACGCCATCTTGATTTCGTCGAGCGCAAGGGGCAATCGACGGTTTCTGAGCCGTACGTTTGCTCCGTGTGCGGGAGGAAATGTAAGACCAATATGGATTTGAAGAAGCATTTCCGACAGTTGCACGAGAGAGAGAGGCAGAAGAAGGTGAACAGAATGAGGAGCCTCAAGGGCAAGAAGCGGCAGCGGTTTAAGGAGAGATTTATAGATGGGAATGAGAAGTACAATGAGGCGGCACGCAGTTTGTTAACCCCAAAAATCGGGTATGGGTTGGCGCAGGAGCTGAGGCGGGCTGGGGTGTACGTTAAGACTGTGCAGGATAAGCCCCAGGCTGCGGATTGGGCGCTGAAGCGGCAAATGCTGCATTCTATGAGCAGGGGTGTTGATTGGATTGTGTTAGTCTCGGATGATTCTGATTTTTCTGAGATGTTAAGGAAGGCGAGGGAGGCTAATTTGGGGACGGTGGTAGTCGGAGATCGGGATAGAGCGTTGGGGAGGCATGCCGATGTTTGGGTGCCATGGATTAGGGTGGAGAATGGAGAGATTAAAGAGAGTGATTTGGAGTTGAAAAGCAAAGAATGGAGGGAGTTGGATGAGACAAGAAGTGGGAGGTTTTCAGTTAGCGAGTTTGATGGGGAATTGGCATATACAGAGCAGAGTTTGGATGAACTTGTGGGAAATATAGAGTTTAATGGCTTGAGAATATCTTCATTTTCGGAAGGGGAGGAAGAATATGAAAAGGAGGCTGATTGGATAAGAGCAAGGTTGGATCAAAGGAATGATGATGATGTTCAGCTTAGGGGGGATAGCGATGAGGATGAGGAGGGCGATTATTTCTTGGATAGCGAAGATGAGGAATTGCAAGAAGAAAATGATGTATACTTTTGATACAGTTAGAGGTTTGCAGACCTGGTGAGAACAATTTTATTGGATAGCAATGTCTGATATCTGGGTTGTCTGCTTGGTTTTGGAAAGTATGCTTGTCCAAGTCGAGGCAAAGAGCATGAAGATTGTTACTGGCAATCAAATGTTCATTCTCTGTATCATGATTCATGGTTTCTGTTGGAAATTATTTAAGATGTTCAAACAAATTTTCTGAATATTGTTTGAATGTGAAGGCTGGAAATGGTTTCTGAAGAATTGATGGTTCAGGATCTTGATGCTCAACCTCATTCCCCATTTTGTGGTTTGCTTCTTCAACTTGTATACTTTTATTGTTGTTACTCTGCATTTTTTTAAAATTTGACGTTTAGGAATATTAAGATGTTTCTATTGCATAGTTTTCGGTTGATCGCATGCATTAATTAGCTTCTTAATCTAGCTAACTTTATAAAAAGCTCATGCTGGTTACTGCCAGCTGCATATAAGAAACTTTATAGAATCCAAATTTTCATCAACCTTAATATCTTTTTCCTTTAATCCTCGAAGAAAACATGTATTATGTGCATCAGCGGAAGAAAAAAATAAATGAAAACAAAGTTTCTCCGACACAAATATGACACTGGACTATCCTTCTGGATGAAGTACTATATATACGGAGGTGTCTCTTATTTTTTGCTTCTTCCATTTGAGTTTATCTCAAAAGCTTTTCATATACTTCTCAGTGTAAAACTCAGTGCAGGAATGAATCTAAATTTAGTATGTTAAATTTAAAAAATAACTATGCCAGATGCAACAGAAACAATACCTTTTACGTCCAGATCCAGAAGTCACATATTTCTAATACAACTTTTATGGTGTAATGGCTCTAAAATCATTTAAACTAGTTCTTGCTAATAATATGAATAAAATATTCATGATGTTCTGCGATTAAAGTTTGTGTTATTACATTTAAAAGAAGAGGTGGAGATAGAATTTAAGTCATTTTTGGAAACGTCCATAGCATTTAAGTCCTTGATAATGCATAAAGCAGAAAAGTAGAACCAACCAATCTTCAACCTTGACGAGAAGAAGGTGAATAACTAGTGTGAGTATGGACTTTGCTGACAAAGTAAAATCAACCCAAGCAGTGAGAAGTTCTTGACTAAAGTCATATATGGTTATGGATTCGCCTTTTTTATCATCATATGATTGGAAATTACGACATCAACATCAAATTTCATTGTAATAAGTATAACAGCTTCAGGAAGTGCTTCTGGTGTAGGAATTTGCCTATTGGGAATGACTGCAACTTGTCATGACTGATGAATATTTTCTTGGGAGTCAGCTCTCCCCATGCCTAAACCATGGGCTGGGACTAGCCCCTGTTATGGGGAGCAGATGAAGTGTTGTATGGGGGTGAACAAGATCCTTACTATTTCCTTGGGTGCTCTCTTAGGTCTAAGTCCTTGGACTAACATGGCATTGTCCAGGAATTGCACTTGATAAGTGCAAAATATGTCTTGATATCATGTTTGTAAATATTGGGAAAGCTTCCTCTCAAGTCCAATGATCAGAATCTGGAAAACTGGGTATCACTTTGTCAATCTCTTCTGAATGAGAACCACAACAGCTGTCACGTTCTGATTGTGGTACTACATCTAGATTGATTTCCATTTTGGTGATAGTTTGGTTGAAATAATTCACTAAGTAGTGAAGACACCCGACAGCAGAGACTGCAGTAGCATCCTATTAGAGATTGTTTCTCTAACCATACTAAGCTTTATAAATAGGAACTTTATGGGTACAGAATGCATCTAGTCTAGTGATATTTTTTTTAAATATTCTAATGGCTTTGCACATGAACCTTGAAAGAGAATAATATGCAAGGAATGTAGTACACTTGGCGAGCATCTGGTCATGAAACATCTTCACATACTGTAGTGTTATTGCCTTACTGGAGACCTGTGATGAGTCCATAATGGTTTTTCACGGGGTCAATCTTCAATTATTTAATCTGCCCTTCCATCCTTATATTTATAGGTTTGACATTTAATTGATTTTGTACTATATCAATGATAAATGCGAACAATTACCAATACCAGTGATCCATACATAATTGGTTCAGTATCATCCCTTTTTCGAATTGCTGGATGGACACAATTACACCACTTACAGTTGCATGCTGCTGGGAGGTATTTCAATGAAAGGAGAAACCACATGCACAATTTGGTGCCCTCAAATTTCCACCAGACATGAGTGTAGGTGTTCCATATCAGTCAGAACTATAGTGTCTCCAGCTTATAAGGCTTTGCTTAGCTCCTACAAAGGTTTAAGTATTTTGGCGCAGTTGTCTAGTGATAGAAAATGTTGAAAAGGCCAGAAGCAGATCTTATCTTGTTGCAGTGCTTGCTAAGGCATCCAGGTCTATGCAGTGAAGAGCAGTAAAAAGTGAAAGAAATCAGCGATTATTTTCTTAGCTCATGTTCAAGGTGCTACTACATTCATTTTCTGTTTCTCCTGCAATATCATCACCTTATGTCCTTGTGCAAGCTTCCTTAAATATTTATCACTAAACTCAATCACACTGTTAACAAAATTTTCTCCTTTATTTGAAGAAACATTTTGGATATTCCATGTCAAAATCTATAACTATATCTATACTTATTGGGACATGAAATATTGGAAAGTCCAAATGAAAACTCTTATCATTTCGGAAGACCTTTATTCAGATCGAGTTTTCCCTACCAACTGATGCGAGGAAGATCCAGAAGCCTCATCACTGACACAACTAGGTGTTAGCTCATCCATACACTTCAGCACCAATAATTCTAAAGTTGCATAGCACCTTTAGAAATAGAGTTCCATGGTTGAGAAAGGGGTATTTTTTATTTCCGCCCCTGTGTTTACAAGTCAATTATAAACTCGTCCAATATTTTCCAATTTTTTAATGTTGTCCTCCTGGCCATGTTCTGACCATTTTTCTCTCCAATTTGATGGAATTTAAGAACCTAATCCCCTTTCCAGCCAAAGTATTTGTGTGTTTCTTCAATAGTGTTGATGTAGATTAGTTATGGCGGCCAGGTAACTGAAACTTTTCATTTTTTGTTTCTTTTTTTAAAATGAAATAGTTAATACTTAGTCTTCTTCATGTGACATGTAGATGCATTATTTTTTGGTTTTTGGTTTGACACTTTTTTTTTTAATTAAAAAATAAAGCTTGATTTAATTTTGGAATTGGTATCATGCTATTTAATTTTGGGTTTTGGTATGAGTTGGGTGTCTAATGCTTTCTGATCATAATTTTTCACTTGGTTTACACATTCTAGTCAGAATTCTTATGATGTGGAAAATGTTATATGTAATATACATAAAGTAGTATAATATATTGGTCTATTTGTGGGCAACAATTTTATTGCTTTATGAAAATAAACTTTAATTTGAAAATTGACTTTTTTGAGAAAAAGTTACTATTAAAAATCTGAAATTAACTGATTATATCACTGTTAGATAATTTGTATGTGGGGTTGCAATTGCCAACAAAACTATGTGGTTGAGTGATATAGTTTTACTTGAAGGAGTGTTTCCTAATACAGGAGATGTTACCTGTGAAAGAAAAAAGGGGATGATTGATATTGAATTCTTATTTATTTCCAAATTTGGTTTTCTCGTTTCTTTTTTGGTTGAATGTTTTTATAAGCGAAATCTGTTTGGGATTTTACGGACTTCCAAAGGGCAAATTGCAATGGTTAAGAGGGATGGAGGGATGCAACGACTAAGAGGGACTAAGTTGAGATTATGTTTAAAAACAAAGGGATCTATTTGCGATTGTGCATAATTGTATATTAATTTAAGGGGTATTTTATTCAAATACCAACTTCTGGCCAATTTTGGTGGAAATAGTTGCCAGAATGTCACGGAAGGACGACATTGAAAAAATTGAATAAAGAATGTATGATTTTGCAATTGATCTGTAAACACGAGGTGAAAAAAAAAAGTAACCGTCGAAATAGTAATTCCATTGCTTTTCATGAGTGTCGGATTCTGGTTATCTAGCAAAAAGGAGTGAGAACATTTAATCTTCGATATAGGAGTTGTCAATAATCTTTTCAGAGATCTCTAGTAATAGTTCCTGCAGAATTTGGTAACCAAGACCTGGGCTTTATGGTGATAGCCTATTTATTTGTTGAGTTCTTATGCTCTTTCCTGAAATCTAACTCTTTCCTTTCTATCTGTATTGGCAACTATTTTGTGTCCGGTACACAGCTAGAACAGCCTAATATAAATAGTTGATTCATCACATAATGTTCTGCGTCTGCATTTGGTGCTTGTATCAATTGCTGGAAAAAAAAAATTTGGTGCTGGATATCTCTTATCAGTGATCTCCTCTAAACTGTTATACATTTAAAGTGCAGGTAGTTCAGCTAGAGTCTTATTTTACTTTTGTATAAAAGTCTAATCTGTGGCTCTGATCCGTCTTTCTTCATATTTAGGTTACCTTGTGTGGTTTTGAATGGAAACATAATTTAATCTGAATCTGTTATTGATCCATCAACAATAAGCTGAAGGTTATATAACTTCCTCAAGGAATGGAGGAATCTTTGAATGTGGAAGTAAGTGAGGACATTTGAGTTTCTACTGCTTACCTGGTTGCTTTTGGATTTATAGTTGTTAGTGATATCTCATGCTCCATAGGATTCGATTATCAGTTATTTCATGGCTCATAGACATCTTTTCCTTTTAAAGAAGATAAATAAGGGTCTCTCAGTTCTTTGGATATGGAATTACTAGCATTAAAGATTTTATAACCAGGGTCAAATAGAAGTGCTAGTTGGACTTATGCAGAATTAACGTGAATCAACCATGTCTCTATACAAGGTAGAGACTTCTGAGCTCTGAGGTTACAATGAAGCATTTGGATTTTGGCAGAAACTGATTGAACCGAGACCAGGATTTGCTGCAGAATCTCTCTATTTTTGAACTTCACTACCCGGCCCTCATTGTTTGACTTCGTTTGTAACTAGCGTTTTCTTATAAATTACTCTCTTTTAATCGGCTACTCTAGAGCTTTCGCTCTTAACGAGTTATGTTTAGTACATAAATTTTTTTTGCATATTTCATTTTGAAAACAATACTCCTTTCCAGGTTGAAATAGAAGGAAAAAAATTACTTCCTTGGTGTTTTTTCCTCCTCTCCCTTTTTTTCGCTGTTTTTCTGTGTCAGGGGAGGCTGCAGGCTGCTGCAATTTCGTAAGACAAGAATTAGCATGCTTCTGCTCAATGGATGGCTGTAACTTCCTCGGCTGAGTTTAGTTCAGGTAAGAAATATAGCATTTTTGTGTCTGCAGGTTTAACAGTTATCCCGTGGGAATGCTAAATTTATTGATTGTGATTAGTAACTACTCTGCTGATCTGGGCTACTTGTGGGGCTGAAATTAGGTTCTGGTCAAGTAAATGGCTTTGCCAATAATCAGTTATTTCTTCTATACATCTGTTTCTAGTGTACATTTCTGTTGCTGTGATGGGAATGTGTTTGAAGCAGGTTAAATGACCAATGCTTAGAGGACACACACATGTAGTTGTTGGCTTCTTCAAAACCAATAGCACCCCAATTGGAATGTATATGCAGTTTCCCTTCTAATCGACTTTCATTTTCTGCCGTCAATGACTTCTATTCTATGAAAACAGGTAGATGATATTGGTGTTAAGTCATCTGTACTGCTGTTTGATCATCATTTTGCACTTCCGTCGGATAATTCTAAGAATCTTGTTCCCCATTAATACATAGATAGAGACTTTGTTCCCATAGTTTCCTCTTCTAATGATAGTCTCCGCCAGTTCTTGATATCAGAAACTTGGTGGAGGTTCTCGAGTTTCAGTCCCTTCAAACGTGTCATCGTTTTTGGTAACACCCGAAGGATGTGGATCTCACTCTTTAGTTTTGATGAGCCATTACTGTATTTATATATTTATAGTAATGAATCATTTGGACTTGTATTCTTGAATTCATATTTTGAACTAACTTTTGTTGCATTGTGATAGATTTAAAATTGATTTACTATGAAGTCATTTGGAACTCTTTATTCATATTCGTCGTTCATATCCAAATCCTTAATTTCAATGTATCATTCAATTTTTCTAATACGGTTGTAACTAGTTGGATTTACATAGTGATACATGGTTAATTAATATGTAATCTCATTATATACTCGGTAGAAATACTAAAATGATGTCGATCACGATATATTAATAATTGAATTCAGGATAAATTACAAAGAGTACCTGAAGTTTGGCTTAATTATTAATATTGTCTCGTTGCTTGAAAAATTATAAATACCCTCTTGAAATTATAAATAATCTAATAAACACCCTCTATAATAAGTTGTCATAAGAAGACATTTGTTATGCTATTTGTTATTTTAAAAAAATATTTATAAATTTTTAAATAAAGGGTGGATATTTAACTATAATAAATGTGAGAAACTCACTATCATTTACCTAAAATTTGTGTTATGCCATGTGATATAATTTACATCTTTGAAAACTGCGACTTGGACTTTCTCTCAAAGGTTCTGAATGACAGAGACAGAAATTTGCCGACATGCTATTTAGGAAAGGGCGTGGAAGAGAAGAAAGCAAGGAAAGCTGCATCAGAACGACAAAATTGAGTGGAAAGTCGTAGCAAGTTGGAAGTGTGTTTCAGCGGACAAGACGTGAGAACATGTCTTTGAACTGTTAACTGCTTTTGTTTTTCTTAACCAACATGTCAGCCCACCAATTTTCTCTTCTTTTACATGCACGTGTTCTACTTCATTCCTCCATGCACTTAAAATTTGAATTCCAGATAATAAAAGATTTTATACTCAAAATTTAAACAACAAACCTTTAACAAAAATCTTGAATTCTAAACGGGCGAGAGCAAAATATAGTGCTCAGGTCTCATTGTGGTAGAAACTAAAAAAATAAAAATGCTAGGAATTTAAAGAGTATAAATGAATGAAATTTCTTGT
Source organism: Sesamum angolense (assembly GCA_034509725.1). NCBI lineage: Eukaryota > Viridiplantae > Streptophyta > Magnoliopsida > Lamiales > Pedaliaceae > Sesamum > Sesamum angolense. The sequence continues at coordinate 8,615,456 of JACGWL010000012.1, forward strand.
TTATTGTGTACAAGTTAGAGACTGAAATTGGAGTTCCAAAGTGTGAAACTCCAATTAAGATATTAAAGTTGTTGTTTTAGTTAAAGTTGACTGTTTTTATTGAGGACTCGCAATTTATAGACAACCAATCAGTCGATTGGATAAGATCAAATTCCTTTTCGATACGGTAGAGGTTCCCACGGATTCGGTGGAGGGTTATATCTTGATAATTGGATAAGGCCGGATTCACTATGGAATAATCTCCTGGCGGTTGGAGTCCTGTAATCCTTGGGGGAGGATAGAGATTCCTTCCATAGATAAGGATATATTTTTCTCTCGAATTTTCAACAAAGTTGTTGAGGAAACATTTTATTTTAGCTGGAATTTCAAAACTTTAGGGTTTAAAGGTTACTTGCAGTTGAAAGTGGCACATCTCCCCATTAGGGCAGTTAGTTATCTGATTCTAAGGGGCCTTTGGACGTGGCCATAGAGATCCACTTAAGCAACTCGTGGACGCCACCATGTGATATAGACTTTTACTTTGTATAGGGAATTTCAAACCACTAAACTTACCTATGGCCCTGTGGAACCTTTTGGGATTTGGGCCACTTAGGCTTTTTCGGTCAATTTATGTTATATATTAGGTCGAGGGTATTTTGTCTTTCAAAATTGTTTTGCGTAACGCTATTGCCCAGGGGAAATGGCGATCGTTGCGTCGCAGTCGCCTAGGGATGAGCATTGTGGTCGTCGTCGCCCGAGCGAATATAGGTGACAACAACCGTAGTGTACGTCACTGTCATCTAAGTTTTTCAAAAAATTTTGGTAAGTTTTTAATAAATTAAAAAAAATTGATTATAAATTTAAAAAATTGATTTTAATTAAAATATGAAATTTATATAAAGAAAATTTGAATTTTAAATTTAAATACATGTAAACTAAATAATAATTTGAATTATGTAATAATATATAATTATTATAATTAAATAAAAGTTATATTCATAGTTTTGATTTTTAGTATATTAATTTTGTTTTTTGTTTCAATTTAATTTTTCAATTTACATTATATTATCAAAAAAATAATATTTTATATATAGTATAAACTTTTCAATTTTTAATTTATAAATTTTAATTTTAGTATATTGATATTGTATTGATGAAGAACTGCAAAAAAAAAAAAAAAAAAATCCAAAATGAACACCCTCAAACTTGAAAAAAATAGAATAGGCTCACTTCATATTTGCAAAAAGGACGTAGTTGTCAATTTGAGTGCAAAATAGGGTGAGAAACCGAAAAAAAAAAAAAAAAATTCATTTCACACTTAATGCACGTGATACACACATTCTATTAGTTTAATACTGATGGAAGGGAGGTCTCACGCAGGGTTTGACGATATAAAGGAAGGTTTTTGTTTACTTTTAAAACACAGTAGAAATTTCATCCATTTCTATAAAACACAAGGGATAATATGTAATTTGGCCTATTTTTTCCTTCCAGCATTTTAATTTTCTCTCTAATATTATAACACTATCTTTCTTTTAGCCCCACTTCCTCTTAAATATAACATTTATTATTATGCATATATTTAATAAATAATAAAAAAATCCACAAATATTTTATTTTAAATAATATAAAAAAATTATTCTCCACAAATGACTATTCATTACAAAATAAAAAGTAAACAGTTACAGTGGTGAGGCATGACTGAGGTCCCAAAGAAAGAAACAATCATTTCAATTTGTCAGTATGTCTGAACGCAAAGGGTGGCCCAAAATTAGCAAGTCGGCAACTTCATAAATCCCCCAAAATAGCCATCCATCCATCATTATTCTCTCTTCCTCTTTTTCCTTTTATCTCTCTCTCTCTGTCTTTTTCTGGTGTTTTTGAGTTCTTCTCCCCCACACAGTTGCTGTCTGCAGGCCTTCTTCTGAATTCTTTCTCAATAATGCATGCATGCATGCATTTAATAATATTTGCCTGCAAGTTGTCGGAAAGGAATGTCTCAATTATGTAATTTGTTTTCTCCAATTTTTGCAGCAAATTAGCATCTTCTCGTGAAGTGTATGATTGCCCACAAATTATTTCTTTCAGTACTCTACATTGATTTGAGTGTGTTATTTCTGTGTTTTTCTTTAATGAATTAAGGATATGATTTTGGGCTCGTTTAGTTTACTTTACTACTGTATGTGATGAATAGGTAGTGGGATAGAATTATTTTTTCCTATGGTTACATTAGAAAAAATATAATTTTTTGTTATGGTTAATTATTATAGTCGAAAGAAAAAAAATCGTAGCAGATACAGAACAACAACAGCTTCGCAACGGTTATTAGTCGTTGTTTCTGCAAGTGTGGTCAAAATATTAGTCATGACCAAAATCATGCCAAATGTTTTAGCTATGACTAAAAATTATGGCAAATATTGGTTAATTGTTGTAAAAATTTTAATTTTTGCTTTAATTTTGTTTAACCGTGGTTAATAGTGTTGGATAGCTTGTCCGTATAAATTTCATGTCCCACATGGAATAATTAATTAAATTTTCAATACTTAGTAAAGAGTTATCCAATTAAATGTTTAAAATGAAAAACGGAGGGAATGATTAAAGGAGAGAATTTATATATATATATATATATATATATATATTATATAAAATTCACTTGGCACTTGGGACACGTGGCACGTGCACGTGTATCCTACATACGAAATAAAATAATATTTTATTTTATTTTTAGAAAATTATGCTTTATAATTATTTTAATCTCTCATAAAAGTTGCAAATAATAAAAATATTTTTACTGAAATAAGATGACTTTGCTGAAAAATATAAAACTTAAAGTTGCAGCTTTTCCAAAAGCATCTAATCAGGAAAATGTGTCTTTATTGAAAGATTGTGACTTTTGGATTGAGAAAATGCAAAAGAATGGCTGCATATTTTCTGAAAAGGTGTTTAAATAGATGAAATCAAGTGCCAGAATATACACTTCTTTTTTTATCAGTTCTTTACTTAATTACTCTGTCTTTCGAGTTGTTCTTGAAAGAATGCTTCCAAAATTGCTGTTCGGCAAGCCTTGGTTGGTTTTGTCGTATCCTAAAAGTGAGTTTGCTTAACCCGACAGCAATCATATAATGGGGGCAAATTTCACTTTAAGGACAGTGAAATCACGCTTCAAAACCTCTCCAATATTCATTTATTCTCAACAAATAGTATTGATTTACTATGACTTTTAAGCCGTGGTCATTTATTGTGTAGCGAAAAATCGATTTTTAGTGTTTAATTACTATAGTTAAAAAAAATTGTGATGAATATAAATTAACCCCAACCATTAGCCGTTATTGTAAGTCAGGTCAAAACATTAGTCATAGCTAAAAGCCTAACAAGTATTTTGTCAATAGCTAAAAATTATGGTAAATATTGATTAATCGTGATAAAAATATAAATTTTTACATCTATTTTAATTAACCGTGGTTAATAGTATTGATTTATCATGATTTATAAGTGGTGCTTATTTATAGTGTAGGGAAAAAAATAATTTTTTTTGTAGAGACTCTTGAGGTGGGATAACTTATCCAGTATAACTCAACTCTATTATCGGACTGGACATCATCTCTGTTGTATCTTCTATTCTATTTTACGGATACACGACATGTACATAAAATCTTTTTTTTATATAAAATTGATGAAGTAATCTCCATATGCATGCATGTATAAATATATATATATATATATAATGAAATAGAATATGCAACAAAAGCTGCAATAGGAAATCCAATCACCTATTTTCAAATAAGCATAAGATCCCTGTGGGGAAAACATAGCAGCTTATGCCCCCTCTGATCTTAAGAATGAATCTTATTGTCGCTCAAGGTGCAGAATGGGCCGGGCCGGTTCAAGATCGGCACAGACCAGCTCAGAGAAACCCGATTCAAGACCAGCCCACTATTGTTCATGATCAATTTTGGGGTGGTCATGGACCTTTAAATAGCCCCAATTGGGTCCATTTGTAAGCTCAGGCCTAGCCCGTGAACCCGCACGGACCAGGATCAGACCAGGCCCGGATGCGCCTAGTTTATTTATTTATATTTATAAAAATAGAGATTTTTTTTTGAATAATTATTTAAATTTATGGTAGTATTATGAAATAAAATAAATAATAAATTAAATTACACAAAAAAATCATAACTAGAAAATAAATAATAGTTAAGATTATATAATGAAGTTAGGTGATTATAAATTCAAAAAGGATTTATAATAAATTTTAAAAAAAATACACAGAGTATTAATGAATTAAAATTCTAAAAATTTAGAAGTAGAATAATAATGACAATAATTTTTAGAGTTTCAAAAGTATAAAAAGGTTACCGTAATAGTTAGTTAAGGAGAATAAAATGAAACTTATATACCATGTATTATTATTACAGAAAAAAATAACCCATCAGGCCCGACTCAGGACCAGGTGGTCTTGGGTCACTAGGTTGGGCTACTCTTAGGTTTCAATGCATGGGGCCGGCCACGGACCAGCCTAGTCCCAAGCAGGCCTAGGCTAACCGAGCCCATTGTTTTAGTGGTTCAATCCGGACTTGGGTCAGGATAGCCCAACTCGGCCCACTATGCATCTTGAATTGTTGCCTTTGGCAAAGTAAAAGTAGGTTTAAATTGAAGGTTTAAAGACACAAATGCCCGTTATATTAATGATGGGTTGTCTGCATTGACCCAACGCATGAGAAAACTCTAGTTTTCATAACCTTTCATTTTAGGCAAAAAAATATATATCAATATTTGGCCATTCAATCAAGGAGATACAGGCACAAAATCTTGAAACCCTCGTGTTAAGAAGGTATGTAATTACCAAATTTTCTACTTTTTTGTCATTTTGTCTTTGTGTTGATTGTGCACTAAAGTCTGAAATCAATGTTTTGTTTTGTAATATTTTGTACAGGTTGAATCAAAGAGGTCAAGATGGAAAATTTTGAAATCCTAGGTTTTTTAAGGTATGTAATAAGATTAAATTTTAATTATTTTCCTTGTAGTGATCGAGTTCTAACCCCCCCCCCCCCCCCCCCCCCCCATTTTAATTGTTTTATGCCAATGAAATCAAAGAGGAAAAAAAACTGTTGGTCCATGCATTATGAAGGTATATACCCTTTTTCTTATACCGTTCTTTGTTTTCTGTTTGTATTAAAATTGTCATTTCCTATTTTAGAGTTTTTACAGGTTTTTTGATGATTTTTACTTGTTGGGGGGGGGGGGGGGGGGGGGGGGTGACACTTGCCGGTTTGTGTATATAGATTGGATCATGTCATTTTAGAATATTCCTTACTTGAATGTAGGAGTGCAAACAAGTCAACTTGACCAATAATTTAGGTCCGAGCTCCATTTTTTTTTACTCTATACAATAAAAAAACTATCAAATAAAGCAAATTAGAGATGAAATTGACCTGGTGTGCAAATCTATACCACATGTTATACATAAAAATATGAAACATTCAAATGAATTGAAAAACTGGAGAACAACAAGATAAGAATGAAATTATCAAGCTAAAAGATTGTCAATGCACTGCAATATTCATCAAGATGATTTTGTGTTGCTAGCATTTAGTCCAATCTAGGTCGTCAATGGGTAGGGTCAAGCCCATACCCTAAAATTACCAACAAAAACAATTGGTATATAGACCCAGACCAATGGGTCCAACACCCGAACCTATTCCACCAAACCCGACCCGATTTTTTTTCCCCCTGTTCTTTTCTTTTAAATAACAACATTATTTTTTGGCCCCAACATAAATTAAGTGGATCATATGAAGTAAAAAAGTACAAAAAATAGAAAACAAATAACTTATAACATTACATCTCCTTATATAGATTTTGGAGATATATATACTATTTTTCCTTCGGAAAAAATGCAATTTACCTCCATGTGATATAAGAAATGAGAAAAAAAACTCTATGTGAAAAATAAAATAGCAAATTGTCCTAAGTGTTTCGAAAAAAGAATATAAGGGGTAATTTGCTTCATTTTTTTGAAACACACGGGGGTAATTTGCTAAAAAAAATTTCACAGGGGGGTAAATTGCATTTAACCCATTTTTCCTTCTATTTCTCGACACAATTGTTTAAGATGCTAAGGTTTTGAGGGTGAATCCCAACTTCAATAAAAAGTTTTGCTTCCTTTAGGAACTCTTGTGCAAGCAGAACCACAGTAATGGTTCCATCGCCGACCTGAAAAACAAAGGACTAAATTGATATGCACTTCATAAAGAGAGGTAATAGCAAACTAAAACTTTGATACTTCTTGTAAAGACAACATTAGATTTTGTGTTAAGTACTTTATGGTTGCTTCCTTTTCCAAACAAATTGATTGAAGTGATAAGAGAAACGCCAAAAATCTTGCAAACAAAAAGATTTATTATTGTCCATTTGTATATATATTCTCCAAACATAATCTCAAATCAACTTCCACGAATTCCATAAATCATCCCATCAACACGTAAACATAAAAAACTTCTCCCAAACATGAAAGCAATATATTCAAAACTATGCCTCCAACACCAAAGCAAGCTTGAAAATGTATTCAACTGTCCCCATAATTTGTTTGCATTTCAAACACCATTCCATTCAGAAAAAAACTCATGAAACTAACATACATCACCTTTCTAATTTAATCAGCAGAGTCTCATGAAAAGTTTTTTGTTGTGAAACCCCACAATACATATATCAAGATAAAAGAAAATCAGAATTAGAGAGAGAGAGAGAGAGAGAGAGAGAGAGAAGATTTAAGACTCATATGTACCACGACCTCTACTCGAGAGAACATGGAATCTTCTAGAAGCAAGATGTTATAAATAATTGATTTCTCTCACTTGAATGTTGCAGAATCCAAATTCCATTTTGCAAATCAAAGTCCACATTTTTTCTCTCAATTTAAGGAGAGTGGATTGCTTCAAAATCTACTGAATTAAAGAGATCAATAATTCACAAGCATGAATTACATATTTTTACCCCTTTCCCCCTCCGCCCATCGAAATTCTTACAAAATCGCAATGAAATATCGAACAAAGCAAGCAATTGGCTATTGTCTTATAATTTTAGCATTTTTATCAATTCACCAACGGGATAAATAGGTTAATAAAAAGTACAAATCTTCCTAAACCAATAAAACCCCTAATTTTTTCTAACAAAAAACCTTGCCAGTCTTACCCATGGCCAATTATCAACTTGTACTCAATTTGTTGATTTTTAACAATAAGTTGTAAGACTGATTTTGTTTACTTTTTTCAGCAAGGCCTCATAAACATCGACATAATAGATTGTTGTTGTTGTTCTTGAAAATCAACTTCACTTAGT